>CAXIVR010000001.1:217530124-218130124 GCA_964035755.1 Teleogryllus oceanicus | reverse complement strand
ACGCCGCGTCCTAGCCACCTGCGACCTTCCTCCAGGAGGAAAGTCACAGAATGGCGTCTGAAACGTTGGTAACTGGGCCTAAGGCGCGGCATCTCCCGGACAGCTAAATAGTTACTGACACCGGCAGCGGAAACCTACGCTCTCGCATCTGTAGATGTTTCAGACTAGAGAAAAAGATGTATTTTCCCTTACCTAAATATTTATTCTTATATACATTTAAATAAGTATTTATTCTTATATACATGTAAATAAGTATTTTTTCTTATATACATATAAATGAATTTGGGTTTGAGAAAATAAAAAATACTTTTCTGCCAGTGTAAATTGTCTTCTTATTTATCATTAAGGGGCGGATTTTGATGACCTAAAACATCGGCAAAAATGATCAATAAAATGCTCTTAAAATGTATTAAAACCAAAGGAAAATGACGTAAAAAATCTTATCAAAATCAGTTGGGAAGAACAACTCAAGCTCTTGGATACGTTACTCATGTAATCGAGGCATGTTCCATTTGTTCCAGTGAACTCAGCTTGCAAACGTTTGGTTTGACCAGGAAATCTCTGTCTTAAGCTATCCCAAAGCCGACCGAAAAGGCAATGGCGCTGACATACGTCACAAGAATTACATACGACGGCGCTCAAAACAATTTCTGAGCGAACATATCGAACAGGCTACTGAGTAATTCTGTAAAGAACGTTAGTTGCATCTCGTAAATATTATTATATGCAAGTACCATTAAAAATGACATTAAATGAAATCACTAAAATGCATTAAAATGTGTTAAAAATGACAAAATGACTTTCTATACTAAACGGTATTGTTCTAAAGTAAAAAGAAAAAAATTACATTTCATTAAAATCCGTCCCCTATTCAGTCAGATAAAATAGTGGAAAGATGCCGAAAAAAATTAAAATAAAAAATACGTTTTTAGCTGTAGAGGGATGTGGGTGGTGGAACGGAAGCTAAGAAACCTTTCAAAAATACTATTTTTATGTTAGAATTATAATGTAATCACTCATATGCCATTTGGTTTAGGGCCATTTGGTTTTGGAAAGTTCACCACCTTATCGGGGGGAACCTTTTCTTCCGGAAGAGTATTTCTATTTTATATATTCAGAGGGATTTCCACAATATTTATGCGGGAATCATGCAGTTTATTTTTTAAGAATGGGCACTCCCAATATATTCTTGTTCAGAATAAACAATGTCTCCTCGTCGTTTTTACTCTTTTACTTTCACGCCTACTACGACTTACATAGTAAACTGGTGGTGCTACATCGTCACATACCTTCTCGCGTTATTTGTGGCGGCTACGCATTATCATAATTCTAAATATACCTGCAATAGTGTTTCCATTCGTCGAAATCATTTTTTACGCCTTGGGATTCTAACTCAGTATTTAATCGAAGAATATCAATTTTTGAGAAAATCGTCTAAACGGTCTAGGTACTAGTGTGCACCACAGAGGCACGGACGGACTTGCAGACAGACAAACTTTTTGTCGTAAAGCAATTCTGGTGTCTCAATGATCCCCAAAACGTGGGTTCTGACTACACAAAATATAAGGGAAAGTAATTTACTACGAACAAGATGTATCTACTTTTTCGAAAACAAGAACTCACAATACGTTTTTCTGACAAAAAATTGCTAGATTCCGCTGAAGCATTACAATACTTTCTCTTTATTAAGTAAGTAATAATAGGCGAAAAAGTGAAAATAGATTAGTGAACTCTCTTTATTGTAGAGAATCATTAGGGGGATGCAGATTTATCTATTCTCTTGCAGGAGAAAAGTCGAAAATATGGTGTAGACATAGAATTATCCACATTAGACAGTTTTTATAACATATTTATAATTAGAACTCAACATTTTATTCTATTACGAGATGAAAATAAATTAATTAAGTTATGCTAAAATGATTATATGGTTAGCAGAGGGATAGGAAATGAGATGAAACGTCTATTCAAATTTCTCTTAGGACAGAATTGCAAACTAACAAAGAAATAACAAATGAGCTGTATTGATATTTACACATTTATATAAAAATTAAATAAAAGTAATAATAACGTAGTACATCATTTTAATACCATTCTGTGCTTTAAACAAAGAATAATGATAATATTTCTTTCAAGTGTTCTCGGACACCTTTCCCACAGTCTCAACAAACGAGTGCTGGAAACGAAGACACCGAAGACCGGCAAAGAGCTTGCCGTCAGGCTGTCGCGCCGCGCCGCGCCGGTGCCGCTGACATGCGAACATTCACTCCCTTCTGACGTAACTGTGTACTGTTTAACATGGGTCTCACGGGTAGGCGGGTCTCCGTTCTGGCGTTCTGGGGTATGGACGTGCTACTCTCCATTTCAAACCCACCGATGGACACGCAATTGAAGTACGCAAGCGACGTGTACGGAGTCCGACCCTCATTCCGAATCCTCATTCACAGAGAAGAATGCTGCTAAACGTGTCGAAAAATTGAAAGCAATACTACTGCCTACTTCAAAAATAAAAGGGAGTTACCGTACTACAGTTGCATTCAACACCCTCGTATGCTTAACGAAATTATTATTTTTCCGAATTCAGATATCTAAATCTTTAGGCGACGTCTTAATTGTACGTATGTGGAACTCCGTGGGTTGCTGCGGCGACTTGTCGGAGCGTAGTCTGTCTCGCTGGATGCGCTCGACTTCGTGCACGAAATTACATTATCGTTTTGTAGCAAATTTTAACATGCTATCTTCTAAAATATCTGTTTTAAGATTGAATTCATCAAATAGCAATAAAAATACAAGATTCTCTGAAAATAAAACATTGTGAAAAAAAGTTTTTATGCAAAACTACATCGATGTCGAATGTACTTTTGGTGGTCCGGCTATCTTTTTTTAGGCATTCTATATTAAATACATTGCTACAATACCATTGCAGAAACATAAAAAACTATATTTTCAATTAATTTGTACATGTAAGATCGCTTAAACTATGAAATCATTAATGACCACATTGTTGGACATAATTTACGGGATTATTTCGTTTAAAATATTTCTATAGTGAGAAAGACCAATGTACCAAATGAAAATTGAAGACACACACTGTCATTTCAGTGTTGATTCTGAGAGATTTCGATTCAGATGTCAAGAGTCTAGTAAAATATGACAGATCGCAGTGAAAATACAAAGCGAAACTTCACTTTTGTTAGATTTTCAATATTTAATATATATTTCGTAGCCCACAACCTAGATTTTCCTCACTGGTTTGATAAAATACAAGTTAAAATTCTTCGTATATTTTTTAATATTTCGTATGTCTTTTCGAAATGGGACACAAAAGCTGGTGACTTTTCATACTTAGGAATTTCAAAAGACAATGCTAATCAAAGCTAATTAAGTTTCTATTCCTGCAAAAGAAATAAAGATGTTAAAAGGAGTATTAGATATGAAACAATAACAAATACTCAAGTAATCAAAATAATATCCACTAATCTGATTCAATGTTTTTCAGAAGGAACTCATTGAAGTATAGAATATCAGTACACAAAAGCCAATATGAAATTTAAATACCTGATAGCACTCTTAGCATAAATATATCGAGCTATGATTTCGTGCAAATTGGTAAATTGGCACATGCTTCATGTACGTCTCGTGACTTTGCATGTGAAACAATTGGATTCGTTTTGTCTGTATGATATTCCAGAATCATGGCCGAGTCACTCGGCATCCAGGACGCGCGTGCCATATGGTCGTCTCTGCTGCTGAGTCCTGCGTAGCCTCCAGTCTCAGCACGTGTGAGTCGAAGTGTTGTCGCGGACCCACCCTCGTGACTCATTTCATCGGAAGAAGGCGCACCCCACGACCATATGTAGGAATTGTTATTGTCTCAAATTTTGAGAAAAAAAAACGGAGACATTTGGAATACATTAAAAACCCACGTATTTGTCCCCACGCGTGAAGTTGTTACATATCACTACCTCGCTAATCGCGCTTATCCTTTTTAGTTGAGTTTCTTGAAGAAACAGTTTGCAGTGCATCGAAGGGAACAGATTTACTCTTAAGAAAAATTCTAGGATTTTCTCTTAATGAACGTAAAAATGAACTAAAAATCCCTTACGGTCGATTGGCGTCACGTCACGATCACATAGTACTACATTTGTCTAAGTAAACCAACTTGGTTCCGAAATAACAAATTAATAGTGAACGAAAAGAAAACGGTTTTAATGCAGTTTTCCATTTCAAATAAACAATTCTGTGCTCCATTGAAAATGAACAGTGTACCATTGACTGATGTTAAGGCAACAAAATTTTTAGGTCTCTCAATTCAGTCAAACCTTAAATGGAACGTCCATTTAACTGAATTGAACACAAAATTAAGTTCATTATGCTACGCGTTCAGAATTCTTGCAAATTCAGTCAGCCTTCATACTGCTCGTTGTGTATACTTCGCGAATGTTCATTCCGCCTGAGATATGGCATAATATTCTGGGAAATTCATCTTATAGCTACCATACTTTTAGATTACAAAAACGAATTGTACGAATAATAACCACATCCCACCCACGAGATTCATGTAAGCCTCTCTTCATTAATCTAGGAATTCTACCATTACCGTGTCTTTTATTTACGAATCAGTGGTTTTTGTAAAAAATGACTTGCTCAAGGGCGGGAATATATTTTCAGAAAATGCCGAAGTCTATTACTATAACACTCGACGTAGAAATCATATTCATCAGGTGACAGTATCAACAGCTCATTACAAAAATTCACATACAATACATGTACATTATTTTACCATTTGGACTGTATAAACTGTTTCTATACAATTAGAGACTATACGAGCATCACAAGAAAAGGAACATTAATTTTAACGATACATAATGCATTATTTACCATTTGGACTGTATAAATGAGTATAAACAACCTGTAACAACTATTGTACTACAGCTTCCGGGTCAATGACCCCCATCTCGATCAGGTTTTTCGTCCAGTTTCCCTGATTCATTGAGCAAATGCTGAGATGGCCCCTTGTTTTGCTTCTGGACATAAATGTAACTTCATTTTCTGTGCACGTCTTCTAGAATTCAGTGGGAAATACAATTATTCAAATTATCGTTTCCATGTTGTCGCGGCAGGAAGTAATAAGAGCCAAAATTTATTGCTTATTTATCTTTGAAAATAGATTTTATTACATGGGAGTTTTTTTGTTTTTTTTTCTCCCTTTCAAAATTCAAAATGTATTGCTTGTTTATCCTTGAAAATAGATTTTATTACATGGGAGTTTTTTTTCTCCCTTTCAAATATTCAAAATTTAAGTAGTATATGACTTAGTGTAGGGATCACAGAATTTTGAAAATGTACACACAATTCACTTTTCCCCATAGCACGTCATACGCAGTTTTTAACTGTTTTTTTGACGTAAAATAAATAAATAAATAAATAAATAAATAAAACCATTAGAGTTGTGACTATTTCTTTAAGTGAGTTATCTTCGATAATATGTGCGAACGTGACAATAATGAAGTTCAAAAATAAATGGATCACCATTAGGATTTTTAAATATTGACCACTACTGTGAAGAATTATGCTGTCATTAAACTACAAGGAACATGCGAGGCAATGCGGGAGTTCTTCGAAAAATTCAAAGCTGTGTAGATGATGGATAGAATGAACAGATGGATAAAATTGAAATATATAGTTTATCCTTTCCATTACAATACTTCTTTCTTATAGTATTTATTATATTATTTCTCGTGTATTTCAATATTGTAAGGAAGAATTATCGGCACGGGAGACCGAGGCTGGTTGGGGCCAGTCATTTTTTACGTAACTCTGGCTAAGTTTTGAGAAGTTTGAGTAAATCAATGAAAACTACATTTTTACTACTTCAAGCTCCCGACTGGCCTCCCGAGACGTGCGGAAGTGAAGTACAGGCCAGTGTAAGTGTGTGTTAGTAAGGAATGAGGATAGGACAAGGAAGAGGAAGGAAAAATCGCGCGCGGTCTGTGGTCCGTATGTTAGGGTACTGCTCCAGCATTTTCCTAGTGTTCATCGGAGAAACCACGGAAAACTACCAATCAGAACAGCCAATGTCTAGAATTCTCCTCCAGACAGCAGCTGAACTCGACCTAGCGATCTAGCTAGAGTTGAAAATCCTGCCATCGTCGGGACTCGAATCCTGGAACCTCACGGACATAGGCACTGCAGCGTCATCAGTTGATAACCTGAGCTACCTCAGGAGGAATTTGGCATGAAATGTATGCAATTTTAAAACAATTACTTTCTTAAAAATTGCTCCACTTTTTCTTTAATTTTTCTCGTCGCATGTGTCAAGGGTAAGAAAACTGAAGGTGTTCCTATTTTCGGCAAACTCCGTATTTTCGAAAATTGAAACAAGTTAACATTGCAAAAGGAAAATATTGAAGATAGAGATTTTTGTCTGATATATTTTTTTTCATTTATTTACTTCTTGTTCGGCCGTGAGGCCTTTCAAGGGCTTGAAATGATATACTCGTATGTACTAAAAATTCGAATCTTTAAAAAGGCTTATAGCTTCAAGACTCAAAAATTGTAGCTTTCCTTCAAAATCGTCCCAGTGTCTGTAGCTGTGAGACGAAGGAAAGGCGGAGTTTGCTCGTTACGGTGAAGGGAATAGGCCACGTTTGCCACGTGTCTCTCTTTCCCTGGAAGTGTGGGAATTAAACTAGTCCCAGGCATGAGGGACACCGTTGGCAAGTCGAGAAATTCGAAAATTCGAAATCGATCCAAAATGCTAAATACATTATTATTATTATTATTATTATTATTATTATTATTATTATTATTATTATTACAATTATTATTATTATTATTATTATTATTATTGACCATTTCATACTTGTTTCTATCGTTCTACACGTTCTCTTCCGAGGCCTAGTCGAATTTATCCCGGAGAGTTTAACGTGTGTCATTATGGGGATCAACTTCTTCGGCTGTAATCCTTGGTAACACAAGGTTGTTACGCCTTGTTATTTGGTGATAGGATGTTGATGATGGTCCGTATGTTAGGGTACTGCATGACAAATACGATCATACCTACGCTGGACTCGAACCTACAATCTCCTCGTCGCAGAGAATATGTCGCAACCGTCTGTGCCACGGGGGCCAGCTTTACTTTCACTTCTTCTTCTTCTTCTTCTTCTTCTTCTTCTTCTTCTTCTTCTTCTTCTTATTATTATTATTATTATTATTATTATTATTATTATTATTATTATTAACATTTAATTTTTTGTTTTTACTTTTTGTTGCAGAAAAGAACTATCGTGCTAGAATTTTAACTACATTCGTGCTGCTAGCTGAAGAGGCGGGCAGGCTGTGTGCGTGCGTGTGTGCGTGCATGAGCTCGCTCGCGCAAGAGGTGGAGGCGCGTGGAGGCGTCGGGAGCCTTGGGACCTTGGCCGCGTACGTGTCTCGCGTCTTTTTGGCGGGGCGGGGCGGGGCGGGGGCGGGGTGGAGTGGGGCGGGGCGGGGAGGGGAGGGGCGGAGAGGGGCGTGGCGGCTCGTCCTCCAACGGCCCCTGCACCCGGTGTCATTCGCCCATTCATACCAGACTCCGCCGCTTACGCAGCGCCCCGCCGGCCTTTGGCATGGACTCCGCACACACGCGGCTTTTAGTTCCACCGCGCGCTCCCAGCCACTGACGAAGCTCTTCGACTTGTGAGACGGCACGCGAATGTTTTTCGTCTTCTCGAGTGCAGCCCTGCTAGAAACTCCTCCAACTCAACCAAATATGCAGCTTTTTCTCTTCAGTTTTATTGATTGTTGTCATAAAATTTTCTCTGAACTCTGGGAACACCATTTTTTCCTACAACTTCCTTGGCATTTTGGTTTAACACTTATACGTCTTCTAAAACGCATTGATTTCCTATGATATATAATCGTGACAACCTAATATGTTGTACTCTGTTATGGAATACTCAGTTGACAGGAATTATTCTAATTTATTTTAACTTCCTTCTCTCATTTATTGTCGTAAAAGGGTCAGTTCAACAAATGAACACAGATGATAATATTTTTTTTAAATAGTTTGTTTCATCTTATCTTTCAAACCGAAATTTAATTTGTAAGTAACTATTACTTATAAACAGTCTATGCAAAATTATTAGATATATTTACTATTAAGTATTAGATGTTATAAAAGTATAATATATTACAACTTCTATAAGATTAGTAAAGGGCGTTAAGTAAATTTTTGGTGTTATAAATAAATGTTTAAGAATTTACGTTTTTACTCCGAGTGCGACTTCCAACTCCCAGGGTCTGAAGTCCGAGGGTTTGGAAGTCTCCAAAAGGGGAAAAACATCATGTAACGCTCGTGGTGCATACGAAACTTTATAGTTTACTATTTTATCGCTAAATCAAATGAGAATTGAAAAAAACATTAAAATTTTTCTTGCATTAAAACTTAAAAGACGCGCCGTAATTGTCAATTCTCAAAATGATGACACTCAAAACTGTGGGTATCTAATTACAATTAGTCTTTCTTTCATAATAGGTGTGAACAATGTACAGAATCTTACAGACTTGAAGTTCGAGTTAGTGAGGTTTTAGTGGGAGAGGTTGCAGTGGGCGTCGTTCCAATGGATGTGACTTCAGTTAGATTCGAGTGAGAGAAGCTCGTGTTAGAGATGTTGGAGTTAACGATGTTTGAGATAAAGAGGTTCGATTTAGGGGTATGAAGTATGTTTCGTTGCTTGTCCATAAACACAGTAATGAACTAGAAAAGCAGAAAAGAATACACTATTTCAGCATTCACGAAGGGAAACTCGTTCTTACCTTCGACCTTTGTTGATTGGAAAGTATTACTTTTTTTGGTTTATTTAAGGTCGCATTAATAGCTAGGTTATTAGCGACCACATGATTGTTTTTTTTTACATAAAGGATAGTTATAAGAGTAGTCAGTTGTCGAGAAGACCGCCAGCTGGCATCTCCGTGTACGCGCCTCTTTGGCTAGTCGCAAAATGAAACGTACGTCCGTTACGTGGGGCAGGGTGACACACCACAAGTCACACTGCGTCACGTCACGGACATGCGTCTCATTTTGCGACTAGCCTTACATGCGCTCCTGCGTCACTACCCAGTGGCCAGAATGCGGAAGGAATAGGATAGGGCGAGGGTTTAGGACGCTTCACAGGGATTGGACTAGCCCCTGTGAAGCAGCCAAACTCGTTTTCTTGGAACAAATTTCACATGAGATTAGCCTGGAAAATTAAACCGAAACTCCTTGGTGAGTTACTCGGAGTATTTGCAGCCTCCACTAAAAAACGTTGTTTATGGCCCTCAAATTGCCATGCCAGGGGTTTAGAGTCCTGAGCGAACATGATTAGAGTGTTTTACATGATGAGCGAACATGATTAGGTGAGTTACAGACCAAGACCCCTGTTCTGCAACATGAACAATGAGCTAGTTGATGTCTCAGTTTGTGTGTGTGTGTGTGTGTGTGTGTGTGTGTGTATGAAGGGGGACCGTCTTCCGACACTAAAGGATAGGCAAGGATTCCACAGCCGTTCACCATTGGCCATTGTTTAAGGTATTTCTGCATCATCCACCAGGATTGATTGAGTGATTCATTATTTCGAGTTTCCGGGCGCATCAACAGTTAAGTTCATTAGTCCTGTGAGAATTGTGCATGATTTTATCACGGGAGACGGAGGTGTTCTTCCCCCGCTGGAGGCGAGATCCGCCACCGACCTATACGTCGGCTTGCGGAGATTTCCCCATCCATGTAGTTTCCATCAGTAGGACACCGCCCCAGCCGTAATAGGTTCTAAGCTCTCGACATATGTATAAACGTGCGTAGTGCATGTACGTATGTGCGTAAGTAAAGGGGGATGATGAAGTAAGAGGTGATGAAGGAAGAGGTGATGAAGGAAAGTCCGCTCAGGTGTTAAAGAAACGCGGTCCGTTTGATAGGGTACTGCCCCGCCATTCGCTGGTGTTGATCGGAGAACTACCCATCAAAGCAGCCGGCCGCTAGAATTCTCTTCCGTACAGTGATTAAATTCGACCTAGCTCTGTAACTAGAGTCTAAAATCGTGAGACCGTCGGGTCTAGAATGCTGGGATCCCCCGGTCAGAAGCACTGCAGTAACATCAGGAGATGTTCTGAGCCCCTTCAGCCGTTCATCGGTAGACACTACCATTCGGAGCAGCCAGCTTCCAGAATTCTCATCCACACAATGGTTGCCCTCGAACCAACTACTTAGTTGCTCCTCAAAACACTTTAAAGCTTTCCTAAAAATACAGTGGCATATTAAAAAGAAATTAAGTTTAAATACCGTGTATAAATCTGCAATGAAGACGAAGGACGAAAACAATCCCGTGATGAGTGGGTGACAGGCCGCAATTGAAAGATTTAAGAGCGGAGTTCGGGGGCGCAGCGGGAAGCGAAATGGGCGTGAAGTTCGTGCCCGCGACAAGTGCGCTCGATTGATGGTCGCGGAGGCGCGCAAGGCCCTGCTGCATTGCTCGTCTCGCTGCAAGTGCGCAGCAGATCAAGGCGGGTCGCCGACTGCGGAGGGCCAGATGCGCCAATTTGCATGGAATTTGCCGCGCGTTCCGGTTACGACGTCCCAAACCCGTGCTGGAGTTCTAGATCACTCACAACCTCTCCCCAATGAAAGCACCCCCTCGTGGGACGAGCAGGAGGGCTTAATGACGCCCAGAGCTTCACGCTGCGTTCGAAGGCCACGAATAGTGAATGTCTCAGATTAAATGTTATAAATAGGGAACGAAATTTCTTTGGAATAAAAAATGCAAACTACGTACACACACACACACACACACACACACACACACACACACACACACACACACACACACACACATATATATATATATATATATATATATATAAGAGAGAGAGAGAGAGAGAGAGAGAGAGAGAGAGAGAGAACGTTGTCGAGCGGTTCTTAATATGGATTCATGCAGCTGAAAATAGGTTCTACCTCTACAGACAGAATTAGGAATTGTATACTAGTTTTTTCCTTACATAAAAATATTCGAAACGTAAAATATGTTTGTAGTATTTACTATACAATGTTTACTAGGAACTGGTGTTCAAGTGAATGGTAGTTCTGTGCAGCCAGTGACAACTTCCGTGAGAGGGGGGTTAAAGGCAACATACTGTGGCGTCGTGCAGCGAGCCGGACCCGGAAAAACCATTACACCCCCACGCTTAAGCCGGATGCGGGTTGGGGGCGGTTGGTACGCGCCAGGCTGAGGACGCGCTGAATAGGCCAAGGGGATGGGGCAGGGAAGCTCTGCTCGCAAATAACTATAGAAAAAGGTTAGGGTGCGAGGCAGGGACGTTGTCGCAAGAACCTAGAGGAAGCTGGCCGCCGAGACTTCGTGACGCCCTCCGGCATCGGAGCGCCGAGAAGAGGGGCGAGCCCGCAGGGTACTTAAGGCACCTACATGACGGCATGACAACGGCACCTACATGAGATATGTAGAGGATAGAAAGACTGAGTGATATCTCCGGTGCTACCCTAGCACGCGGCTTTCCAGGCGAAGACCGGTTTGGCGTCAGGCCATATGATAACGGTGGTTGAGGAACTCAGTGTCCGACACCTTCGCACCACGCATTGCTTGCCTGCTTTAGAGCAGTGGTCCTGGGCTAGGCCTGGGGACGGTCGCGGGGTTCGCGGCTAAGAGAATAGAAAGATTGCTAGAGACTTTTTCGTTTAGTCAATTCAACTTGTAAATTATTGTGTAAATATATGTATATTTTTTATTTAGAATCAGTCGTCTGTGTTATTAATTCTCAGTACGTCACAATACGCCACCAAATTAAACAACGTGGTAAGAGAATGGTATGTAAAATATGTGTTACTTTTTGATCGAGTAACGAGGCTGTTTGAAATATGTACAAGCACAGGTTTGAAATTAATTCTGCTCCACAAAACTCCGCTTATTCATGACTGAGATTACGCAGTTTCCGAGAGGCGGGAGGGCGGAGTAAGTTTGACAGTTCACAGCAAAGATATGGTAGTCATAGAAGCGCAGCAGCCATTTGATTTCTAAGAAAGATGATTCCGTAACAAATATTGCAAAAGCGCATTTGAAATGATACTATTTGACGTATAAAAATATTAAAATGTAAAGAAATATATAGCAATAGGTAAAATATGTAACATAAAAGTAGTTCTAATTCATTCAGAATGTCTTGTAAACTTTAAAAAATATTGTTGAAAGCAGGTATCTTGTTCCTGTAAAAACATGTAAATACATGGAAATCCGTTCCCTAGTTATAAACATGTAGGGCGTGTAGGGGGTAGAAAATTATCACTTTTCCTCAATCGACATGTGACGAAAAATCACTTATAACAATTTTATACATATGACATTAATCCGAACGTCTAATATTCGTGTTTGGAAGTTTCATGAAATTTCTTTTGACAGCTTTAAACATGACCTGCCAAACAACAATGCACGATGAATGGCGTAACAATTAGGGTAATTATGTAATAACATATTTGCATATGAAACTTACGAAATTTCCCACCCTATACTCTTTGGCACAAAGGGATCATCTTCGACCCCTACAGGGCCTAGAACTTTGTGACATTTATTCTCAGGCCTGTAGCACACTGTCATATTTTTTATAAATTAAAATTATAAAACCTACATAAAATGTTTTATGAGAAGTTTCATTAACAAGTGTGTTGTACAAAGTCAAGTGTTCGTAAAATTATTTCGCCCGCCACCTGTAGGCAATGCTGTGTTATAAACATTAATGTTTTGGTCCTCTCGTCTTGCATTACGATTATAATACGGAGATGCATAGATATCGATGACAATATACAACTGAGGGTATAAATCTCAGGGTATATATATCAACCTCAGCCAAGCAAGTAGATCATTTCAATGCTCTTTAGACTCAAAAGGAAAGTAACAGATCCTTCATGTCGAAACACCCCTCCATATGTTTATGACATATGCGGAAGGATATTTATTTTTGATGCGAGAGGGATGAGTGGGGTTTTTACAGAGGTTGAACAAGAATAAAGTGTTAATATGGTGAATATTAGAGAAGAACTTATGGGATAGGTAAGTAATGTGGTGAATGATGAGCTCGTGGTTGAATTCATTATGTAATTGCTGATTTGATATGAACCAGAGTGCATTAGTGATAGTACGAAGGAATTGGTTTTGTACTATTTGAATTTTGTTGATGTTTGTTTTTGAACATTAACCCATACTGGACAGGCATGGAAAAGAGTCCGTCAGATTATTTTTTGTATAGTATTGTAGTTGTTTTGTATAAAAGGTATTTATTCCTATTAATTCATGATTTTAGTTGATGAAATTTGTTTTTAGTTTGAATTATTTTGGTGTCTGTGTGTTGTTTCCAATTCAATCTGGTGTCCGGGTGCAGTCCTAAATATTTAATGGGATTATTTGGGGGCACCATGGGATGGGCTCGTTATGTAACGTTAATGTGGTTGGTGGAGTGTATGGCCTTAAAGAAAAAAATTGCTCCAGTTTTGTTGGGTTTTTTTTTTTTCCGGAATGTGGTCAGAGTCGAGTTCTGATATGGGGTTGAGTAAAAATTGATATTTCCATCTGTCATCCGATGTCTAGGATGTCTGGTTTTTAGTTAGTTCTTGGATAGTATGTTGGTTCTGGAGGGGATAATATATTGATAGTCGTATTAGTTAATATTTGTGACAGTGTTTTTCCTGTTTGGTTGCTTGTTCGACATCCCTAATTTGTGTGTTTGGCGTTTAGATCTCCTAGTATTAATGTATTTTTATTTGGGGTGAATAGATTAAGTATATTTAGGGTTGTATTTTATTTTGGCCGGTTGTGTTTGATATATCAATTTCGTGATGGTTTATATTTTCTTGATTGCTATTATACCCCCCTCCTTTATTTTCAATCCTGTCATTTCTGTAAATTTGTATTCCGGTATGTAAAATTTGTTTCTATTGTTTCGGTGTGTCTCTTTTATGCATGCTATATCTATGTTGTAAGTATTGTGTCAGTTCTATTTTTCTGGATGTAATGCCGTTTGCATTTCAATTTATGAATGATATATTTCTACGGGCTTGTGTTGACATTGTTATTAAAATAAACTGCCACTGTATTCTGGATTGTATTGATTATTGATGGAATAAGGGAGTTGAAGTTAATTACGCAGGACGTTATGGAATTAATTATAGTATTTAGAAGAGGATTAATATTATTACTTTGTTGATTTTGTTGTGTGGGGTTGCTCCGTGAACTGTTATTGTCAACGGAACTTGATTGGTTTTCAGGGTTGTTGGACCTAGTACAGTTTCGGATTGGTTGGGTAAATGGTAGTGATGGGAATTGTTCATGTTGTTGGTTGCTAAAGGATGGGGGTTGTGTTCTTCGGGATGGGTTTCTTGTGCTATGAGATAGGGTCGTTTTATTTCAACGATTTCCTTATAGTATAAACAGTTTTCATTTCTTACTTCCGCGCGGTAATTGCCCTTGCAGAGAATGCAGGTAGTATTCTCTTTTATCAATCCTTGTTTGCTTTACTTTGGGGACAAGTTACCGTATAGTGGTTACCAGAACATATTGCACAGTTAATGTTGTGGTTGCAATTGTTTCTAGAGTGTCCAAAGTCCAAACATCTATAACAGTGTAGAGGCCCTTTTAGTCTTTTTCTTCTTTCGGTGGTTACTTTGAGGTTGCAAATTTAATTTATGTTGAGAATTGTTTCCTGTGGTTCGTTACCGTTCAACTCGGCCGCTATTACAGGAATGGGATGGCTGTCCTTCTGAAGACGTGTGATTTTAACAATGGATGGGTGTCCTTGTTTTAAATCTTGCATGATTTCATTAACAGTTAAGGAAAGGTGTACATTTTAAATACTACCGAAAAGTTTTTGTTTGCTGGGTTTTTGAAGGAGTGGAACATTCTTTCAGTATTTATTAAGTATTTTATGATATTGCGCAAATCTTCAGCTGTGCCGGGTTTTATTTTCACTTTGTTATTTTTTTTGTTCGGCTATGAAGTTTTTAGATACGTTGTTTTTAATTTCAATAACGAAAGAGTTGATATTTTTTACCTCGGATATGAAAATTGGGGGTATTTTGGAGGTTGTAATGGACTGTAAAGATTGATCAGAATTTAGATATTTAAAGCGGTTACCTGGGGGGGGGAGGGGACGGCTTCCTTGGAGGCTAATCCTAAAAATCTATTGCCTATTGGGACATTGTAAGAGGATTGAAAGTCTAAGGTCTCATTTTCGTTATTGACGTTTTGGGCTACGTAGCCTACGTTAACTTCGGAACCGTCTGTTGGTGGTGTACTGTTTTACACTGTTGAATGACTTTTGTTATTGTCACTGACATTGGCACTTGCACTGTGTTTTTTGTTATCGCCATTGGTAGCGTCCCCGCCTACTGACCTTTTCCTCTGGTGGATGTTGGCGTTCTCTCTGGTGGATGTTGACAGCCTAACGTTAAAAGGGTTGTGCCTTGCGATGGATCTTGATAACACGAAGTTTCTGATGTAGATGATTCCATGTATCCTCGTATGTAGCACTTTCACTGTGTGAGATAGGTAAATTGATGAAGTTCCTCTCCGGAATGCTGCTGGTGTTGTGTAGCACGTAAAGAGCATTGCTGACTACGTTGCTTGTTGATGAATTCGCATCGAATGTCATTGGAGGAAGTTATTCGATGCACTGGATTCACAATGTATTTTCACTCATTGAAATACTTAATATTAGAAGCACTAGAAATATAAACTGGTTGGTCGGTATCGGGCGGGCCCGTACCGACTGTAATGTTCCGACTATTACGAACGCTCTGCGATGTGAACGGTTCGGTGGTCAGGAATGGAATGACTTCGTCGTTTGTTGGCGAAAAACACGTAGACAGATGCTCAATCAGTTAGTGCTTTTTCACACTCGTACACTATAATGCCAACAATAAGTATGGATGAATGCATTTATTGCCTAAATTATTTATTGGACTGCAGGAACTAAAAGGATTTTTCGGTCCTGTAGCCTCCAAAAGAATGTTTCAAGCCGAAAACCTAATTGTTACAGCTACAAAATCAGGAGAAATGGGAAAGAAAGAGTTAAAACAGTGGTTTAAAGAAGCGTTTTTCCGATTTGCAAGTGAAAATTTTGCTCTGCTTTTAGATTCATGAACCACGTACAATGACAAGACTTGTATTGAAGATATTCCTTTAGGCAAGGCAATTGAATTGCTCCAGATACCTCCCGGAACCACAGGAAAAATCCAACCACTTGATAAGTTCTTCTTCCGACAGTGGAAAGCTATGTATCGCCGCTTATCAGAAAAAATTGTCTCTAACAAGAGTATAAAAGTTTCTGCCAAAGTTTCTGATAGAGACACAATTCTTCAATTGCAATTCGTCATTCATTTTCAATTTCCATCTCCTTGTTTCCGGAACTTGATAAAACATTCTTGGTTTGCTACAAGGTACATAGCAGAAAGTTCTCCTGAATTTGTAGTGCCCGTCACATATTGCCTTGAAACTACGAAAAGGCAATGAGAGGAAGAATGTGACAATGAAGTTTTTATTCGTTGTGCGTGGTGTCAAAAACATTTATGTTTGAAAAATTCAGTGGAAACCAGTCATTTTTGCTTTTTATTCGTGCCGCACGAACTTGCAACAAGAGACAGCTCCTGGTTTTCATCTGCCCGCCCGCTGGCTCAGTGGCCTGCCTGTTCGGCCGGTTGGCCGGCCGCTCGACAGTCGTCCAGCGGCGCCGCGAGACTACATTGCTAGGTAAAATTTTAGCTTCAATTTTGGAGCCTTGCAGTGGAAACTGGCAGCTAATATTTTGGATATGGGATCCTGATAGTGCATTGTGTGTGTCATAAAAATTTCGAGGGGTATTTTGACATGAAGGATCTGTTATTTCCCTGTCAGTTGCGTATATTGTGGGCTACCGAAGCTACTGGCGGTAGCCCGAGAAAATTACGAGAACAAACAGCTGACAAGATATATTATATTAACAATCATTATAGGGTTTTTTCAGTGACATATATTTTTCAGAGTTCCATATAATCTGTTCTGTTGATCTCAACAGAATTAGAAGTGTGTATTAAATCGCTCGCTAGTAGGCGCATCAGTTCTCTTAAGAGGCGACAACGCCGAAGAAACCAATGGCACTCAGCGGAATCCACACAGTGCGTTCGTTGGATGACTCACTCCCCCTCCTACGGGTACGAAAGGGTCAGCCAAGGGCTCAGGTTGTCGATTTCCCGACGGTTTCTTGACAAGCTCGGAGCGGTTTGGAGATTCGGAGGCAGTGGGCAATAAACGGACAGAGTAAATTAGAAGTGCGCTTTTGTACACGATACACACGATTGGTGGTGAGTGTACAAATACATAATGGATATTAAGCGTGTTTTAGGTGTTATAATTGCAACATATTAATTATCTGAAAGTGTCAAAGTTAACTATTGTCAGATATGTTGTAAGATATTTTGAAAAAAAGTCACAGCAAACTTCGGTAAGTTTAACGGGGTTTATTAGAGAAGTCTTTTAATCGTCGTTCGTATGACGAGAAATTGTAAAAAAGAATGCGTTTCATGAATATATAAATAATTGTTTAATAAAATTAGTACAAACTAGACAAACTTCTTAATCGAAGATTATGTAGTTATATAGTCAAAGTTTATTTCTAAGCCCAGGGCATGAAAGCAGTATACGCCACTGTTTAGACTATACTCTTCCGAACAACAGAATTTAACCTAACCCACGTCCGAACTCAAACAGCCAAATAACGCAGTTTGTTGTCATTCGAACTTTGCAGCCCTCTCACCAGTTGCTTTGCTCTCGTGTGCATTTCCGAATGCTGATTACTTCTTAAGTAAAATTATTTAGTGAAAATAGGACATTTTGTTTCTGTTTTATTTTTTATTTATACTCCAAATTTTACCGTATGTAAGAGAGATTTTACTGTATTTATGATACTATTTATGATATTTTTATAAACTTCAGAAAACATCACAGTGTGAAAAAGGAATGAGATACCTGTGTAATGCCTACTTCTATAAGTACTTCCGTTTATGAAGCGTCTCAGGCGGCTCTTTAGTTATTCATCCTTTCTTTTGGGAAAATCAAAGTAGTTTTTCTTCCTCTCCATCATCATTGCATAGACCGAGTTTTAAATTATATTTGTCTTAAAATTAATTTGAAAAAAATAATTCACAAGAGACGATTAAATTAATGGCCGACTCATTCGTAGTAATTGGAAAGTTTACATTTAAAAAGCTTTCTTTTCTTTTAAAATATCTAGAAGATCGAGAAAGTACAATAATTTGTAAATTAGTGGCAATGACTTACATCAAAATCGAAAATATTTTGAGCGAAACCTTTGTAACCTGACAATATTCAAAATGTGTTAACAGGGAATTTCACTGAAATCTTCAGACTGTACGGAAACAAATATCAAACACGCCGGCTTTAATTAAATTTGAATTTTTGAAATTTAATTTTTCCTTTGAATTAATTGAAAGAACTAAGAAAAATTTTAACAACTTTGCTCTTCCTTTACCTTTGAATTGGTGATAATCGACTCCAGTTTGCGTGATGATTTGTAAATTATTCATCCATGTAAAATGAATGGATGTTACGTGTGTATCCACTAAATTATATTTCTAAAATATTTTTAACAACTTTCCATCGAGCATTTTGTGGTGGCTACAAAGGTGCCTTGGCGCCTCCAAGAGACCTTGCGACTCGACTTTTACTGTGCCTCCATATTGGTATCGTTGCACTATTCCTTATTCATTGCGTATCGGAAGTGTTGTCCGTCTCCCACTGGCTATCATTATGAGAATATTGGTTTAGTGGGGGCGTCTTAGTGGGGACGTTTTAAAGAGGGTTATAAGTATTTTCATACGTAATTGTGTGATGGTCGTTTATTAGATTACAAGGATACGAAACAAACTGGTCATTTTTCCACCAGCAAAGCGGGACTCGTCGAGACACCTCTCTTGTCCCATACAGGAGATCGAAAGGGTCTATAAAATAATGTCTTTCCATACTCGAACTTCTCCATGATTTCATCTGTTTCTATCTGTCTATACATTTAATAATAAGTATTATTATTATCCCGTTACTACATATAGGATGATAGACCTTCACTCACACGTGCTGGTGGCATTCCTTTTAAATATATACCTGTTATCTTACGATTTTCAAATTGAAATTATAGATGGTTATAGTTTTTACATTCTCGCCTTACAAAGTTCTTCGTAAGAAGAGAAAATTATGTAACGTATTACGTGCGCCGGAAACTACGATTTTTTTGTCTCGAAGTGGCTATCTAAGCCAATTACTGTGGCTCATTTACATTTATTCCGTGACAAGTGCATGTGATTCCTTTTTGGGGGGAATCAGCATTAAGCTGAAACCAATTTTTATCCTCCAGTGTTGGTAGTCCTGGGGTGATGGGATATAAAATGAAGATTATAATGAAGGATGAATGGGCGATACACACATGCATACACCACACACCCATGTCCGAGGCGAGGCTCGAACACGCGATCCTTCTGTCTGAGATCGCCACGGTATTACTGCCTTAGCGATCTCGGCTATCCGGATCGGCACCATCACCATTATCATCATCATCATCATCATAAATCATCATCATTATTATTATAGTAGTAGTAGTAGTAGTAGTAGTAGTAGTAGTAGTAGTAGTAGTAGTAGTAGTAGTAGTAGCAGCAGTAGCAGTAGCAGTAGCAGTGGCAGTAGCAGTAGCAGTAGCAGTAGCTCGATGTAAAAAATGCATTCAATAGTGCGTCCTGGTCTAGGATCATGAGAGAGTTGGAGGATAGGGGTATAGCATGCTACCTTATCAACATCATTGGTGCGTACTTGTCCCAAAGAGTGATAAGTGTAGGTAAGGGCAAGGAAATAGAAATGACAGCAGGGGTACCACAGGGTTCAGTTCTGGGACCAACACTATGGAATCTAATATACGATGGAGTCCTCCGACAACTGACTCCCGAAGGAACGACACTTATCGCGTTTGCAGATGACCTAGCAATCGTAGTTACAGCAGAAACGATGGAAGAACTCACTTTCAATGGTAACGCAACACTACATATAGTGAACACATGGATGAAACAAAACTCGCTAACCCTGGCACACCATAAAACGGAGGCCGTACTTTTGCCTGGAAAACGTCGACCTAAACCTGCATTCTTCAAGATTGATGACGCAGTAGTAAAAACGGCCAAAGCAGTGAAATACCTTGGAGTTGTGATAGACCAGAGATTAACCTTTAAATATCACTATAATATGACCACGGAAAAGGCAACGAAGACAATTGGCGCCTCAGCAGACTGATGCCAAATATCGGAGGCCCCAAAAATAAGCAGATATACTCTCTACGGGCACCATTTGGGAGACAGCCAAAAAAAAAATATGACACAAAGAAAATGGCATTGCGAATTATATGTGCATATAGAACAGTTTCCGCTGAAGCTTCATTGGTTCTAGCAGGGCTTATACCAATGCACATTTTGGCCCAGGAACGTAAGACAATATTTCAAGCAAAAGAGGAAGATATGAAAAAAGAGGAGACCCGGGAACATCATATAAAAAGTGGCAGAACGAGTGGGACAACACGACTAAAGCCCCTGGACACGTCGTGATCAAGCAGATCAAGCCCTGGGGACTCGCAAGCATGGAGACCTAAATTACCATACCACCCAATTTCTGACAGAGCATGGTAATTTTGGAGTTTACACATGCAGAATTGGCAAAACAATAGACGACTATGCCGTTACTGCAAGGCAACGGACACAGCAGAACACACAGCTTTCCACTGCAGTAGATGGGACCAACATAGATTTAATATAAATCTTCACCTGGGAGAAAACCTGACGGCGGACAATATTATCAACAAAATGATTGAAAGTAAAAGTAACTGGAGCAAAATCAGCAAATATCTGTCTACCATTATTGGCAGAAAAGAGAAAGACGAAAGAGACACCAGAAGTACATGACTGATAGCAAAGTGACTGGAACACCCCTGAAGCTGTATTTTCAAATACCAGCACCAAATACGAAACAAGAGACACAAGAAGTAAACTCCCGAACCCCTAATCACCACAGTGGACGGGGGATGTAAGGAGCCACGCCAAAAGCAAGACACAAATTAAAGACAGCCCACTGCCTCCGACGCGATGCCAGACCGGCGGTTCCGAAGGCAGTAACAAGGGCGGTTCAACACGACCTCTTGTTCGGTTAGGAAACGCCGACTACGCCAAAAAAAGTAGCAGTAGCAGTAGCAGTAGCAGTAGCAGTAGCAGTAGCAGTAGCAGCAGTAGCGGTAGCGGGCAGAGGCAGTGCAGTGAGCAGTAGCTAGCGTAGTAGCAGTAGTAGCAGTACAGTGCAGTAGGCAGTAGCAGCAGTACACTAGTAGCACAGTAGCACTAGTACAGTAGACAGAGACAGAGAGCAGTGAGCAGTAGTAACAGGTGCTAGCAGGGAGCAGTAGAGCAGAGAGCAGCATGCAGTAGCAGTAGGACAGCAGGACAGAGAGCAGTAGCAGCAGTGAGCAGTAGAGCAGAGCAGTGCAGTGAGCAGTAGCAACAGCAGGAGCAGAGAGCAGTGAAGAGGAGCAGGTAAGTAGCGTAGAGCAGTAGAGCAGTTAGAGGTAGCAGTAGCAGCAGTGTAGCAGTGCAGCGTAGAGACAGGTACAGAGCAGCAGCAGTACAGCAGTACAGTCAGCAGCAGTACAGCAGTGAGCAGTAGCAGTGCAGAGCAGTCATGTACAGCAGACGCAGGACAGCAGGACAGCAGGCGTGTAGTAGCAGCTGTAGCAGAGTAGCAGCATGTAGCAGTGTAACAGACAGCAGGACAGCAGGCAGTAGGCAGTGAGCAGAGGTAGCAGCGTAGCAGGTAGAGTGGTAGTGGAGTAGTGGAGAGTGGCAGTAGAGTAGTGTAGTAGTGGCAGAGTGGCAGTAGTGGTAGTAGTAGTGGTGTAGTAGTAGTAGAGTAGCAGTAGCAGAGTAGTAGTAGAGTAGTAGTAGTAGTAGTAGTAGTAGTAGTAGTATTGTTGTTGTTGTTACTATTATTATTCTTCATGTCATTACTTTAAAATTTATTGCAGCTCATTATGCCTCCATTACTCATGGGGTGTCATGAAACGATGCCCAAGCACTGGACTTTCCCACTTGCCCTCCGGCAGTACGTTGTCTGGCGGCGTTCGCCTCATTCATTTACTTCACTTCTTATGGCGCGCCGAGCGATTTGCTATGGCGGTCACATAGTCGCGGCACAACATACGCCGAGTTTGTTCTGTACGTATTGGTCAAATGTAATTACGAAGAGGCCTTAAAGGACACGGCACCGTTAGCCCTCGTTTCACTCTATCTGATTAGCTTCTTGACGTGATGGAACGTGAGAATGGCCTACTTGAACCCTCGTTTAAGAAATTAATCTAGGGCGGTGAAATCATATAGGAGGTTTCTTCGTTGTTCTCTACCTATGGATACATTACGGGGACACATGAGGAGTGCGCACTGAAAGGCCAGTGGGACATGACACTTTGAAATGGGTCCCGCAGCCTTACATAATAAAATATTTTATTTCCTTATTATGTTCCATATCTGATTTTCCCAACCTGACAATTTTGGAATTAGTTGTGCGAAGAGGTTCTTTAAGCCATCTAGCTTTCGTGTAAATGGTTAAACATAAATTGAATTGCATTTATTATTTCGATCGCTTAAGTTATAATTTCATTCTCCTTGTAGTGGTTTATTACCGTTCTAGTAAAATTTGTAACATGTAAATAAAAAGGTCAATGGCAAAGGAGGTCCAGAATTGTAGTTGGCCCCTCTCGTTTTTAGGTAACGCATGCATAAACACACGACGGCCTAGCACGTGCCTTGCTAGACTTTCAGTGTTTTCCACATATCGTTTTCGCATTAAGTACCTGATGCATAATGAAGCAATTTCCATCTGCATCAAAAGAAAGTGTTGCATACAATTACTTGCATTTAATATTCGCTGATTTATTTTAATATATTCGAAGAACCATTTTCCTTGTGATAGTAGCATGTTCCATTCGGGCATCAATATGCGTGTTCATTACGTTGCTAGTTGCTAGAAGTATTGTTTATTGCTGTCACTTTGCTTTAGTTTTGTGTTAAGACGTCAATTTATTACCATGAACCCATTTTATTACGTCAATTTATTACCATGATTATCCCACTCCCGCTCCCGCTAACACTCCCGCTCCCGCACCCCCTACTACCGCCACTACCGCCACTACTACTACTACTACTACTACTACTACTACTACTACTACTACTACTACTACTACTACTACTCACACTACTCACTCTACTCTACTACTGCTACTACCTACTACTACTACTGCTGCTGCTACTGCTCCTACTCTGCACTGCTACAGCTCTCACCGCTACCTGCTACACTGCCACTACTGCACTCTCTCACCTACTACTGCTACTACTACTGCTAGCTGCCAGCACTCTACTGCTACTGCTACTACTGCACTGCTCACCTCCACTCTGCTGCCACCTGCCACTGCTGCTACCATACTACTACTACTGCTACTGCTACTCTGCTACTACTCTACTCGACTACTACTACTACCACTACTCCACTGCTGCTGCACTACTACTACTACGACGACGACGACGATGACGACTACTACTACTTGTAATAATAATAATAATAATAATAATAATAATAATAATAATAATAATAATAATAATAATAATAAACTGGCTGTATCTGTGTGATCATTGAGCGCTTTGTTTCAAGAAGTGAAAATTGTTTCATGCTGGATCTTAACTTCGATTAGACCCTTAACATAGTATTACAGCCCTGTATTATGCATGAGTAATCATTTTAATAATGCTAAGTTTTGATTGATTTTTTCATGTTTCCGAGTGCGTCAACTGCTTCGGTCATTAATCCCGTTAGTGTAGTGCATGTTTTTTCTCGTGAGATGGCGGTGATCTTCCCCCGCTGGATGGCGAGATCCGGCACCGACCTACCGTCGGCTAGTGGGGTTCCCTCTAACCAGGACTCTCCCACCAGCGGGACACCGCCCCAGGCGGGACAAGCTGTAAACTCCCGACCGGTCTCCCGGAATATGTGATAATGTGGTGCATGTTAGTGCAACTGTGTGTAAGAGGAGAGGATAGGACAGGACAAGGAAGAGGAAGGAAAGATCGCGCGCGGTCCGTGGCCCGTTTGGTAGGGTACTGCACCGGCATTCGCCTGGTGTTGATCGGAGAAACCACGGAAAACTACTTACTGATCGGTAGATCAGAGCAGCCGGCCGCTAGAATTCTCCTCCAGACAGCGACTGATTTCGACCAAGCTGAAAAGCTAGAGTCGAAAATCATGCCGCCGTCAGGACTCGAACCTAGGACCTCCCGGTCAGAGGCGCTGCAGTGACATCAGTTGATGCACTGAGCTACCAATACCGGTCTAAGTTTTGAGATTACATTTCATTGGAAACCATACAGTCGACTTAATTTTTTTGTGAAATATACACACATACTTTATTTTAACTGCAATAGGGTATGACCCGGCGCAGTTAAATTACAAAAAAAACAATAATAAAAATAATAATAAAAAAATTACAGTAAGCCGAAAGCAATAATCATACTATCACTAATATTAGTATTATAAAAATTTCCAATTTGTCGGTGATTCTAAATTTAATTGAACTTAACTTATTAATTTGATCGTGTTCAATACACTTAACTGCACTGCACTACACTACACTACACTACGCTACACTGTTTTTGCTTTGAATTACACTAACCAGCACTTCACAGCACTTCACCGCACTTCACAGCACTTATTCATTTAATGTCTATTACTCTCAAATTGTTCTAACTTATTTCTAAAGCTTGGGACACTTAGAGGAAAAGCTTTGAAAATTGATGCGGGTAAACTGTTCCAATCTTTAATTGTTCTGTTACAAAAGGAAAATTTCCCAAGATCTGAATTATGTTTCCTTGTTCGAATTTTGTGAGTGTGATCGCTTCGGCCGATATAATGTGGTTTTTCTAGTCTAACCTGATTTTCCTTCCAAGCTGGTTGACCTACGTACGATTTATAAAGTGCGCAAAGCCTCGCCCTTGTTCTTCTCGTTTCAAGAGGTTCCCATGCCTTTTTATTGCGTTAGTTCTATAGGTAAACTTATTCGCTTTCCTCTATATTCTATCTAGATTATTCCGGTGCGACTTTCTGTATGGATTCCAACATGCCACTCCCTATTCTATGAGAGGGCGAACCAGCGAAAAATATGCTAATTCTTTTGCGTTTGCAGAACTTTTCTTTAGAATTCGTATTACAAAATGCAAGGACTTCCACGTTTTTCTTACTACCTGATTTATATGCTTCCCCCGCCCTAATTTACTATCTATATGAATGCCTAAGTACTTGCATGATGCGACTCTTGCGATGACGACCTCACCTAAACGATAGTCTGGTTCCTCATAATTTCGTCCCCGCCCGGACGTTATTGTTTTGCTTTTCGATCCGTTAATTCCCATGACATTTTTTCAGCCCAATCACGTAAATGTTCTAAATCCTGCGGTAATATTTGTTCGTGAGCGCTACTTTTGATTTTTCGGTATATAACACAATCGTCTGCAAATAAACGCACCTTTGATTGTATGTTAACATGGAGATCATTTACGTACGCTAAGAAAAGTAATGGCCCTTAAACACTTCCCTGTGGAACCCCTGAAGTAACTACCCGTAGTCGAAAATTATTTCATTCTCAATTCCTTCAATTTAATTTATACATAGAGCGGAAATTACTACTTGCTATAACAACTAGATTTAAACAATGCATAGCATATGCAGATGATGCTTTATTAACAGCAATGTCAAAGAAAACAGAAGAAATCTTTAAACACCTGAGGAAACAATCAGCAAAGTTTTGTTTAGTAATTAACCAAGAAGAAACACAGTACATGAGCTCTAAAGCTGATAATGAAACCTGAAGAGAAGACGTTTTTTATCAAAAGTACCAGGAAATAAGCTCCGTCGTATATCTTGGCTCAAGAGTAAATAAGAACAAGAGTAAACAAGAATCGTTTCTGCTGCATAACTGTTTCTATACAATTAGAGACTATACTGAGCATCACAAGAAAAGTAACATTACTTTTAACAATTATACAGAATGCATTATTTAACATTTGAACTGTATAAATGTGTATAAACAACCCGTAACAAGTATTGTATTGCAGCCTCCGGGTCAATGACCTTCATCTCGATCAGGTTTTTCGTCCAGATTCCCTGATCCATTGAGCAAATGCTGAGATGGCCCCTTGTTTTGCTTCTGGACATAAATGTAACTTCATTTTCTGTGCACGTCTTCTAGAAATCAGTGGGAAATACAATTATTCAAATTATTGTTTCCGTCGCGGCAGGAAATATTATTCCGAAGGACAATATGGATAAGAGCCAAAATTTATTGCCTTTTCATCCTTGAAAATAGATTTTATTACATGGGAGCTTTTTTTTCAATTTTAAGTAGTATATGACTTAGTGTAGGGATCACAGAATTTTGAAAGTTTTGCACACAATTCACTTTTCCCCATAGCACGTCATACGCAGTTTTTAACTGCTTTTTTGACGTAAAATAAATAAATAAATAAGAACACAGTAGTCAAAGATGAAATAGCAGAAAGAATTGCTGCAAGGAACAGGGCTTTCTTTGCTAATATAGATCTATTAGGACGTAAACTACTTTCAAAAAGTGCAAAACTTCGACTTTATAAAGTCGCAATAAGATCTGCTGTAACATATGCAGCAGAGACCTGGATCCTGAAGGAAAATGGCATTAGAAGTCTGTATGTATTTGAAAGAAAAATACTGAGAAAGATCTTTGGTCCAATAAAGGTTGCGGGCGACCTCTGGAGGATAAGGTATAATCACAAAAGTAAAGCCATCATAAAATCTAAAAACATTGTAAATCATATTATCTCACTTCGGCTTGGCTGGTTTGGACATCTATGTCGAATGCAAGAAGAAATAATTGTCAAGAAGATTTATAATTGGTACCCGACTGCAGCAAGAAAGAAAGACCGAAAATCAGATGGAAAGATGATGTTATGAAGGACATTAAGAGACTTGGCATTAGGATTTGGCATGAGATGGTTCAGGATAGAGGTCTAGTTGTGCTACAGAATGGCACAGATTCTCGTAGTGAAGTTTTCTAATTTTTTTGGTGTGGACTTATGGTCTTGCCCCATCCTGTTGCCAGCTGCCCTCTATCACGGTCTAAACCACTTGTTTTGGAATTTTTCTCCACTTTTTGGTTTCCTAATAGTAGAACCACAATATTACTTTGAGAATATTAAAGAAGAGTAAAACATGTGAAGAGTAAAACATGAGTACCATAATGTGAAGAAATGGCCTCTAATGTCATTTTTGTTCAAAATCGCGGAGTTTCAACTCAGCGTAGGTCGACAGGGGATTGTTCAGTTTGGTAAAAGTCGGACCAGTAGTGCAGACTCTAGTGTTGTTCACATACACCAGACAGACGGACAGACAGACAAAAAAATTGAAGTATTTTTTTAGAAAGTTTGAGCGTTTGTAAAAATGCGGAATAATGTGCGAAACTGTTGAGTTGTCGAGAAAATTTATTTGACATTATTTAAAGCACATGTACCATAATGTGAAGAAATGGCCTCTAATATAAATATTACCGACGTGAGAGACAAGTAAACAATTCATTTTTGTAATTTTTGCCAAAACAAAAGAACAGAGCAATATGGCGTTTATGTCATCGGATATGATGCATTTGGTACTATCCCTACCAAAACTTCAAAGAAAAAATTTGGAGTCGTTTTTCAGAGAATCTTGCTTTTGTTTTTTTTTAATTGCAAATATTGCACGCACTTTTGCACGAAAACTACTAGAATTTACAAAAAATCTACATGATATTAATGAAAGAACTGATGGACAACGAATTTCATTTGTACGAAAAGTCTCTATCTTCAATATTGTAGTTGTAAGAAGGTGTCGAAAAAAATCCTACTTTTGCAATTTCCAAAAATTCAGAGTTCATCCTGAAAATCGAACGTATGCCACCTTTATAAGTGAATTTAACTATATTCCTAAATGACCATCCCATTACAAACTACCGAAAAATCCAACCCACACCCGAATAAAAAATAGATTTCCTTTTGAAGCCTTTCTCAAAATTTTAGCCAACTATGATTCTTAACCCTCAGAGTATCCTATCCAATGTATAGTTAGCTTTGATATTTAACTAGACTAGTCTGAAAATACATTTGTAAAGTAATTGTACTGAACGAGGTAATCCATCCAAAATTAATAAATGTGTTTAAAAAAAGAGCTAAATCTCTACAAAGGTAATAGATTTTAAAGGTCTTATTTTGTATAACAGTGCTTAAGAAACATAACTTGGACCCCGCATGTTCCCCGACTTTCCCTATATGTTCCCCAAAACTGACATGTCCCTTCAAAACATTGCTGTCTCTTGTTAACCTGTGTATCATTTCTTCTTTTTCAGCGCATAAAATGTCCACGGAGCGTAATTCAATGGTTGAAATAGTGTTGTCTCTCAATGATTTGTGATTTCACGTATGTGGCTAGTTTATTAAGAAAATAGTGATTCTAGTCACTATATTTAATGTCACATTCAATTCTGCGAAGTTGTGTGCTTTTTACCACTCAGAAGAGGAAAACAAGATCTTTTTCATTTACGAAAGTGAAAACAGATTTGTTCAGTTAACATAAATATCAATTCTTGTTAACCTCACAAACAATTAAAAGAAACTAGTATTTCATAGAGATAGAAAATATTTCGAATGTGAAAAGCAAATCAAAATAACAATTTGGTTTAACAACATTGCATGTCAAGTTATTGGCACAACCCAGTGTCCGTTGTAAAAGCAATGATTTGTGTGTTTAGTATGTGCCATATAACGTAACAGTCTGGTTAATTGTTTCGCCGGAGGGAAATGCATGGAACGAATGAAATGACCTGGTAATTGACACGCGTCACTTTCATGAGGTCACAGGTTCGAGGCCAGGTCGAAGTGCAATGTTAAGACACCGGCTTAATTGACAGGTTGAAGTAGTGCCGTGACATGGGCAACGTTCACGAGGCCACTTACTTTGACCGCGAGTATACATAGGTTCTCTGGACCACTCGAACACGCAACCAGATAGAAGAACACAACCTGCAAAATATATTGCGGAATAGTATCATTCTCCAGCACAACTTTTCTTTTACAGATATAGTTGGCATTCAGCTTTTCTGACAAACGTATAGCACTTACCAATTACCTACCCGATTATAATTTATTAAATACTGAATTTTAACTGATTTTTATGTATTGTCATCTACTGATTCCAAAAATTGAAGTCAGAAATATTTCATCACCTACCATTTTATTGTATCATTAAAAAACCAATTGTTAACACGCCGTGCGCGAAACGCGGATTCTCGTGCTTGTTTTCGTGTGTAATACAGCTAATTTTTTCTCAGTGTGCGAAATATCGCGAAGCGTGTGCGAAACATCTGTATCGATACGCAATTGGCTTTTGTCTTGATGGCGTCTTTGTTCATTATTTACAAACAATACTGTTACGACATTGACTGGAATCCATTCCCTTTTGTACTAGTAAGGTATTTCTAGTTATCTGATATTTAATTTATATTCCTGCACTTGACGCATTGCGTTTCGCGCACGGCGTGTTCAAAATAGTATACGCAACACGGGTGCGAGATGATTCCCGCACTCGTCCCTTTGTCGTCCGAGCGTAGCGAGGACAAACTCGACTCGTGCGACAATCACCTGTTTCGCGCTTTTGTTACGTAAACTACTATTTCATGTTTTAGCGTAGATAGTTCTGAAAGACCTCATTACAAAAAGGTATTCTTTAACACGTCATCCTCAAAACACGATTTCTCGGGTTTATTTGTGTGCAAAATTGCAATTTTTTCATTACCAATAATAGTGTGCAAAATAATTCCAACCGAGCGCGAAACATCTATCGCACACAGAGTATTAACAAATAGTATACCAGTACGCACATGAAGTAATCCGCGAACCCGTCTTTTATTTTGTTGTATTTTTTTCTCCAATTTGCTGCCTCATTGTTGGCGCAACGCGTCTCTAACCCTTGTTGGGTGTTGAGCACTTTCCCTGGAGTAATCCTCCATTACCGAGTAATTACTGTATTTGTCAAGTCTCGTCACGTCGCAGACAGTCAGCCTTTTATCCCTTCGGCCAAGGGCTCGACGCCGTTATATCCCGAGGTTCCTAGCCGGTCACCCAACTAGGAACCTGCGAGTCTGGAATTCGCTTAATCTCCGTGATTTCACGGAGCGTAGTAAACGAGTTCGGCTAGCGGCGCGGGCGCTCTCATATACACTCGCGTATTTCGCGCCTTCGTATGCGCTCGGGAGATAAACTCGGCTCGTGCGCGAATCACCTGATTCTCGCATTTGTTGCATAACTCACCATTATTTCATTGGATCAAAAAATGACTGAGTTGGTTATGGTTGTCTTCCATAGCCAACAGTGACCTTCGCCTAAAGACAACTACAATTTGTTTTCATTGTGCTACGTTTTGTTTTGACTGCATTCTTATTTCTCGCCTTACGAGGTAAGTAGCAAAGAGAAAGTATTGTAAACGTGCGGCGGAAATTGGCAATTTTTCGATAGAAAAATTGTTATTGGAGGCCCTGGTAACGAAAAGGTGGATAAACCAGGTTATTATTTGAAATAAATTACTTCCTCTAACTCGTTACGTAGTCAGAATCCGTGGTTTGGGGGATCATGACATCGAAAAATCGATTGACGAATGAACATCTGTTTGCCTCTGCGTCGGTCTGTCTACGGTCAACGCGAGCCACCAAACCATTCAGAGATTTTCTCCAAACTTAGTATTCCTCGATCGTTCTCAATGAAGTCAAGTCTCTGCGAGTTTCAAATGGATATTGGATTTTGAGGGGGACTTTATATGATGAAATGGCTCTTAATGTTTTGATTAAACTTTTTCCTCGGAAGGCGTAAATCTTTTTTAAAACTAATGATGTTACAACAGCAGATACTTTCTCGCATTATTTGCAACGGCACGAACAAAACACGGATTCTGACTACACCACGTGTTAGAGGAAGTAATTTACTAAATATTGGAAGGAGATTTATCCAGTTCTCTGTTACCAGGATCTGGACGTGAAAGTAAAATCAACAAGAACGAGGAAAAATACAAAATCATCCATATTACAAAATTGAAATTCACGCAGAAATTAATGTCACTGCTTACGACCCAGCTTACTTCATGTAACAGCAAGACTTCAAGGAGGAGTCCCATTGCCATTAAACATTTGTAATTCACACGTTGCCTTATGGACCATTAATTTTTTAATATTTTTGATCTGAAAGAAAGGTTTACATATATATTATACGATATGTAGTATACTAAGCTATTGTAGTACTTATGAAGATATTTGTGGTAAAATATTTAGTTTTCGTTTTGTTATTCGACTGCATTTTATTTTTTGTTATTGAGAAGTGTTTCGAAGTAACTTTTCGAAAACACGTTTTATGTATATTTTGTTCATTTCAGCAATTAAGGCTGATTCAGGCCTCTAGTTACAACTAATCATAAAATGGAGAAGATTTTTTTCAGCATAATTTAAAATGTTCAAATATTTCATTCCTCATTCTCTTCGGCCTTCACGTCTATTTCACGTAAATATGCATATTTAACGTGTATCTTATCTTTCCCAGAAATGTCGGACGATATGAAAGTATGTACAAGTAAAGTACCATTGCTCTCATCGAGTTCTTTTGAATGAGTGAAGCCAAGAACATTGGTCTCATTTTCCCTGCACTCAAGCCCAGCTTCTGACAACCACGGATAAGCAATATGGCACCAATCTATGTTATCGTGAAAGGAGAGCACCTGTTATCACTATTTGATATTCTGCACCCGTTGTATCATTAGAGCTCATATCTTTCTTTGAAGCCCATGACTCAGTTTACAAAGAAATGACGCATAATCTGAACTGACAAAATACTTTCGTTTAACCGTTAAGCGGACGATAATTGTCTAAATAAAAAGTTTTATAAAAGGAAAATTAAAATTTAAATTAAAAAAAAATTTAAATTTTAAAAGTATAAAATAATAAAGCAAAAATCGAGCAACAATTTCACAAATATAATTAGAAGTTTAATTTAATCCTTAATGTCTAATAATGCTTCATCACATTCCGAAGAAGTTTGAATGACACGCGCTGGTCACATATTTATATTTTCATGGCAGGTGTAATTTTTAATGTAATGCATATGGGGACATAAATACCTTAAATGATGGTCTGATAAAATTTCTGAAAATCTCATAGGCGTTTCTGAAAGTTCTTTCTTATTTGTACAAATCAAAATTGGACAACATCGTGGAATTGAAGAGCTTATAAGATCGTAAACTTCTAATAAGTCCAGTTTTAAAATGCAAGGATAGAAGACATTCTTATTCTTATTTTTTTAAATAGAGGAACGTGATCTTATAAATATAAGTCCGATATTTGATAAAGCGTATGAAATTTAAAAAATTGCAAATACGAATCTCTCGCATCTTTGGAGAGAATTTCTCAAGATATGGTGTCCTTCGGAGAGACGTGTATCATAAACCTTTCGGGTGGGAAGTCGTAGACTGAAATGAAAGACGTCTTTCGTCAATAATAAAATGAATGCTTGACATAAAGATAGATATTTAAAAAAAATACTGTTACAATAAGAAGCGGATTTTGATGACCTAAAACATCGCCAAAAATGATCAATAAACTACTCTTAAAATATTTTTTAAAAAGATCTTAAATCAAAGAAGAATTACGTATTTTTTTATCAAAACTAGCTCAGATGAACTCAAGCTGTTGAATATGTTACTAATGTAATCAAGGTTTCTTCCTTTCTTTCAAGTGAACTCAGTTGGCAAACGTTTGGCTTGGATTGTTCTTAACCAGTAAATCTATCTTTAATAATCGCAAAAACGGCCGAACCGACAACGGCGCTGATAGGTGGCACAGGAACAAACTCAGATCGGCTGACTTTACAGTATTAAAAAAAATCACATAGGAAACTCAGAAATTTTGTGGAGAATATTTGAATATTTGTTGCATCTCGTACATATTATTTGAAGCATAAACCATTAAAATGATGTTAAAATCGATGAAAGCAGAGAAAATTCTTTAAAATGACCGAAAAGGTAAGAAAACACTATTAGTCGAAACCGACGGATAACGCAAAAATGTCATATAACTAGTGTTAAAACAGCACGTACTTTCTCGCTCGTATTTTCACGCAAAATTACTAGAAAATTACTCAAATTTTGGAAAAATTGTACAACCTTATTTCAAAATCTATCTTACAGTTTCATTAAGGGAAAAATTTTTTTTTAAACAATTTTCAAAAAATCAGGGTTTTCAATGAACATGAGAACTGTACCATTTCCTTAAACGTCCTTCACACTATTCAACAAGAAAATTAATCAAAAACGATAGAGCCTTTTTTTGAAAATTTGGAAAATGTCCCAGGATTCCATGTAAAAGTAACCCCCAAAATTGAAATATCAGAGTCAAATTCAAGGGCCCGCAACATTAGTCAGATCGATAGCGGAATATCAATTTTAGAGAAAATCGGCTGAACGGTTTAGCCACTAGCCTTGTTCACAGACGAACGGACAGACAGACGTTTTGCCGTCATTCGATTTTTCGATATCAAGGACCCACAAAACATGGATTCTGACTACACCACCTGTAAGAAGATTCTTTCCCTAAATTTACTAACTAGATTTATCCACTTTTTCGTTTCCAGGGCCCTGTAATAAGTTTTCCTGCCCAAAATTCTTTCTCTCTACTCCGTAGCGAGAAAGTAAAAATAGACATTTCCTTTTGTCAAAACATAAAATTAACACCTATATTAAAAGGCACTGTTGTAAAGTGAAACAAAAAAAAGAGATATTTCATTAAAATCCGTCCCTAATTATAATATAAGTGAATCTTTTCCTAGCACTTTTGGAATCGTGAAATGGTATCTTACAACACTGAGCCCCATGTGTGTGTGTGTGTGTGTGTGTGTGTGTGTGTGTGTGTGAGGGCGTGCCCGGGCCGCTTTGTGGCGCGCGCTTCCGCCGCGTGGAGGCGTGGCGCTTCCTTCTCGAGGCCTCTTCCCCGACGGTGCGCCGCGCCCTGGCCTCCCGACAAGCCGGCGGCCCCGCCCACCCAACAGGTGCCCTATTCTCCGCCCCTCTGCCGCCTCCGCCCGCGCCGCGACCTCTGGGCCGCTTTGTGCATGCGCCGTTTTCTATCGGTGGCGTGTCGATCGGGGCCAACTCTCACTCGTGCATGCGAGGGCGGAGATGTGGACGGGCTGAGGCTCATTCAGAAGATGATAACCGTCAGTACATCGGCAGGTCAATGTTTCAAAGGGGTGGGAGTGGGGGAACTGAACACGAGAAATATTACTATGAACCTAAACTGAGGAGGACATCTCCCATATTCAAGATTCTTTTTTTCACGTATCTCTCTTTAGCTCGTTGGTGCTATTTGAAACAGAGTTGGGGTTCTTTGCATTCATTGTACCGGAAGAGACATCTATTTGGATGTCTGGAGGTGGGTGTTATGCCCTTAGGTAAGTTGTTGAGTTTGCGAAAGAACAAGCGTGGAAAGAAGTAGAGTATGATAGTCTGTATTTTTTCTCGCAATTGCGTTGATTCATGTGAAGAAACTACGGATTCTGTCTGTCTGTACTTAGCTCGCACAGCCCACATACGGGCCATGGCCTACCAGCAGCGTCCCGGCCTCGCGGCCATGGATGGGCTGGCACATATGGTTATCACGAAGACATCCCCATCCCGTATTCTGGTCTTCTCAACCTGAGAAGTGAGTTTTCTCATCGTCACACAGCAACATATACTAGGACATTGCAAGGAAAGCACATTATAATCTTGCCCGATCGGGAATAGAACTCGTCACGGAAAGCGAACCCGTTTACCAATAAGCTAAACTGCGAGGGCAGAGATACTATAATCTGTCAGAAATTCGTATACAGAAAGTCACCTTCACCTGGAATACGTCTAATGACTTAGCTCGACCCTAAATGGAAACCCATCACAATTCCCTAAATTGATATCCTTCTGATAGTTCTACATTTTCTTGTTGTTGTTGTATGCTATATGACAAATACTGTCTGATAGGTTGAAGATAAAATACACACCGCAATCACATAAACTGATAGTATTTTAAGTTTTTTCCAGTCGGCAGACCTATTGTCAAAAAATTGCCATCAATATGAAACGTTAACATTTCGCTCGCTGCATGGCACATGCATTCAAAAACGCGAAGACATCGTCACAGCAGTGTGATTGATTCATTGATTGATGTGTCTGGGAATATCAGGTATCACCCTCTACGGGACACCTTCCAATCTCCAGATATGTGTGGTAGTGTAGTGTATGAGTTAAGGTGCGTGAATTGCGGAGAGGTTAGGACAACTTTATCTCGTTTTCCGCGGTCTGTTTGTTAGGGTTCTGGAAAAGGGCAAGGGCAAGGATGAGAAATTGAAGATCGCGCGCCATCCGTTTGTTGGGGTACTGCTTCGGCATTCGCGTGGTATTGATCGGAGAAATCACAGAAAACTACTGATCAGAGCCGCCGACCACTAGAATTCTCCTTCAGACAGCGGATGAATTCGACCGAGCAATGTAGCTAGTATCGAAAATCAGGACTCGAACCCTAGAACCTGCCAGTCAGAGTCGCTCCAGAAACCGTAATGCTTGCACTCAGCTAAACTCAGTCGGTCAGCCATCAAGCGTGAAATCAGAAGATTGTCTCGGTGAGACTGATAGTATTTGGCTACTTCCGCATCGTTGGCAGAGTGTGGTCGATTCTTTGCAAGACTACTCTGAGGAATGGTAGACAACATTCGTTCACTTATACGGGTGTTAAAGTGGCCCAAATATTGTTATCAAAGGAATAAAAGTATTCAAAATGAGAGATTCATCGTTATTTTATATTTTCGTTATTAATTTCTACACATTTCTATTTAGTTCAAAATTCTCACATAATTATATGGGAATATTTTCAAGTTTCTTGTTTTGTTTTCATAAAACTTCATTATCAAGAAACAATTCTTGCCATAACTTCTGCGGTACCTCTCGAATGTAGAGTGGTGATAGAAAATTGTTTTGAACTAGAGACAAACATCGCAAATGAGATGACCTACGACAGTACTTTCTATCATAGTACATTACGAGGAATTATTTACATCATTTACGTTATTACGCTCAATACCAATTACGTAATATTGTTATGTACAGAAACGTCTTACCAACGTCTTCACAAAAATTTGCATAACTTAAGTGCCAATAATAACAGAAAATTTATAATAAGACATTGTTAACGGCTGCCATCAGTTTATCGGCTGACACAGACAAGTTGGATCATTGCATGGCATAGTTAATCACCTTTGCGAGAAAGAAGTAACACTGAAGTGGTGGAGACATAACTTTTAACTTTAGAATGTGCCCACATTGGCGATTTTCTCATCTTAATTTTTTCCCTTTTCATTTTTTCCTTCATTAGTTAAAATTTCAGAAGTTAAAAATAAAAAACAAATACACAAACTGCCCTACGTTTAATCGAGAGCATCGTGAATTACGCGTCACAAAATTCAAAATATATTGCTTGCCATTTTGTTTTGGACAGTTGAATGTGATATGAAACGTAGGTTTTAGGAAGTTTCTCCGCTCAGAACGCATGGGAGGGGAATCGTTAGATTTCGTTGCGTGAAAAGTAATGCCACAAGCTCGCAAAACTAGTGTCATTCATTGTCATAACTTAGAAGAGATAGCCTCTTTCGATTTCGACTGGGCGTGCGTGGGGCCAGATTCTCCAGTTCAGCTCATTTTGGCAACGGGCCATCTTCTACCCTTCTCAGCGCCCATTCGCGTGTCATTCGCCTGGGATTCTGCTTCCTCCTGCGCCCATTCGCTGAAATTCCTCGATCGATATATTTTGATTTTTGTGGGTACTTAACAAGAAGGCTCAAAAACATTTTCACAATTGTATAAAAAAATGGCTCCAAGTTTTTAGATTAAAATTCGTGTTCGGAAACGATACTTTGAAGACTGACACAGGTCTCATTTCCGTTGACATCTCTAGTTTTTCGATTATTGGAAACGTCCAAAGTGTTTCTCGGTGTCTTCCTTCAACTACAATATTGAATATAGAGATTTGTCCTCAATAAAATCTGTTGTTTAAAGACATATCTTTGAATAAGGTCATGTACAATATATGTCTGTACAATTATTTCCTCAAAAACTGTCACAATTTGTTTAAATCTAATCTCTCTCTCTCTCTCTCTCTCTCTCTCTCTCTCTCTCTCTCTCTCTCTCTCTCTCTCTCTCTCTCTCTCTCTCTCTCTCTCTCTCTCTCTCTCTCTCTCTACTTTGTTTTCTTTAATTTTTCTCACGGATATAACAAGGGATGATTAAGGATATGGGGTAGATTTTATGGTAGTTGAATTCTTTGAATTTAATTTTTTTAAAGAACTTTACGAATGAATATATATTATTTTCGATATCACGGCTGCAATTTTTTGAGCCTGCTGATAATGAAAATTGCTGGGAATTAGCAGTTTCTAAACGTTTTCTTTGACAAATAACATACCGAAGAATTCTGTAATTTTTAGTCAAAAAATTGAGAGAGTATGAAGTATTTGGACAAGTTGTATTTGATGTAAAATGAAACTATTCTACTTCCTTCGAAGAGAAGCTAGTCTTTACAATCTCCAAAACACGCAAGCCCTAGTCGTGGGCATTTGGAGAAAAAGTGAAAATAAGAGGTAGAAGTAGCGAAGTAATTCATAAATATTCGAAAGCGAGACATTCAAATTATATGCCTTACCCAATCTAGGAAAATAACAACCTTCTTTTGAGATTTCTAATGTTCACGACCAGGATGTAATATTAACGATTTGATTCTCTAATACTTAGACGTTGAATTTCTGTCAACAATAAGAGAATCTTAAGTAGCGACATTTTTTCTGTTAATACAACTTATTTTGAAACTGAATATTCATTTACCTATTTCGACTTTGAATGAAAGTGATAGAAACGATAGGAAACGATTCATTAATAAACAACATAATAATGATCCCGTATGAAATGGCAGTAATTAAGAAGGAAAAGGAGGTGTGGAGAAGAACGAGAGGAAAGGGAACCAGGATGAACAGGACGATAATATAAGCTGAAATGGTCATGATGAGGATTCGCAGCGCTGCTCGTTATTCGGTAATCGAGGAAAGGTCACTGGGGGAGTCGAACCTCGATCTCTGAGTCCGGTCTGTGACGCCGAGCAGTGCAGACGTTCTGAGGTCGAGCTCTGCTGATACTATTCCGAACCTACAACCAGCAAAAATACCCTCAATAAATATTAGTAAAACTTCAGGTGCCCTAAGAAATTTCAACTAATTTATCTTATCATCCATCACTTACCACATCAGTCTCACATTACACTATCATGAATTCTTTTTATTATGAATTATTATTATTATTACTATTACTATTATAAGGTATAAAGTCCGGAACCCCATTATTTATTTTACTTTTTATTATTATTATTATTATTATTATTATTATTATTATTATTATTATTTAGTTTGCTATCTGCGGCGGTATTTCACACAAATCGCAAGGTTTCTCAGCTTTTTTGCATAACTATCCTGGATAATCGTTCACAAAATGTGGTAAACATTGTGCCCTCTTTTCTTTATACCTAGAGGACATGCACGATAGTTCATTCAGGACAGGCACGAAATGTAAATGATCGGTTAGGGGAATTACTGCTCAGGCAGGGAGAAGAGAGCCTGAATGACGTCGTACCTCCTAGCTCCAAGCGACCGTGACCCACAGGAGTCTGAATCACGGAAAGGCTTGCATCTGACGCAATTGCCAAACCAGATCGACGATCTGACGTCACACAGCATCTTGTTCGCGAAGTGATTGCCTGGAGGATGAGTGCTTTCTCTGTTTTCCGTATACTCTGTTATGTTTAAACCATGACATACAAATGTAATGTAAATATTAACAAAGTCCGGAATGTTTGAAAAAGTGAAAACGGTTAAATTTTGAAACTGAAAAGTGTTAATGAAAATGGAACTTGTTTCCTAGAATTCTGTGTATCATCCTTGCAAAAAAATTCAAATATTTTTTGAAAAAATCTTCCGTGGGGAGTTTTGGAAATATGTCACGATGAGACTCAAAATTACGCGGAAAATATACATATTTTGAAAATACTGTTTATCAAATGCCTTCTTTAACTAATATTGAGAAATATATGCATTAAGACAGAAATATCTCCCTTCAATAATGTTGCTACAGGATTTGTTCGAAAGAAAGTTTAATCTTAAGAATTTCTGAAATTAAAAAGATTTTAATTAAAATCGTATCTATACCATGCGTAAATGTGCATCTACCTCGATTTGAGGTAAAATATAAAAATTAAAGAATAAACGGAGTTGTTTTTATGGCCTTCATGCGTGGTAGATCAGGAGTTTTTAAGTAAAGGCTGAAGCGGAAGTAGGCGAGAAGTTGTAAAATATAATTCTAGGTAAACGTTACGAATAATGCGAGAAAGTACGTGCTGTTACAACCACTAGTAATTAAAATTGTCACAATTTCATCAACCCATACACAAAAACTACTCTTATTTTTAAGAAAGTGAACATGACATCGCTGAAAGATCTAATTTTGCACAACAAATATTATTAGGTGAGATTTAATCTTCATTAATAGTTAATAATATAAATATCTTCATTAATGTTGTATGAGGTGTCCAACATATTTTTAACATTCACTCATTTCAATTATTTCAGAGGATTTTATCAAAATCGGTTGTACCCCATTTTATAAGTGTACTTTGGCCAATATATATATAGAAAAATAGAAAAGAAGAATAGAAAAATTAGACAGTTAAATGATTCATTTGAAATTCACAGGTCGCCAAGATCAACTTGATCCTTTAGTGATTATTTATTTTACAGATAATACTGTTAATATACACTGTTAATATGCACATATAATACTGTTAATAACACACTGCTCAGTATTAGGAATCAAAAGGTATACTTCCGTCAAAATCTCGACATTAAAATATTGCATAAATACATAAGTTCATGTATATTTCGTGTATTGTCAATGTACGTACACTAGTATACCAGATGATAAAAAGTCAAATATTGTTCTCAAATAAATAAGTAAACGATCAAAAAATGTACCCGACATTTTCTTTGTAGCCTAGAGAATATCCATGAGTTTCACCTCGAAATTTGACATCGATATAAACACAACAGGTCCTCCTCTCTCGCCGAAACAGGAAGGTGAGTCATGCAAGGCGCTGTTGTCAAATCCATCGCCCCTTCTCTCGCCAGTCAGACGCATAAGGAACCCGCGTGCTTTCTCCGCCGTTTGTCCTCAGCTGCCCAGCGAGGCTATAATACGAGGACAGGAGTGGGAAAAGGAGCGTGCTGGCAGACACATGGTCATTCCAGGTGCTGGAGCGGACGGCGCGCCGTGGATTAATTGATTGATTATTTCGTTCTTCTGGGCGCGTCAACTGCTAAGGACATTAGTTCCGTAAGTGTAGGGCATGTTTCCAACGTGATGAGGTGGTGGTGGTATTTCCCCCGTTGAATGCTGAGATTCGCAGCCGACCTACACCTCGGCTAGCGGTGTTTCCCCGACCAGGTATCACCCACCAGCAGCGCACCACAGCAGCCGGAACAAGCTCTAAGCTCCCGATTTGTCTCCCGGCCTGTGTGGTAGTGTAGGGCATGTAAGTGAGCGTAATTAAGTGTGCGTAACCGACCAAATTCTTTTGTAGGTTTTCTCATAAATATTAGAGAGGCTGTTCTATACGCAAATGGAAAATTTTCTCTGAAAAAAAAACGAAGCTTTTTCAGACACACAACACGGTTTAAGACAATCAATACCTACGGAGCCATTTTTTCTTTACTTCAAGATTCTGCTTCCTCAATGGACCAAAATTAAGCACCCATTAGGATATTTTTAGATCTTTCGAAAGCTTTTGACGTTATTGACCATGGCATATTAGAGAGTTTTAACAAGTCGTACATTTGAAAGTAGTAATACGACAATTCTGGAGAGAAATGTACTGCGCATGCGCTAGCAGCAAATGAGATTTCGATAGTCTGGTCCCGTCATTCCACTTTTTTGTCGCCTACGACAAACTTACACTTTACATAGTTTTCGCCGCCACCACTAAACACGAATTCAACACTAACACATATTGGTAGTATGGATATTGTATTTTTCATTACTTCCATGTTCATTGTAATATGGCAGGAACTTAATAGTTAATTTTTTCTCAAGTTAATTCAAAATGTCAGGAATAAACTAACTTAACAAAATAAGAGCACTATTATACTGACGGATATTATTTCTAAAGTTTTTTGATGTGTCATCATCTATAAACAAATTTGATTACTTCTGGCATATTGCTCGAAGGTAAATTTATATTCTCATTTAAGCAACACAGAGTAAACTCGTTTGCAGAATTTCTCTCGCATGGGAAACACAAAGCAGTGTCAAAACTGAGATTTCATAGACAACGACCCAATAGAAAACGGTATGACCTAACTATCACGACACCTACGCTGACTTTCTCTTTCCCTGCGTCCAGTTAATGTACGTTTGCCTCTTTTGGGGCGCGTGGGCAACGATTCGGAATTCGACATAACCTGTGAACTACTTCACTACTTTAACGCAACCGAGCAAAACCGACAGTACGAATGTTCTCTACAAAATACATCACAAAAGCAAACACATGAAAACTGTCAAAGCCACATTGCAATTATTACACTGACACAAAACCTTGACCAATTGAAAACAAATCTCAACAATCAAAACAAAACATCAAGCAGCGCCACCATGAAGCACCGTGGACTCACATCTAGCGTTTCATATAATCGATTTTGAAACAGCCACCCTTTGGAAGGAAATAATTGACTATTGATAAGCGTACTATTAAAGAATGATTTAATTAATTAAGTTACACCGTAAATGTTGGTGAATCTACACAAACAATATCTGATAACACATCTAAGGATCACAGTCTTTCATTTAAAGGAAAAATACTACAATCGGTTCAGTAGAAGCTCTAAACGAAACCATGGCAGAATACCTTATGTTTTTAAATATATAGATTCCCGATTAGTTTCATTGAATACTTTTAAATGTGTATTTTATCCCTCTGTAAATCTATTTACAAAAAATAAATATTTCATTAAAAAATGCAATTGTTTAAAAAAATGAAACTTTTTATGTAAACTCGATGAGATAAAAATTTAAAAAAAATATAGCCGTATTCCTTGTTCAATTTTCTATAAAATACATATAGAAAACAAGTGGGCACTCCAGGCACAGTTCTAAAAATTCAATTGTAATTATAAGGCCGCGCTCTATTCGTTAGTGCCTACCCATGCGCTAACGAATTGAGTTCGGTCAGTCTTTGATCCAAGAGCTGAAGAACTATGTATAAAATGAATGACCGTCTGCCTGATTAGGGCTTCAAGAGTTATTAGTATTTCAAATGTTCACTCTGACCCCAGAATGTATGGGTGACAGCGACACGAATGTATGGGTGACAGCGACACGAAATTCAAGTAGCCATTCCACGTCAAATCGCACAAGAATTGACACGGCATTTTTTTAAATATGATTTTTTTTATTAAATTTGGACATCCAAACAAGAGACATGTTTATTTACCTGAAAGTTTATTATTATTATTATTATTATTTTTGTATAGTTATGCCTATATTAAACTTTGGAATATACGCGTACTCTGCAAAATATGATTGACTGATGCTCCGAATATACTTAACATAAAAATTCCTGGTTTGTTTCATTTACTACTTTGATATGCGTATGTTATTCCTATATAAATTATTTTCTCAAAAATAATATTTTATTAAAAATTGTAATTATTTTTTTAAAACGAAACATTCTGTATGAAATCGCTCAGATAAAAAATTGAAAAAATATAGGCATATTCCTTATTCAGTTTTCTACAAAACAACAAGAAAAAAGTGAGCACACACAAATCTAAAAAATCTATTGTAAGTATGCCGCACTAACGATTTGGTTGATCAGTCTTTGACGCAAGTGCCGAAAAGAATGATCTTTGCCTGATTAGGGTTTCAAGAATTATAAATAACTCATATGTTCACTCTGTCCCCAGAATGGATGGGTGACAGCGAAACGAATTCTACTACTGCTTTTCCTCGTGTCAGCGAAACGAATTTTACTACTGAGTCCCTTCGCGTTCTAGGGATGGGGTGCCCTCCTGACCTTGCTCCTGAAATACAACAGACCACTTGTCACGGGATTTGAGTACAATTTTCTGAGCATCAATCGCAATACGCACTTTATAAAGACAGTGCTAGAGTTTGTTCTGTGAATCGTGCATACACTGTGCAACTTGAGTGGCTATCACGGTATGAGATACGACAATGTTTCAATGAATTTAATATTTCTGATCACGATTTTAAGAAAGGAAAATTTCGAAGTCTCATAAACCACGATGTATTAGTGAAACGTATTTAGAGGAGTCATTAGATTGGCGAATTCATGAATGATTCATGTCGGAAAAAGGGAGTAGGCTTCCAATAATGCTTTTTGTTAGTGAATATAACGTCGAGATCAGTGGCTCCCGTGGCATTAACAAAAGTAGCGGACAGTCCAATGAATAGTGAAAAGAGTGGAAATCAGGAAAATGACAATTTAAGCTCATCAGATAGTGAGTCAGGTGTCTGCGAAATGAATGCAGAGGAGATAAACAAGAGTTTAATTGCAATAGGAGATACCCCAGTGAAGAAAAGAAAATTGCAACAAAAACGGTATCCCGGTGAGAAATTTCAGACAGTACGAAGTGCTACCACTGATAATTTTTTCACGCTAAAGATCCTTCGCCGTCAATTGAAAAATCAGACAAGAAAGACATTATTAAGAAACTTATCAATTCCTTTCCCTCGACAGATCACGAGACATTGAAAATTTAAATTTTGAAAATTTTTGAAAGTCGGAGATACAATAAAATTAAACGACACTTCGCAGCAACCAAACATGTGATAAAAGTGGCTAAAAAGTTGGATGAAGAAAATGGAATTTTGTGCAGACCTGAAATATAAATTCGGTAAGGCATTAGAACTGTGTATTGTGTCGAAAGTTCAGTAATTCTAAGGCAAGCGAGTACAAATATTTGAAGTGCGTAATGAGGGAACAGAAAATTTCAAAATATCAGTCATAACGTGAGTCAGGAATCCGTCATGTAATACAATCGTTAAGTTGTACCAATTCAAGAAGTACTTAAATTACTGATTCATCCAAAGAAACACATCGCCAGTAACCCAAGAAACGCATCTGTTGCAGCAATCTACTGCACACTGGTTGGTAGGAAATTGAGATTTCTTAAAGTTACTGAGATCCCACATTTATTTTTTCTGGAGTCGTCAACAATACTATAGTGTGTTTATTAATAATTTTTTAAAACATTTAGCTCATCGAGTTTACAAAAATATTCAGTTTTCAAAATTTAATTTGTTTAAAAAATCAAAAATTTAGAAAATTAAATATTTTGCAAATCTCAAAAATTAAACATGTTTTTAGGTTTCGAATGGAATTTGAACGGAGTTTCTATAATTAGTGAATTCATATATGTGATATTTTTAAGTTAGTGATGTGCGTTATTTTTAGCAAATTTCATCATGCAATATTTCCGAAAATAATAAAGTTAGAAAAAAATGAAAATGCACATGTTAACTTATTTGATACATGTAACAAATAGAAAAAAAATAAAATTACGAAGATCAAATTTTGTTATTTTTGTGCGATTTTACGTGGAATGGCTCACTAACTGATTAAGATAAGTCTCCCTTCCCCCGGAACCTAAGTACTCATTCAGCATTTGCGTAGCCACAAGTGCGTTGTGGGGTGGACATCCGTTATATTGCATCCACATACAATTTCTCATATCCAAGGGAATTTCCTCCAAAAGCAGCGGCAATATTTCACGAAGAAATCTAGCGTATTTACTTCCTGTCAAATGTCCATCTACCCTGTTAAACACAGTAGGAAAAAGGAAGTGTTGTTAACCAGCATTGAAATAAAAATGGGACGTTTCTGAAATAAAGATAAACAAAACTCTCCCACGGGAATAGTTCTCGCCACAAGGTCGGGAGAACGTGCGAGGTCGCGCTTGGCTCTCGAGCCGTCAATGCCTGGGACACAACACTCCCAACTCCGCACAGGCCGTAAATATCTTCATAACTCCTGTAATATATTGGACCAACCAAGCAATTTTCAACCCATTCGAAATGTGTATGAATGAATAAAACAAAGAAACAAAGTCAATGGAAGTTTCTATATCCTGAAATACGAAGGAGAATTGGAGATATTCAAGTTCATTTTTCTCTTTTGACCATTCAGACGAACTTGCTGCTGTTTTAACAATTCTATTCTCCGATTTAATTATAATGACTTCTGTCATCTGATCAGCTGGGATGCAATTATGCAATCGGGAGCTTCAATACCGAACAATTAAGTCGTAACGAAGCTGCCAATTGGATAACCGTGTCCAGCTGATCAAACATCAGAACTCTCAATAATTAAATCCAAGTATACAAATCAAACATCGCGAAATCCTCCAAATCTGAAGTACGCGAGTTCCCTGCGCAGCCTCGGCAGCTGGCGGCTTTTTGTTGCAGAGAAGTGACGCACCTCGCGCAGACCTTGGCCGTGAGATCAGAACTTGCTTTCTCTATTAGCAGGCTTGCCTGGCGGCGCGGCGTCTGGAATGAGCGCATCGCCTTCCTGAGCTTCCGAGGTGAGGAGGCCGTGTTGCCTCCCGCCGGCAGTGGGCGCCCGTTTCAGCCCATCCCGACGGTCAATGCCGGAGCTAGACAATTTTGGCTCCGGGGCAATGCTGGAACGTAGCCCCACCCCCGAAAAAATTAAAAATGTGTAAGTTGTATCGAGAAACCATATGCGTTTTTTATTTCAACAAATAACAAAAATTACAACGTTGAAGCCAGAATTTTTTTTGGAAATATATTTTAAATACTAGTTTTAAGTACAAGTATTAGTGATCAAATAATAAAATTTACATGATAAGCATAAAACACTAAAAATATTTTTAGTTAGTTCGAAATAAAATCCCTTGTTAAATACATGAAATAATAAATATGAATTTTAATAGAACCTAGTTTAATGTTAGTCTTTTGATTCATTTCATAAATCCTACTTTATAAGTAATGACTATAATTAACTATTAAATGTAGAAAAATGAAATATCAGACTATCCTAGCCTATTTATAAAATTACGATAGCTATTTTCTAGAGTTCTAATTTCTTTTTAATTTTTTACTAATTTTTCCCCATCAGTTCCATCATCAGACTTGCGGGGCTCCGGGCGATTGCCCGGTCTGCACACGCCTAGCGCCGGCCCTGCCGACAGTCACGTATTAAAGTGAACACAGTGACGACAGGCGAGGGCAAGGAAGGTGCGACGGGATCTCTCTGCACATTTTTTAAAAAACTGTTAGCTTGAATTTAAGCATTATTTTTTGATATATTCTTACATCATTTTCTTTATAACTATCTACGAATTAACAAAACGATTAGACAATACCGTTCATATTCATTAACTCATATTTAGTGTGTATATTATTGTTTTGTATTCCACATTATGAACGACATATTTCGTTACAAGAAATAATTCATAAAACGATACCTTCAGGCGTAGACTATGACGTATTTGCCGTTTAGGGCTCGAATACGTGCGTCAACACACATTCTGCCAGTAGATAATGTTTTTTTTTCTTCTTCAAAAATTACACAAATATATGATCAATTAGTATTATAATACTTCGTAAATGTTACAAATAATGCGAGAAAGTACACAGTGTTCTAGCGCCACTAGTTTATACAAAGGATAAAGTAGATGAATGTGTACAAAGTTTAAATATAATGATCAGTTATAAATAATAGTATATTTTAATTTACCACTTGTTAATGTTTTTGATTGATTTATTATGATTAGTGATTCCGGGTGCGTCAACTGCTAACTTCATTACGTGTCTGCTTTCCTCCAGAGTTGGCGGTGATCGTTCCCTGCAGAAGAGTGAGATCCGGCGCCGACCTACCGTCTGTTAATCTCCCATCAGGGGGCACCGTCCCAGCCAGAACAAGCTTTAAGCTCCCGAGCGGTCTCCAGCATGTATGGTGGTGTAGTGCATGTTAGTGTGTGTGTGTAAGTAGGGTGAGGATAGGGCAAGGAAGAGGAAGGAAAGATCGCGCACGGTCAGTGACCCGTTTGTTTGGGTACTGCTCGGGCATTCGCGTTGTATTGATTGGAGAAACCATGGAAAACTACCGATCAGAGCAGCCGCCCGCTAGAATTCTCCTCCAGACAGCGACAGAATTCGACCCAGCTATCTAATAGCTAGTGTCGAAAATCCTGCCACTGCCGGGACTCGAACCTAGAGCCTCCCAGTCAGAGGCACTGCAGGGACATCAGTTGATGCCATGAACCATCTCGCCCGGTCCAAATGTTAATCAAATACATTTTAAATACTATATTATCTCATCAATTGTTGATTAATTCATCGACCATTTACATTTTCAAGAAAAGTAGTTATTAATTAGTAAACATTGTCAACCTCTACTTAAATACTAAATTGGTAAAAATAAAAATATAAATTGTTGTATAAAATCAGTTATTGGGGGGGGGGCATTGTTAGCACGATAAACATGGCGCGTGCCAAGACTGCTATATTATTTTCAACCGGCACTGCTAAGAATATCTGGTTTCAGAAGCAGGGTTCAGGAAAAACTGCAACAGTTTTGTGAATATTTGGCAATATTTATCGTATCTTCAAATACTAAAATCAGCTTCCCTTCCCCGAGCGCGCCTTTGCTGGTGGAGCGCTGCGTGGCCTTGCGTGGCGGGCAGTTACATTCAAAATATCCGTTAAATATGAGACGCAAAACATTACAATTATTCAAAAAATGCTAATCTAACATATGACAATATGTATATCATTGAATTCCTCTTTTTATGCTCGTCATGGTAGACTGAAAAAATATGTATTGTTCCATTGGAAAAAACAAAGTTACCTCACATATCTCGTAAAATAAAAGTGGTAAAATATAAAATAAAATATAAATATACATTTATCAATTAGCCCCATTCCCTCCTGCACTTTCGTGAAAACTGCATTGCAATAACTTGAACCGTTCAAAAGTTACAGGTGTTAAAGTTACGTGACTCACCCTGAGTACGCCTACAATTATAACTAGAAGTGCTACAGAATGGCACAGACTTTCTCGTAGTAATTTTTTCAAGTTTCCTTGGCGTGGGCTGGCTTTACGGTCATCCTCTATTCATCTCATTAAAGTCATCTGGTCAGCTGCCATCTATCGTCACCGAAACTACATTTTCTTGACGTTTTCTTAACTTATTGGTTACTTAATACATGAACCGAAATATCACTTCAAGAATATTAAATAAGAGTAAAATATCGTCCAAAATAGACATTTTCATTGAAAATTTGGAAGCTGTTTTTAAGAAAATGGAGATTAAACATTACTGTAAATGCAAAATTTGAAGCTCTTCTTCACAGGAATCTATTGAGTTTTCGAAAAAACTTCATTTGAAGTCTTTTCAAGCACTTTCTCTCACAAATGTAATAATGTTTACAAATCGATGAAAATGTACACATTAATGGCGTGAAATATATTTCGAAAAAATACAATTGTGTAATTCTATTAAAAACAAAAGAAGCACGAAAACCACTGGAAAAATTTGAAGAAAAAATGCGGATCCATTTTTGAGAAAATGGAGTTTGAGCATTTCTGAAAATTCGGAATTTTGAGCTTATTTTTGCAAAACATTGTTGAGTTTTCGAGAAACTTTATTTGAAATTATTTAAAGCACATATACCCATAAATCTAATAGTGTGAAGAAATCGCCTCTTAAGGTAAATATTACCGACGAGAGAGAAGTCAAAAAAATTACGTTTGTAATTTTTGAAAAAACAACAACAAAAGAATAGAACAATATGACGTTTATGTCATCGGATAGGGTTGGTTTGGCACAAAATCTATCAAAAATTGAAAGAAAACAGTTGGCGCAGTTTTTAAGAAAATCATGATTTTGAAATTTTTTAAAATTGCAAATATTGCACGCTCTATTGCATAAAAACAACTAAAATTTTCAAAAACGTCTACATGACCTTAATGAAAGAACTATTTATGAGTAACAAATTTTATTTGAAGTAAAAATCTGTCTTCAATTTTGTAGGAAGACCCCCCAAAAAAGTGAATTTTTTGCAATATTCGAAAATTCGGAGTTAATCGTGAAAATAGGTCCTTCGACCCCGTATTTTATTCTATTCTTACAAGACATTTAAAGAAAATATTTGGAGCCGTTTTTGAGAAAATTTTGAAAATGTCCGGGGGGCTTATAATGTACCCTCAAATTTTAAAAAATGTTTTTCAAAATTTCAAAGCTTTAACTAGAGCCAAAAAGGGGTTTCTTCAATTTGGAAAAAATCGTGCGTGTGGTTTAGGCGCTAGATTTGTTCACATACGACGGACGGGCGGGCGTTTTGAAAAAAAAAGAAAAAAACTTTTGGTTTGGCACTGTTCGGTGTTAGGGGACTCCAAAACGTGTATTTCCATTAAAATCTCGAAATCGATTTTCTGCAGCATTACATAACTTTCTCTATACTACGTATATATCTCCGTATATACGTATGTATACGAGAAAATAAAAATATGTAATATTGTTTAATAAATAATATACTAGCACTTACCATCGTTTCGTATGTGAATAGTATCATTACGTTGTTGTCTTTTATTATTAATATGCATTAGCGTGCGCAGCCTAAAGTGAGAGGAGGTGCCAACTACATATCGGGGACCCCTGATCCATTAAGTTTTTTTTACATATCCTTTTTCTTTTCAAACATTTTCAGCCTATTTTTGAAATGTACTCTTCGGGTCTACTCCGACTTGGCCACTTTTTTCAATTAGGCAGTAATACTTAAACACATACTATGTATGTCAACAATACAGAGATAGACTGTATCATAAATACAGTAAATTTTAAAATGAATCTATAAATTGTAAATGCAATTTGATCAGGGGTTTCATATATTTACGGAAACAATATATTTTATTTCGTAAGCTACGGGCCCCTTTCAGAAATTTTCCAGGGGGTAACAGTTTCCCGCCTCACCCTCGTGCGCACACCTATGTTAATAAGATAAATATCGTATAATTGGAAAGGCATGGATTGTAAATGTCAAAATTTGAAGTGCTTTTGATTTTTAGAAGAATTCATCCGTCTCATGGCGGGGCTTTTACATCTTGTGGTTGGAAAATCGCCACTAATAATGAATGCCAATCCACGAGAAGTTGCTTAAGTGTTTTCGAGGAAAAGGATTGTTGCAATTTCGACATAGGAGGCAATTGAAATGACCTTATGTTCACATTAAAAATCTAAACATTTAATTTACTATAAACCGTAAGTTGAAAGCAAATTATAATATTTCACGATTTCTTCTTATCAATTCTTTCTTACAGGTGAAAATGCATGGAGTGTAAACTTGGCACTGAAATGGAAAAGAAGCATAAACGCAGTACACCCAAATATTGCGTTCGATCTGGTTTCTCGTCAACTGATCTGGAAGATGATTTTCACGCTTGTTCTCGTACGTTGCTGCTGTCTTTGGTCTGACAAAGAGTTGCCCTTCGCCTCGGGAGACCGCCCGCTCGCGGACTCCTCTTCTCAATTGAGCCCGCCCAACGACCGATGGTGCTTGCAGGAAACTTCATATTTTGTTCAAAACTCGTGTTCTAATTGTCAACAGCACTTACAATTTTGACTGTGTGCGATTTGGATGAAGCACTATCTGCTGGTGAAGAGTCATAAGAATCAGTGTCCGACATCGTGAGTGTTACATGTGTGATTTGTGAACCACCAACTATATATCTGTGGTGAACATGAAAAATACTGAATAATAGTTTCGTTAATTGACTTCGATCCGGGAGAGTTACATTGTAAAACTTCTATTATCTGTGTTCGGAAATGAAAATACAAGGTCAATCGTCACTGTATGTTTAATGCAACTTTTATTTCCATGGTCTTTAATAATTTTATGTAGTAATATCGTAAATTAATCGATGGTATTAGAAAATATATAGTAACCGAATACCAGAAAATCGCGATTTATGATAAAGTACATGTAAAACTGTAATATTACTGTTGCATGGCAGTATAACGTTGACGTATGATTTAAAAATACCACCAGTATTATGTCGCACCTGAAACGAAGTTCAATTAACAAGAATTTCAATGGTATTCGTTTGTGTCAGCGGGAAGAGAGAATCCTGAAACATAAATCACGCCTTCCGCACCGGAAGACGCGAGTGAGTCATGTGAGACGCCGCTGTCGCTGTGACACCTTCCCCACCTGACGTCGGCGCGTGCGCGCACGGAGGAATGTGAGGCGCGGGGGAGGCACTTTCCGGTGGAACGCACGACCCAATCGAGATTTGAAGGCAATGACTGGTTACCAGGGTCATTTTTATCCAAGAGACCTGTATGTCTTTAGTCTCGGGCGCCCAAGAATCAGGGATTCTGTCGATTTCTACAGCAACCAACTGGCATTGGGGTATATTTAATTGTAAGTTCGTATATTCAAAACACGTGTTTGTTCCGGTTCAAAGGGATGTTCTCTTGGTTGGTGGAGTGATTCCGGGCACGTCAAGTAATAAGCTCGTTATTCCCTTAAGTGTAGTGCATATTTTTCATCGGGAGGTGGCGGTGATCTTCCCCCGCTGGATGACGAGATCCGACGCTGACCTACCGTCGGTTAGCGGGAGTTCCCCAACCCATCACCGGGGCACCGCCCCAGTCGGGACAAGCTCTAAGCTCCCGACCGGTCTCCCGGCATGTGTGGTAGTGTAGTGCATGTTAGTGTAAGTATGTGTGTAAGAAGTGAGGATAGGACAAGGAAGAGGAAGGCCCGTTTGTTAGGGTACTGCTCCGGCATTTGCCTGGTGTTGATTAGAGAAACCACGGAAAACTACCGATTAGAACAGCTGGTCGCTAGAATTCTCCTCCAGACAGAGATTGAATTCGACCTAGCTGACAAGCTAGTATCGAAAATCTTGTCACTGTTAGGACTCGAACATAGGACCTCTCAGTCAGAGGCACTGCAATGACATCAGTTGATTCACTGAGCCACCTCTCCTGGTGGATGTTCTCATATTACATTATTTATTTATCGTGTGGGTTATATTCCAGGGATAACGGCGATTGGCCGTAGTTCCTACCCGTGTATTCGACCCAGGCTTCCTTTGAAAGCTACCCTCGGCGCGGGTCTAGGAGCCTTTTTCAAGCAGACGCGTCTCATGTGCGTCTCCCTTAAACGCCCCAGTGACTCCCACTTTCTTCACAGGATGTTGGTCTCATTTAACTACATCCGAGTTCTGTGGCTGGGAGCACGTGAGATCTCGTTATTGGACGTTATTGGACGAGGGGAGATTGAGGAGGGGGGATTGAGAGGAGATTAGGGGAGTGTTGAAGAATTTTGTCTGATGCATACCAAAGTTCCTTTCTCATGCCACAAGAATTACTTTGCCACTGTGTGATTTTTCTACTCTTGAAAAATCTACGCGCCTTGGAGTGGAACCAGCGGTCAGCGCATTGAGAGGTCAGGCACCAGTAAGTTAACCACTTGCCCACTGAGACCCCCGCTGTTATTACAATAATTATTCGGTAGAAATAATCAAATTTTATGAGTTGGATAGCCGAGGTGATTAAGCGCAGGTGCCAACTCGGCGCTTCGGTTCGAAGGGTCGCGGGTTCGAGTCCCGCCTGTAGTATGGTTGTTTGTCCCTCGTCATTCACGTATGCGTTATCGCGAAGCTGCTGACCCCAGATCAAAGGAGATCGCAAGTGTATTGGTGTCTAGTGTATGGTCCATGGTGCGTCTTAATAGGACGTAAAGCACAACAGGCTGTAAGCTGAATAATACCCTAGATAGAGAGAGGGGAAAATCAAATTTTCATTTAATTTTAATTAATAGTTATTTATGCACCAAGGGCGTTATAAGGGTTGTAATGAGGTGGCGGCGAGATCGAGCCGAGATCATTAGAACTAGTTAACGCCCGTGGTACATTCATAATTTTATTTTTTACCTAATTTTATTGATTTTTTCTTATTTACTAATTAATTTATTAAATGTTTACTTGACTGGATTTGTCTTTCCATATATCCCTCCCATACTTCCCTCTCATAATTCCCTCCATAAGAGAACATGAAGCTTCAGTCAGATGTTTTGATATATTCCTCGTAACCACGATCCTTTCTATCCAGGTAATATATGCAGAGTATGTCGAGCTCCGTATCGAAGGCAATAACAAGCTATAACGAATCAGTAAAACATAAATGATATTTAATATTAATTATTAGGTAGGTGTGTAAGTATACATTAAATGTGTATATTATACCATCTTTCTTTTTTACATCCATTTAATTACATGTATTCAGTTCACAATCGAATGTTGCACTCTCTCGTCGGCGTTTATCATTTATGAGGAGGGACTTTTTTTATTTTGTATAGAATTGACTTACAAAGTTCAGTTTACATAAAACTCTTCATTTGTATAGTTGACTTATATCTAATTCTTATACACTAACTCTAAACTACAATTGACGAGGGACTCACTGAACACCTCTAAAAATTACTAAGATTTGAAAAAATGTTCAAAAACTGGATTGGATATCTGTTTTTATTCTAGTTGGGTTTTCATTATATTTTCCAATATTTATATGCCTATCATGATTGATGGGGGTTAGGAGGAGGGAGGTACAGGACAACTTCCCATGTTGCATAGTTCGGTTTGCAAGAGATGGATAAGAAGGAAAGGGAAGGGAAGGTAGCATTCTTCAGAAAATGAAGAGAGCAACCACGTAAACCACAGATCAGAACAGTTGATTCCCGTCTCCACCACAAATTCGCTGATCCTTCGTTCAAAACATCAAGAAAAATCTGGGATCTAAGCGCGATCGAATCCGGGACCTCACAGATCAACAAATGCTATAGGTCGCCGGGGTCGATATCACGTTATATCACGTTATAACTATCTCAAAATAATTTGCAATTTATTCATTTCAAAGATATTAATAGCAAAATTAATTAAATAATTAAATATATTTGAAATTGTATGAATTATATTTAAAATATTTATAGAAACGCTGTTTGAAATGGGTGAAAAATTTTACTATTCATGGTGCCTTGAGATTTCTTGAATTTTGGATACCTCTCGTTCTTTCTTTCTGGAAGTCTCAATTCCCGAAGATCAGTAAAAGACATTAATAAAGAAAAGTTTTGTCACAAGAGGAGAATGACGATATCATTTCAATATCTGAAGCGGACGTGAAAGAGGAATCGTTCATGATGGTGGTGAGACAAAGTCCTGTTTACTAGGTTCTGACTGAATATAGTACATTCTATCACTTGTCTGCGGACTTGAGACCTTAATACATTCAGTCGACTCCGGTTATAGTGAATTCGGATATAGTGAACCCTCGGTTATAGTGAACTTAAGTCATTGGTCCCTATTTACTTATATTACAAATAAACATAAGATTCGGTTATAGTGAACCGGAAACTCGGCTATAGTGAACTTAGGAAATCAACGCCATAGAAATTAATTGGATCGTTATTATGCGTCTTTGGTGGGTCGGTGCAAGAGGCATTGAAGCAGAATCAAGTATGGATAGAACACGAACTCTGGAAAAGGATTTGGAGACATTACTAATGAAAAATGTACGAAGCAAACAATTGAAAATAATTGATATTTTTAAAGACAAATAAAGATATTGAAATTTTCAGTTTGTGCTAATTAATTTTGACTTCAGATATAGTGAACCTCTGATATAGTGAACCAAAGAGGTTAGTTCCCAGAAGTTCACTATAACCGGAGTAGACTGTGCTTCCCTTTTCTTAAATTGAATTTTCTGATGTTTCCCTGGGTAACTCAAGGACAGTGTACCAGTTTTCCGCCATGCGTTTCCAGGTTCGATTCCCGGCCGGTGACAAAAATAGGCCTACAGCTTTCCATTACAATAATCTCAGTTTCTATTGCAGTGTGACGAAAGGAATGCTCACGCAGGTTAATAATGCTAGATATGGTGAAGGGAATACGCCAGGCTCGCCACATGTCTCCCTTAGACCCAAATGTAGAAAATAATTAAAAACAGGGCCCAAGCCTGGGAACACCGCTAGCTGGCAAATTGGGATTAAAAATGCGAAATACTGTGACCGTCCGTTTTCTTATGCTTCGAAAACGTGTCACATGAAACACAAGAGAGGAGGAGTTCAAACGAACGGCTCCTTTCTCTCGCTCTCTTGTGTTTCATGCGCGCCAACGCGGAAGAATTCGAAAGAATGCTAACTGAAAATTAGGTCAATAGAGAACACCACAATAGATCGTGCGAGACCAGTAGTCAGACGGAAAAAAACGTTCTTTCTGACGCCAGCAGCGGAACTGTGCAGACGTACCGACGACACGCCAGGGATTCGTATTGCAGCGGACTTCAGATCGGCGTCTTTTATAAAACTCTTCAGGAAGATAAGAAGAGTTTTATCCCATTATAAAAATATCCCAGTATAAATTAATTTGAACGTAATCTCGAGAGAAAGATAATAAGAGACGTTGTGCATTTATGATAGGAGAATGAAGGGAGAGGAGTTTTTTAACATGTGGCAGTAAATTAATAGTTGCATTCATTTCTCTTTTTTCCAGTTTTTATTATTTGCTCTCTTAAATTTTGTGTGCTCGTATTCGTTGATCTCTGGATTTAATTCAACACTCTGAATATCCAGTTGGTTATTAACCGTCATAATTGGAAGTCAATTAAAATTTATATATGAGTACGAAAGAATATTAACCTTGTACGAGACGGAGAACACGTTTCTGGTGGGCGACTGAATTTTGACCGGGAGAGCGAGCGGTTCTGCAGAGGGGGCTACACACTGTTCTCAACCCGAAGCTCCGACGCTTCAAGTCCACCAACACCAGAAGGCGCAACGGATTTCCCGACGCGGCTGAGAGGCAAAAGTAAGGTCGTGCCAAATGAACAGTTTTTTATATGGAAAGGAGTAATTCATTTGTAAACGGAAAGCTTATTCTAAATTCTTTACGTAGAAAGAGGGAGAAAATTTTACTAAAAGATAAAGAAAGTAGAAGTACATTTTGTTTCCTATCTCTAGCACGAGAGACAGAATCAATCTTTTCTTTTTTAAAGGATTTGAAAATGTAAAATTGTAAATTAGTGAATAAGAATCTGAGTAAGAGACGAATGCCTGTATTGACTATTCTCTGAATTCTTAGAGAGGGGATTTCACTTTAAAGCAGTGTTAATTCAGAATTGCTAGTTTTGATTCTCAATTTATTTTCTTTTTGTATAAAGTAATCTTTTTTTTAACGATTCTCAGTATTGCTGAAAGTGTTTCGATTGAAAGTTTGTGTTATAAATGAGAGCAAGAAGTTGTGTATTTAGTCATTAGAATGTGTTGTGTCTTTTCTTGTTTGTGTTATAAATGAGAGCAAGAAGTTGTGTATTTAGTCATTAGAATGTGTTGTGTCTTTTCTTCCAGCCAGTCATAGTTATTGTGTATTTGATTTTTTGAGTGCTATTTCATGTAATTGTCACAACAGCAATTTTTCTAGAATATACTAAAATAAGTGAAAAGTGATTCTAACTCGAGTTTTTAGTAATTTGCATCCAGTTCAAAACGTTCTTCACGACCCTGACCCCCCTATTCTTCTTTTTTATTATTTGTGTCCACACTGGGACGTCTTACTGAGCTAGCTGACCATCCGGCGAATTGTGTTCGCCACCCCCTAGACGTCTCAGGTCGGGAGCTGGCCTTACGGCTTGAAACCGACGAGTGGGTCGCAATACATGCGTACAATTTTTGTAATGCAATGGACTAACCACTTCACAGAACTTTTGTGTGTACAGTAAACTCACGTAGTAAAATATTCTATGACCTATTTTCTCTGCTTTCGCAGTACAGATGTAAATTACATTTTCGTTGAATTCTGAATTTTTGAAATTTTCAAAAGTTCAAATTTGTTCGGCGTCTTCCTACAACTAGAATATTGAAGATAGAGATTTTTTCCTTAATGAAATCTATCCTTAAAAAACAGATCTTGAAATAAGGTTAGGTACAATTCTTCAAACAATATTTTCTCGAAAACGGCTCCAAATGTTTTTCTTATTTCTTTTCCCTCGTATGTAGGAAAGAATGGTTCTATTATAAGTGATGCTGATAGCGTTTCCGGCGAATTTTCATATTTTCGAAAATTTCAGAAAATAAACATTGCTAAAGTAAAATATTGATGATTGAGATTTTTGTCTTAAATGAAATATGTTCTAAAAATCGGATCTTTATAGAAGATCATGTACAGTTTTTAAAAGATATGTTTTATAAACTCAAAAAAACAACTAAACCATATTTTTCTCTCAGGAGCCAGCTTCAACGAAGCTGAACCCCTCAATCCGCCTGGCATTCCCTCCACTCCTTATCGTCCGTAACAAGGGTGTTGGGAGGGTGCCCCCACTCTCTCACTACCCCTCTCGTTTGACAGGCCGGGACCCTACCTATCGACAATCCTCTGTGGTTGCCAATGCCATTTTCGGCTAGTTTCTCGATTTCTGCGTAGACGCCGATGTGACCTTCCGATCCTTAGCGGAATGATCTTTAATGACAGGATAGGGTAGGGAATGACTGATGGAGCGTACCGGTGGAATGCATATTGGCAGGGGAAACGGGAGTTCCCCAAGAAAACCTGCCGCGAACCCACTTTGTCCACCATAAGTTCCACTTAGCAACGCCTGGATTCAAGCCTGCGCACCATCGGTGGAAGATGAAGTTTGACTACTACGCCAAGGGCCGACCACATGCGCACCCCAATTAACACCGCAAAACTACAATATTGATGATAGATATGGTTTTGTTAAATGAAATATGTTCTAACAAATCAGTTTCTTAAAACGGTTATATAGCCTACATTTTAAAAAAGTAGTTTAGCGTAGTTTTTACAATCTCAGAAATTGCAAATTGGAATTTCCCACGATTCGTTCACTAGATATGTGTTCGTAATACATTGGAAACGCCGCAATCCGGCAGTTTGAAATTCTTAGAATTCTTCTCATTGTTGGAATATATGGATGGATTGATAAGGCGGTTTTATTTATTTAACCTAAATGTTACAATGTCTCTATGTTCGATAAAATAGTACATTCAGCTACATTAAATGTCAGGGAATGTGTATGAGAGTATGTCCCCGAAAACTTGGGACTTACAATTTGAGCAAGAAAAAGAAAACTTAATTTATTATAGTGTCAGTGTGCTGTCTGTGTGCTGTGTGTTTGATATTGCTTATAAAGTAATTTATGTTCGTAATTCATGTTTCATTTTAGTAAATTGAAGACCTGAAGATGGAAACAAATCCAGGTTCCAGAAACGGTGCTATTTCTTACAGTTTGAGCAAGAGAAACAAAAATGAAGTTACAATAGTCTGTTATTTTCAATAATTGCCTAAACAAGACTATTCTTTACCCTAAGCCAATAAAAATTGTTCGTTTGCGGCGTGAGTCGCAGCGCGTGATCGAGTGCGCCTGGTGAGGGAAGGCGCCCGTGCTCGCCCGGCGGCGCGCGCATGCGCGACCTCGCTTGGAGGCCGAGGGTCAGTCGCGGGGCCACGGGCGGCGCGCGGCCCTGAGGAGCTGCCCCGCGACGCCCAGGGCCACCCGAAGGACCTTCGCCCTCGGCCCACTTCTTTTTCACCCGTTCTGGGTTGATTGGCGTACCCGGGCACGTTATCTGCTAGACTCACAAATCCCGTAAGAAGTGAACGTTTCATTCCTGGACGTGGCGGTGTTCCTCCCCGATTGCAGAGTGAGAGCCGGCGCCGACCTACACGGCCACACTCAAATCATTTCCTCTCCAGATATCGCCCCTAGCGGAGCATCGCACCAGGTGCAAGAAGCTCTAAGTTCCCGAGTGTCTCGACATGTGTGGTAGTGTAGTCCAAGTAAGTGTGTGTGTAGTGTAAAGGGAGAGGATAAGACAAGGAAGAGAAGGAAAGATTGCGCGCGGTGTGTGGCCCGTTTGGTAGGGTACTGCTCCAGCATTCGGCTAGTGGTGATCGGAGAAACCACGGAAAATACCGATCATAGGAACTAGCCGACAGCGGCTATGTGTACAGAAAATCCTGCCACCATCGGGACTTGAAGTCTAGGATCCCCCGGTCAGAGTCAATGCAGTGCTGGGTCTAGGTCAACCTCAGCCTCACCGGCCTTGGGGGTAGTTAGTGGAGATTGTACACGTGTCTCAAAATACAAGTTTCAGATTTCCAGAGCATGTAGTGGAGTCGAAGATGATTACAATTTGCCGACCAATATGTTGTGGAATATCTCGTATAATGAAGTTACACAACACTCCATTTTAATAACGCCCTCCTGATGGTACGTAACTTATCCTGTTGCTTGGTGAGTACACGAAATTTTCACGAGTCTATCATAATCCAGTTGAAGTAGCCCCCATGAATCAGGGGCTTGATGCCAAAATTAGAGCATTTGTAACTTTATTGTATGCGTTTTCTTACCTTAGGATTATTGGCATAAAATGATCGCTTTCTACATGCCCTAGAAGTTTGTAACTTATTCTGAGACACCTGTAATTTAGTCAATAATACATCAAATAATTATTCTTAAGTTTCTCGCATTGGTAAGTTGATTTTTTCACTTGGGGAGAGATAAGAGACATAATCTTTACTTCATTTGCTATTGTGAATAGTTTTAATTGTACATAAGCGAACATGTGTTGTCACATTTTGCCACAAACTCCTGTTGCTACTTATATTCATTCCTAATTTTATATTGTATGAGAGCCAGGATAAAGATGCTGGAGTTGAAGAAAACGTATGCAGATTGCACTTCATCGTGAAACGTCACACATGTTAACTTTTTTTCATGTTAAATAATTAATTTTCCTGTAAAGTCGATGCAAGCGTTTAGATACAATCTGAAAATAGGAGTGTAACCTTTCAATGACTTTGTTCCAGATGTCAACATTTTTCCACATTTCTGTTTACTTTCATACCTATTTACATGGCTAGTCACGTCGAAAAGGTGTATCTAGTAACACTTCATCTTTTCAAACATAATGCTCTACTACATAATAAGAAATAAAGATTTAAAAAATTGATCGTTGCATTTATGTATAAATATTCTGAGTTGCAAATCTCTTCCTTTGAAAAGGGTATTATTTTAGAACTATAATACAATATATTACAAAATCAAACGGTGTTAATACATTCTTAGAAATTGGTTTATTTTGAAAGACTTACCTGCTGCGGAGCGCCGGCGCGCTTCCTCCGCTGCCGCCTCCCCGCCACTCGGCTTTTCCCCTCCACACCGCACACCCCTCCTCGCTGCGCAGACCCGCTCCCGGGGACGGAGTGCGCTGGGCGATGCCCTCGCCGCGGAGAACAGTGGGCTACCATGGGATCAAATGCGTGCACTGGCACGGACACTGGCGAATCCTCAACATTATTTGAAGTATACCGCACTTCATGGAAGCTACCTCCACCGTTGTCTTTTATTTTGAGCTTTTCTGAAATCCCAGTACTATGAAATTCTCTTCTTAATAATTATTCTATAAGACAATTACACAAACCATTAACTTCTGAATCATTCACACACTTCATTTTCACAAAAATTGAGAGAAGCGTACCTTACGAACGACCAGAAAAGGACTGTTCATCGCCAAATTTTGCGGTGCCTACCTACTGTCCAGACGCGCATCCTCCCCTCTCCCCGCCCTTGAAACACGAGGAGCTCTAGGTTATCGCGGCTGGCATGTGGTGCCTTCGTCTGCGCTAGCGAATTCTCTAGACAGTATTAAGTGCGGTTTGAATCTTCTCACTCCATCGCTCTTCGTAGCGCTTACGGATGCGGAAGACTGGCTCCCGGTAGCAAAACAGTTACTTTTCGCATCTGTTTTAAAGTTTTCAAAATATTTAATTTTTTAGAGGATTACCAAACTTATGAAATATTTATTATACCCTTCGAATTACTAAGTATACCGGCGGTGTACGCGGTATATCGGAGAATTCGCCACTACACACGGAGTTTTCTTCAAATAAATCGAACTGTCACTGCAGTGCCTGTGACCGGGAGGTCCTAGGGTACGTGTCCTGACGGCAAGATATTGGACACTACCTATACAGCTAGGTGGAATTCAGCCTATCCGGACAAGAATTCTAGTGTTCGGCGGCTCTGATCATTAGTTTTCCGTGGTTTCTTCGATCAACACCTGGCGAATGCCGGAGCAGTACCCTAACAAACGAGCCACGGACGCGCGATCTTTTCTTCCTCTTCCTTGTCCTATCCTCACCGCCTCACTTACACATACTTACTCTTACAAATATATGTACACACTTGTGCATACACATGTGTATGTGTACGCTTACATATATACTACCATACACATCGGGAGCTTAGAGTTTGTCCCGGCTAGGGCGGTGCCCCGCTGATGAGAGATACCTGGTTGAAGAAAACCCCAACAACGTCGGCGCCACATCTCACCATTTAGCGGGGGAACATAGCCGCCCTCTCCCGAGAAAAACATATTCTACACTTACGGGACCAATGATCTTACCTGTTGACGTGCCTGAAACACGAAATAATCAATCAATCGAGACGGATCAAAGATAGGAAGGAGAATTGTAGCTGCCCGCTGCTCTGGTCCGTATGTTTCGCGTTTTTTCATCAACTCCGGGTTAATGCCGGAGTAGTACCTTTACAAACGGCCACAGGCTGGGCGAGATCCTCTTTTCCTCTTTCTTATTTCCACCTCTCTTACGCTTACATGCGCTACACTATCACATATCGGCAGGCCACTCTGGATATTAGAGCTTGTGCCGAATGGGGCGATGCCCCGCTGGGAGAAGTAGCTGGAGAAGAAAAAACCCCTCGCACCAACACGTAGGTCGGCGCCGTATCTCATGATTCAGCGTAGGAGGAAGACCACCACTTCGCGGGTTGTAACATGCATTACACTCACGGGACTAATGACCGTAGAAGTTGACGCCTCCGGAAACACTAAACACCCGCTCACTCATTTCAGCCCACTGTCGCGCGCGGCGGTGGCGGCGTAGCCCAGGCGCACCCACAGCACGCGCACGGTCAGGTAAACAGAGAGGCACGCCCACTCGCGGCAGCGGATACACACGAGAAGACACGTTTCTTTCGGCGTTTTTCTTCCTCGCGCTGCCATTTCGGTGTGTCAAAAAATCTTATGAGGCATGGCGGGAGGTAGGGAGAAACAAAAACTTTTTTTATTACCCAGAGGTAAAACGAGGAACAGCTTCAGCATTTCCTGTTTGGATCGCCGGTAAGCTAAGATATACCAGCAAAACTGCCATAGATATGAGTCATCGACTTACATGTTCTTTCAATCATTATTGAAATTTGTTTGTTGAAATAAAATCCAATGTAAAATAGTTTTAAATTACCTCCAACGACAAACACTGATCGTGAGGTTTACAGTTTTAAAAAGTTCATTACAATACAAGAGAATACAATAATGGTCGTCTCAGGTATGGAAGAAATCAAGTGAAAATTGGTGAGAGGTTTCATCAAAGGAAGAATGCAGTACCTCCGCGGACTTTTTGTTCAAGTCGTGACAACTATAATTTTATTGGATAATTGAAGATGCCAATAACAATAACGTGATGCACGCAGTACATCAAAAATGGAAAGTTATGCCAGCTATTTACGAATTAAATAATATTCATTGACAAAAAACTTATAAAATGGCGAAAACCTCGGAGAGGAGCAAAAGTGAAAAGTAATGCGGGAATGCGCGAGTAGCCCTAATCACTCAGTTGAGGAGCATCTTCATAATACTCCTTTCCCAAGAATTTTTAAGTTTCTGGCTTATAATCGAAAACTAACATTTTTTGTTTCACTGTTTTTGTTTCACGTCCTGATTGCTACGTAGTGGTATCTGAAATGGAGTAAAATTCTCAATAGTTTTCTAATAAATACTTCCCTTCTTTTCGTTTATAAGAACGTTTTTTATATAGTAGCGGCAATTGTTGTGGTCTACAGTTCGTACAGGTGCCGGTTCGAATACCAGATCCAACACTTCTTTTTTTACCTTTTTGTAACGATAGATATGATTTTCTCCCCCATACGTCACATACAGTTTTTTTACTGTTTTTGACTAAATAAATGAAATAAATAAATAGAGCACTGAATTCAATGGCAAAAATGCCGTTTTCATTACAAGTCTTGAAACTTAAAAAAATAAAGATGTGTACATTCTTGAATCTCTCGTGCTTAGTTTGGGGAAGAAAGTTTTTCCATGATTGGTTGAAGTAATCGTATGATAGAATTTGCGTTATTATGTAAGCATTACAAATAATATGTGAAAGTTCGTGCCATTGTAACGCTACCAGTTTTATATTTCGTTCAGAATTCGTGTGATATTAATAATAAAACATGTGCGTTATAATCTCTTGATAGCAGTGACATTGGTTTTCAAAGTACCGGAAGCCAGTTTCTAATGAAATAAAACTTATGGGAGAAGTGAACTCTTTTTTCGCATCGATTTGCCAACCCACTGTTATTTTTTTTAAATACGTGGGTCGAAGGAAACAATGCTACACGTAATTTGATTCTTGTTTAGATCTATCTCGCTTTAAAATATTTTAAATATTTATTTAAATTTTTGGTGGAAATATTTTAAAAAATATTGGGCAATATATTCAATTTAGATCAGTCACCACGGATTACGTTGTATCTCGTAAATTATCCAACCATAAATTACCCAAAAACCTCCATTCTGGAGTTGGTCTGGAGGTAGACATGAATCTTGACCGTCCTTTATATTAGTAAGCCCTGATGAAGGAATTATATATTCCAAAACGTTGGCGAACTAATGTGTTTCATTAATTGACAAATCTCGTGAACCACATCCCGTAAATTATTAAGGATATACCGTCCGTTTGGGCGATATTTTGTAATTCGCATTTATGTTTAAACGACCATGTAATAGCATTGAATGTATATGTACTTGATTGCAAGTAAACAGTTTCAAAATTTTAGATTTTTTCTGCTTCAATTGTGCGTTTTGGTATTATTTGCTTCTTAACAGTTACTAAATTATTAATGATTGCTCTCTCTACGTAGCAGTGTTTACTAATGGGAAATAACTAAGTGGAAAGTCAAAACATACTGATGTGGTGGGGATTACTTCTTTCATGTTTAGTAGGCAAGGGCAATCAGGACCACAGTACAAGTTGAAAGTTGCTTCCAAAATAAGGGTGAGATTACATAAGTTGTTTATGGAGATATGTGTGATCTGCAGAACTATGATGGTAGGTTATCACCAAGATATTTATATTCAATTAAAAATACGATTATTAATATTCCTACCTAATGATAATTTTGCAATATGTCAAATGAACCATACAGAATCATATTTTACACCAGAGAAAACATTCTTCGATTTTTTTTAAATTAAACGTTGGTGGTCGGAGTATCAAAACATAGCACGTGGTTTTTTAACTTGCCTAAAATTTATTTCATTATCTTCAATGAGAATCACTGTTCAGTATTGCTGGTCGCTTGGATTGTAAGCGTGTAAATTACGTTCGTACCGTATAAGTGAAAGACCCATCCTGATGTAAGTATTCAAATGAATGAAAAATTGAAAAAAGTTGCGCTTAAAGAATATTGATTTAAAAAACGTAAATTATAAAAGTACTGTAATAATTCATACATCCTGGCAATTACATTTTTTGTCACTATTAAAACTTGAAATTGATTTTCTCTCTTATTCTTCGGAGTATTGTTTTAACAATGTGTGAGAATATTTACAAAAATAGCCCTGCGTGAGATTGGGTAGAAAGTAATGATCATTATTTGAATCTCGGCATTGAATTAAGTTAATACTGTCTGTGAAGTTGTGTTTGAGTTTTACGACGTCCTCTCAAACTATATCAGGCTGCTATTACTACTGTATGTACTACTCCCATCTGCTGATGAGAAAACAATGAAAAGCATGCTTTAATGTGACCATGGAGAGATACAAGAGAGCAAAATATTTCTTCCCACTCTGTTTCTTAACCTGTTATTATCCGAGCACATAGTATAGATATAAATGATAAACATTAAAAACCTTGCTTTCAATATCTTGTCGAAAATACACATTTTAGTTTTGATTGTTACTAAGTAACAGTAGGTAACAAATCAGACTCTTGATTAAATTTTGCATTTCCACGCTTCTTCCTTCAGTTCTCTCAAAAAACGTAGAAACTAAAGGAAATAAAGAAATCATTCCAGACTTCCTCTTTTACCATCAATTTTGCACTGGAGTTTGGAAATCCTTGAGGGCGAAGGATTAACACGAAAAAACATAACTCAAAACTCATGGACAGCGTACATATCAGGCGAGAAATGGCTACTGCAAGCCAATTTCTTGACGGTGCGGAGTATTCAGCAGACACGTGCTGCACGTTCTTAATCACTTCTGTGGTTAGACCAAGGACCCAAGCACAAGGCCTCTTTTCTGTTGTTGCTAGCAAATATAAGTATTTATCCCCATTATTTACTGATATTGCGAGGAAGTAAAGATATACTTCTCGCCTCTCGCTGCGAACCGTGGCTAACATTTATGACTAATTCAATCCTAGTAATACTATATTATATTATAAGTATGTATTTGGTATTTTAGAGTGGGATTAAACCAACTTTTGCCAGCTAGCGGTCTTTTCAAGCCCAAGCAGTTTTTGCCAAAATTTCTCTTTGATTTTTTTCTCTCTGATACAAGAATTAAAAGCTTAATTAAAGGCTTAAAGAATCTCATCTCAATCAGTCTCATTTTCATTGAACTCTTTGAATTTCGAAAATTGCAAATTAAAAAATTATGCGAGAAAGTTTGTACTGTTGTACCACCACTAATGTCTGTAATGAAATATTGAATTATTACCATGATCCATGATAATACTTTTATATGAACACAACTAATTTCTTCTTTAATGCGTATGGGAGAAACGTGCGAAATACTAAGTCGTATTCAATTTCTATATATTTTTTTTATGTCTCTACATTGTGGCATTTTATTTTGTGGGAATTCCAGCCAACTTCTTATTCCAGTTGAGCAACTGTTCAACTGCTGGTAAAATCGAGGACCGGAAAATACTATCTCGAGGACTTTCAAAGCGATGAACAAGTCTCAGTTTCGTCTAATGCGATGTACTACTTCTGTAAAGCAATGCGTTCGGAGTAGAAAATGCACGAGCCCATCTCATTCCATGAATATGTCAAACAACAACTTTCAGATCCATACCCTTCTACCGTAGACGAAGACGTACTTACCGACGAAGACAACATTGGTTTTAAGGAAAGTAGGCTTGCTTCCTCGGCAATGGCCTAAAGAAAGCTGTTCCTTGTGCGGCTTAACGGGAGCAAAGACGAGGCCAGGATTATCTCATCGAACGAGTTCTGTCAAGGACTCGCTTGCCTACTTTCCCCATTTGTGCGGTACTTCCTATCGCTTCACTACATGCCACTTGAAGCAGCAATGTATTAAGTTTGAGTTATTATGTTTGACCTTATATGAAATCAGTACATAGTAGATTACACGCATCCAGAATGAAATTCGTTTGGCCATTTCAAATAGTGTAATACACAGAATGAAAAGAAAGTGACCTACTTTACACAGAATACTTTTACTTCGAAGCGAATCTTCCTACGCAACTTTAATTTGTTGAAACCTTTTTAAAAAGTACCCAACTCTTTATAATTGTTATAAAAGCGCACCGCGTGAGATATTTTGATTGTGTTACATTATTTCTTTAGATATCCAACTATCACACACCACTGATTGAAAAATTAGGGAGAACATTGTCCTCGCTGACAATAAGCAAAATATTTTTTTTTCTAGCTTCGTAAGTAGAGCCGGCGTATTCTGAGTAGAGCTGAAAAATATTCCGTTTAACACTATCCAATGTTATTCCCGATAAGCAATGGGGACAATGCTAAATCGTTCTTCAGAGTCCCGCACACAAAATAACAAAATAAACAAGAGTCAAATATCATTCCAACGAAAGATTGACTAGAAGCTTGTTGAAGTTCGTTTCAAGCATCTCATCGATGTAAGACGACATTCCTATGATAAAAAACTTTGCACTTGATTCTTAAGGAGACCAAAACTCTAATTAGTGTTAGAAGATAAGTTAAATTGCAAATTTTCGTGCAAATTTTCAAAAATTTAAGAGTATTTTGTGTTATAAGCAGAATGTGGCTAAACATTTATTTTACTAATTTCCAATACGCGCAGGAATTGAAAGAAAACTATGAGGCCATAAGAGAGATGTCTGTAATTCCTTCAGATACTCAGGAACTCAGGAAAATTTCAAAACCAATAAAACAATTACGTTTATGACTGAAAAAGCAAATATTTTGTTGTGTTATTCCGCCTATTCTCTTACGGCGCATGCGGTGTGATTTTTTTCCCAATTTATTGGTTTTGATGGTAGGTACATAGATTAGTTATTAACAACTTTACATATGTATTGATTTATTATTAACTAACTTAAAATTAACTTATAATTAACCTACAATTAACTTTCAATTAACTTACAACTATTACAATGGGAGAGGATTCCCTAGTGGGTCCGCAGTTTCCAATTCGGAGAATTTGATGAGAAATGAATGATAGGGGTATTTATTGGTAATTCTGGTTTGATGGATGGGTTTTTTACCGAGTCTGAAAGGCACTAGGGAGGGGGTTTGATTTAAGCTCGAGTAAAAGTTAGTGGAAAGATAAGCTTGATGCTGTGATAATGGCTCGCGGTTAAATCCCTTAACGCGGTTAAGTCGGAGGTTGGGAACAAACCATGGGACGTTGGCAATTGTTCTAAGACACTGATCCTGTATTATTTGAATTCTGTTAATGTTGGTTTTGGAGGCGTTGATCCATATTGGGCAGGCGTACAGTAGTAGAGGTCTTATGACTGTTTTGAATATTAATATGGAGGAATTGACTGGTACTGTAGCTATTTCTGTGAATTAATGGTTTTAGCTGCAGTGATTTTATTTTGGCTTGAATTAGTTTGTTATGCTTGGACTTGAATTTGTGTTGCTTCCAGTTTAGTTTGGTGTCTATTTGAAGTCCGAGAAATTTAACCGGTTTGTTGGGGGGTAACCATTCTATTGTGTTATTGTTCAGTGTCATAGGAGTGGGTGGAGTGTAAGGTCTTAGTATGAATATTTTGGCGGAAGTTTTACTTGGATTTAACTGTATCTTGAGTTTGGAAGGCGAGCTATCCAACATGTGAAGGTATAATTGAATTCTGTTTCTATTAGATTCATGGATGTGTCTGAAGAGAATATAGCCGTGTCATCCGCGAATTTAGCTGTTTGAATATTATGAAGTTTAGGAAGATCAACGACATACAAGTTGAATAACGTCGGAGAAAGTGGGGAACTCTGAGGGAGTCCAGCGTGTATTAATCTCGGATTCGAAAGGTGGTTGTTAACATTTACCGAAAATGTTCTATTGTCAAGAAAACTATTTATTATTGAGAGTATGTAGTGGAGAGTACCAATTTTGATTAGTTTGTAGTTCAGGGCTTGATGCCATGTTCGGTCAAATACTTTTGTAATGTCTATCAAATTGCAAATTGCAAATCGCTATGGTGTGGTGTTTTCTTTGAAAGGCTTTGTATATATGTTCTGTAATACGGAGTAACTGATGTTGTGTGGATATTTTTTCTGTGAATCCAAATTGTTCTATTGGTATAGCTTTTGTTTGGTGGAGATGTTTATTTGGTCTTTGGGAATTTTTTCGAAAATGTTTGAAAGGTTTGGTAAAAGCTTATAGGGCAGTAACTGTCGGTGAAGACAGGTTTTTTGTTTGGTTTGGGGATGGGAATGATAATTGCATGCTTACAAGTCAGTGGGAAATAACTGATTCTGAATCATGAGTTGAAAATATTATTTAAAAATGCTGTTGCTGGGGTGGCAAATACTTTAGAGCTGTGTTATTAATGCAATCGTGACCTGAGGATTTTTTAGTTGGAAGGTTTTTTATGATTTTATTGATTTCGGTCGGAGATGTAAATTGGATTTTGTGGTGAGGTCCATGAATTACACTTACTTTGTCTGTTTTTATTATGGTGTTGTGTTCGGGATGAATTTGTATATTATTTAAGGTGAATGTCGATGCAAAAAAGCTTTATCTGTCGTCCTTTTTAAGGGAGGGATTGTGTTATTCTTTCCTAGTATTTTCTTGGTGAATTGCCAGAGCCAGTTGTTGTTGGTGTTTAGTGAATTTAGTAGATAATGAAATTGTTGATTTTTGTGAATTTTTATGAGTTTTTAATTTTGATTTTTAGATTGAGGTAATTTGCTGTATGAGTTTTTGTTAGCGTTTGGTAGTATGGTGGGTTGAGATTTTTTAATAGTGGAGATAATTAGTTCGTTCAAATAGTTTATTGATTGATCTATTTCAATTGGAGTTTTTAGGATATTTATTCTAGGAATTGCATTTCTGATTAACGTTTGATAGTTTACTCAGTTTATTTTTAAAGTATTTATTTTAGGGGAAGTGGGGTTGGGGGAACCGAATGTGATCCGAGTCTAGTTCAAACATTGTTGAAATGTGAAATTTTATTTTTGTGTTGGTTATGGCTAAATCAAGGATATCCGGGTTGCTGTCGAATGGGTAATATGTTGGTTCGGGAGGAAATAAAACTTTTAAGTTAAATTGATTAATTATATTGGCTAAGATTTTGCCATCGTGATTATTGGTTTGGCAGCCTCAGCCTGTATGTTTGGCGTTGAGGTAACCTAACAATAGGACATTTTCCGTGGGCTGGAAGAAATTTTGTAGGTTTGCGTTTTGGATTTTAGAACTTGGTGACTTGTATACTGATATAATTTTCCATAATTGTTTGTTTATGTTTATGTTAATTGCGATGGCTTCAATGCCGGGGGAGTCGGGAAGATTAGATTGGCAATGATTATAGCATGATTTTACTGCTATTAGTACACCTCCACCTTTGGTTTCAGATCTATCATATCTATAAAGAGTGTAATTTGGGATGAATAGTTTGTTTTTTTGATTGAGGTGCGTTTCAACAATGTCAACGTCGTAATGGTGCAGAAAGTAAATTAATTCTACTTTTCTATTATTGATGCCATTTGAGTTCCAATTTAAGCAGGTTAAATTATTGTTGGGTTTATCTGCCATTGTTATTGGTTAAATACGAGGTTACGGAGCTTTGTATGGTGCTGATTATATATGGTATTATAGAATTGATGAAATTAATAATGCATGAGGTGATGGCATTTATTATTGTGTTGATGATCAGGTTGCTGGCGTGAGGGTCTGGCGATTGAGAATTTGGTGGGGAGGTATTACGGGAGTTTTGGGCAGTTTTGGGTGGATTTTGTGAGTTCGAAATATGGTTGAAGTCCGAGATTGTGTTAGTTTGAGACAATGGTGGGAATTGTTGATTAAGGTTCTTTTGCGAGGATTGACCAGTTAAGGATTAGTTTACATTACTATTATCATTGGACGGGGTTTTGGTATTGCAGTAGATGACGTGATTGCAGTAATTTTTTGTGTGTCCGAAATCCAAACATCTTTGGCATTGCAAGGGGCCTTTCGGATTTTTACATCTTTCTACCTTCACTCGATGGTTACATATTTGATCTATTGATAGAATGATATCAATTGGTTCGGTTCCGTTAAATTCGGCGGCCACTACAGGAATGGGATTGCCGTCCTTTTGGAGCCTGGTCACTTTCAGAATTGAAGGATGCCGCTGTTTTAAGTCTAATGCTTTTTCGGATACTGTTATTGATTGATGCAGGTTCTTAAAAACCACTGAAAATTTTTTGTTTGAAGGATATTTGAACGAATGAAAGCTCCTTTGTGTTTGTATTAGGTATTTAACGATATTACGGAAGTCTGTTGGTGTTTTGTCACTGACCTTGACTTTGTCATATTTAACATCTGATATGAAATTACTTGAAACTTTATGCTTAAGGAGGTTGTCACATTACTCTCTAGTCAGCCGAACGAAAAGTTGTAATTTTGTAACGTGCTTGTTAAAAAATGAAGAACGAGTATCAAGTATATTATTTCTGGATTTCGCGACGATTGGTAAACGAGTATTTTTTAAATGATGTATTAAAAAGTGTTAATTATTTTACAAACGCAAGCTAAGAAGCTAATTTGACTCCAAATACCAACATGAAATACTGAAAATACTGGAGTAATCGACGTTTATGTATGACTGCATTTCTCTTCAAATTCTAGTTATCTTATAAGTAGGACATTTCTTACGTATTATGTAAATGTTTTCTTTCAAGAATAATACCTTTAGATCGCAATTAACTCCTTCAGAGAACTGATAACTTTCAGGCAATAAACTTGACAACGCTTTATATTTATTTTATTGGTACCAATGGTTTACGTTTTCGGGAAGGTCAAGAACGTACAGAACAGTGTGTGATTGGGTTGAGCTGAGTTGTTTTTGTAGGTCTTATAACCTGAAAATCATGTTCAAACAATTGAGATATAAAGGGCGATTTGTTACGAAACGTAAGTTATCGTGGAAAACAAATTTATCTGTAGCCGAAGAAACGGAGAAGAAAACGTTACAGACGAAGACATGTTTCCTGTTGATGGTCGCCGCATCGTGCACGTTGAAGAACTCGCTAAACAACATTTTATCACCATTCATCATGAATGACTCCGTATACGCATGCCAGCTCACAAAGCAATGCCTACAAACCAGCCTCTCAGTTTCGCAATATTTAAAATTCCCGCCGAGTGGTACGTCCTGCAACGTTGCCGCACTTTTTCGTTCTTACGAAAAACTGATGACAGATGTTATTTTCTTTTTGCGTTTTTGTCCAAACTACACGGTAAAATCTTTTCATTTCTATTCTATTCTCTTCAGAAAGGTTTAATCTACATTTGTAATAGTTTTTATATTTATTTTTAAAACTATTTTAAAAATTGTGAATCACTTTAAAATAGGTAATCACTTTATATTTTGGGAAAGCATGTAAAAACATCTAATCTTGTGATAAATTTCAGTTGCGAAGTTTAATCTTATTTTTGACATAACGTGACAACCTCCTTAAGTTCCTTGGTGAAATTATTAATGTTCGTTATATTAGAAACATATATTGAAGGAATTTTACCTGTCTGAGACAAATTATCGTTTGGGTGATTGTTTAGGTAAGCAAATCTCATTTCTTCGACTTCATCATTGATTTTTCCTAATTCCCTAATCTGTTATCGGTAGGCACATTATATTCAAGTTCACGTGAGAATTCACATGGATCACTAGATTTGTTGGGATCTACACTGATTTTTTGTTTTCGTGAGAGTTTCAGGTATCACCAACTGACCTTTTTTTCTGGTGAGAGAGGTTGCCGTTGAAGGGTAGTTTTGACGCGTCGCGTTTACTGTTAAGTTGCTAACCTCGAGTTTCACTTCGGGGTTGCGCTGCATTAGGGCTGCGTCTGTGATGAAATCCGTATCTTCACTAGATAGTAACTTTTCGGGGTATTGAAGAACTTCGTCTGTGAGGAGGTGTTGAATCCACTGTTGTTTAGGGTTAAAAGAGCACTGCTTATTGCATGCCCTGTTGATGAGTTGATATCGAATGACATTCACTTATCACACGATATCATTTAAGTTGTTACTGCAACTTCGAAGATCACTCACTACGGGATACTAGTTAACTGACGAACTGCGGGAGCTCCGCTTACTAGGTCCACACGGTACGGAGTCGAGCACTAGGATGAGTGATTTGTAATACTTAGTGCGTCACTACTTATGATACAGCGAAAGCCATGAGACAAAAAGGATTGTAAGGAACAAGCTGCCCTTCATTTCATTTGTGCTAGTTATATGTTGCGATATGTACCTTTTTATTTCCTTGATATCTACAGAACGGTTGGCTATATATAAACTATACAGAGAGTACTGGTTAGAGTATTTGTGGAACATGTTTTCTTTAAAATATTTAATTTATTATTGTTCTATGATGGTATTTTATACGTTGTGCGCGAGACATTTTTGGAAAACCCTTTTGTGCGATTTTCTTCAGCAGATTTTTAGTAGCGGCAGGGCCACTACTGAAAAATTGTTTTAGTTAGTTTCTAGTACAGGTTTCAAAATTCTGAAAAAAAAAGTTTTTTAGCATCTTTCCAAATGTTCACCGGGAGCGGTAGCTCAGTGCATCAACTGATGTCACTGCAGCGCCTCTGACCGGGAGGTCCAAGGTTCGAGTCCTGACGGCGGCACGATTTTCGACACTACCTTTTCAGCTAGGTCGGATTCAGTCGCTGCCTGGAGGAGAATTCTAGCGGCCGGCTGCTCTGATCGGTAGTTTTCCGTGGTTTCTTCGATCAACACCAGGCGAATGCCGGAGCAGTACCTTACCAAACGGGCCACGGACCGCGCGCGATCTTTCCTTCCTCTTCCTTGTCCTATCCTCTCCCCTTACACACACACACACACACACACTTACACTAACATGCACTACACTACCACATTCCGCGAGACCGGTCGGGAGCTTAGAGCTTGTCCCGGCTGGGGCGGTGCCCAGCTGGTGGGAGAGTCCTGGTTGGGGGAAACCCCACTAGCTGACGGTAGGTCGGCGCCGGATCTCGCCATCCAGGGGGGAAGATAGCCGCCATCTCCGGAGAAAAACATGCACTACACTAACAGGACTAATGACCAAAGCAGTTGACGTGCCCGGAAACACGACAAAATCAATCAATCAATCTTTCCAAATGTTCTAGTTTTGAAACGTGCAACTAAATGTGAATGAGAGAAGTAGAGACAGACAGAGAGAGACTACCGATTTCTCCCCTCCAGTATCCTGTGGCGGCATTTTCAAATCATTGAAACTGTTACTGTCGCAAGATCTTTCTACGACAATTACAGCTAGGGAGCACATGATGGGGTGTTGCCCTAGGCATAAGCACGCGGGACCCACCCCTTCACTGAACCAATTAACAGCATTCCAAAATGACGTGATCCTGTGACCATATTTATTATAATCATGCGACTTCTCTAATTCATTCATTGCAAGTTTGTAAATACAAAATTATTTATCATATAGTGGTGAAGAGTTCAGCGTTGGTCAAGCATTTATTAAGCAGATTCATCTATTAGATAGGAGAAAGAATGAATTCGACTATAGCTTATAATTCTAGAAATACAATTGAGGCGTTGTTTGGCCGAAGCTCTTTATTTTGGCAGAAAGCTTTTTCGGTCGCATTGCGGCCATCTTCAGTGCTACAAAAATAATAACAGTATATCTAAATAGAAAAATAAAATTTTATCTACTACAGAATATTATTATGCATTCAATACAATTAGATTTTAAGCAAAATAGAAAAATTGGAATATAAAACGGGAAAATAGAAACATAATTTTGAATAAAGAATACATGAAATAACAAATGTACAATGTAACATCATTGTTAAAGAAGCTATAAAGTGCGATAACTGTTAAAAGAAGAAAGATTTTTGGAATGACATCAATATTATTCTAAAGTAAAGTGAAAATGAAACAATGTTGAAAATAAATAAATTTAGATGAGAAAACTGACATATGAATTGTGACGCGGCTAGGAGCCACGGATCAGGCAACATATCGAAGGTAAAGGGCATTGCACGCTATTTAAAAGAAAGATCTCAATGGAGAGGGGAGAACGGGAGGGGGGTTCTAAGAAACGGTCATTAAGGAAGGCCCGCTGGGTGGTGGAAAAGAGGCGGGCGAAGGGGTTAATGTGCCTGGGATGCCAGCTTCCGGAGGGGTGAGGGAGAAGGAATTTGTTCATTCAAAATAGTGCGATGGGGATTGTTTAATAAATTATGATGTGTATGGCTTCTAATGGAAGTCTGTCAGTGTACCTGTTTTCAATTTCCCAAATTTTGACTTCACTGTCTGCATTAAATGAGTGTTCTTGTTCCATGAGTTGGCTGGCTGGCTGGCTGGCAAAGTGTGATTGGGTTCTTTTGTGAGTATGAGCTTGTACGTGTTCTTTGATTCTTTGTTTAAAGGATCTTCCATTCAGGTCAATAATTGCGCATTACAACTGCCACAGGAAATGGAGTATACCACCACTGCCATAAAAACATCTAAGGAGATATGCTTGTGATAGATATTTTGACACATAATCAACGCAATTTTGACGGATAGACTCGTGCTTCTTGTATGAGATAAATGCCCGTCATTGATGACGTATTGAACTTGGACACTGAATTGCTTCTATGTTAGTAGAATGCTATAACGAGTGTTCAGGTTTGACATCAATAACTTTGCGCGGACACAAGTTTTTAAAGCCAAAAATATGAACCAAACAGTAATTTTATTTAAGATTTTTCAAAATAACTGAAAATTTATCCGGTAAAAAAACGCGAATGCCATTTTATATATATATATATATATATATATATATATATATATATATATATATATATATATATATATATATATATATGGCATTCAGGGATATTTTGCACAATAATGGCAATACCATTGATCCTAGAAGAAAACTGTACATACACATTGTAGGCAATTTTAACCTCCTTCATTTCATATCCGGTTAATACTTACAAAAAATTGATAGTTTTAAAGTTATATTGAGATAAAGTAGGATAATTCCCGTTTTTCGTGTTTCGCTTACATCACCAAATTTCGTGGTGTTTTCACGGCTAAATCGTTTATCGGAGAAACAATTCTTACGGACATTAACTGTAGGTAATTTTATCCAGGGACCGAATACCGAAATAATAGCGGTAAAGGTATTTATACCGGTATAGAAATACCTATACCTCTTTCCTTTAACGTATAGAGGTTTTTTACCTTTATCCGATGTCGATACCGGTAAAATACCTCTAATTAAAGGTATTATACCGGTATTTTCTCATCAAAATACCGGTATATTCATAAGATAATACCGGTATTTCAGTAGAATCATAGAGGTATTTGGGGGAAATTCATTGTGATTTTTTCCTCTGAGATGGCTCAGAAGAAACAACAATTTACACGGCAGAGTTTCTGACCGGGAGGTCCTAGGGTTCGAGTCCCGAGGGTGGCGGATTTTCGACACATATTCTAGCTATAGCTGAACCGCTCGCAAAAAAACCATCATGGCGGACGTACCTTTGTTAAAGTTTCGGAAGCTGCCCCCACTCTGCGGCATCTGAGATTTCCCCTCTGGGCGATAAGGGAAGCGCGTAGGCGAGAAGGAGAGGCGACTGCGAGACGCAGCGATCGCGCTGACCGCCACTCGTCATCACTACCCTCTTCGTCAAAAGAGGAACTCGCACTCCCAGGAGGGTCCAAAGAAATGAATACATCGTATTGTGCAAACGCTTCTCTGCAAAACATTTCCTTTTCTTTTAAGGATGCACCAATAGTTTCTGCTGCCTCGCGCCCTTTTATACGAGTAAATCCCCAAACAAGTTCTATTGGATTTAGATGTGGATGGTACGGTGGAAAACGGAGAGGAATGTGGTCATGTTCCGTTGACTGGGAAGTCGAGTTCTGTCGTCAGACGGAGGGACCATCCAACGGTCTTTCGCAGACATCAACACGAGCTCGTTCGCTGACCTTGGACCTCACGTCCGGGCGCAGAGCGTGGCGACACGTGATACAGTGTTGAAAAATTATCGAATTTCTCCGTATAACTCTTGTCCTTTCTAGTAGCGATAAAAATGTAGAAACGTGTCTTCTTATCCGTATGAGTCTTCCCACGCATACCAAACTTCCTTCTTGTACGACAGTGTTTATCACTAAATACGATTATTTGCTTAAATTTGATCGTATCACTAACATTCCCGAAAATAATTTTTTCAGTTGGCTCAGTTTCCTTATTTTGCACCATAATTATAACTAAAACAATATTAAAAATTCTTACGCGAAATTTAGTTTTTACAGAAGCGTTATGTTTAATTCAAAATTAATTATTGAAACATGTTTAATTTACACCCATGTATTTAAGAAATTTCATTAAGAAAAAATATTATTAGTACTATATAATATTAATTAATTTTAATAAATATTTTAAAACATTAATACTAATTAAATTTTAAATGTTTGCATTAAATTTGTGAAAATATTTTTATTATTTTGTTTGTTAATTTATACATTTATTTAAATTAAATGTTAATTTTAATTAAAAAGTAAAAATGTTAATATCAATGAACTCTTTTTTATTAATTAATAATGTTAGTATATATTTCTTATTATTAAGGAAGAAACACTCTTCTCGAAGTGGGCTCCTCCAGATGCATTTTACAATGTAAGCTTCCCGCGTAGAAGGGAACCCTTGCCCACATGCGATGTTATTAGCTAATAATAATAATAATAATAATAATAATAATAATAATAATAATAATAATAATAGTAATAATAGTAATAATAACATAATAATTTACTTTTATTACAAATGTTCTCAATATTTGCAGTTAATGTCAAAATATATTAAACCCTTAATATAAACTAAGAAAATAACATTTTATTTTAGCCCTATTTATTAATGTATAATTAAGATTTAATTTTGAAATGAAGAAAAAGGAAATCATTTTTTAACAATAACAAAACTGGGCCTGAAAGCCTGAGCGTTCGTGATTATCTCAAGGTGTCAAAGCTCCCTCAGTTTGCCGAAGGAGGGGTCGGGGAGGGAAGAAACGGTCCTACGCCTACGGCACGGCGCATACGTTGACAGCCTCTCCATGTGCGAAATACAAAGACAGGCTTAGGTCATCTCTCAGGTCAGATGGAGATAGCTCGATGAAGGACACTAAGAAAAGGTTATTTTCAATGGAATCAATAATTATTATTTCATATTTCAACTTTTCCGAAGTTTAAATTAAGGGAGGTTTTCAATACATACAACGTATGCAAAACGTTAACGCCCGAACACAAAACATTTACAATAATAAGAATAGAATGTAATACACTTGTTTTATATATATATATATATATATATATATATATAATTAAAACAATAAAAACAATTATGAAATTATATTTGTTAATAAACATTTTGTGAGATATTAACTAAAGAACTATTTTGTCAACATGTATGGTGGTAAGCTATATTTCTTCATTGAAAATACCGGTATAACCTTTATGGACGCCCATACCGGTATAGACGTTCTATAGAGGTATTTTACCGGTATAAAAATAAAGGTATTTGAAAAAGGTATGAAAAAATACCGGTAATATACCGGTATTTTTACCGGTATTCAATACCTTTTCGGTCCCTGATTTTATCTTCTTTCATTTTGTATAGGACCAATTAATTACGAAAAATGGAAGGCTTTTGAGTTATTTAAAAAAACTGACAAAAGGTGTGGTATTTACGTATATTTTGCTTAAAAAACGTATTTCTAGACAAAACTTTTCTTGACAAACCTGATATCCGTGTTCAGCGACCCCAAAAAATATAGGAACCAAATATCAAAACTACACCAAAACTTTCTCTTATTTTCTACCATTCGACTGGACTGGAAGCAAATGCTTCGTTCGTCACGAAGACCCCGCAGTCGCCTGGGAAGCTCGGAGGCTGGAGGGAGGGGGGCAGGTAGCGGGACCAGCAGGGTCGGCCGACCTACCCGAGAGCCTCCCCATAGAGTAAAGATGTATGCCTCTTTAGTCTATGGCCTCCCGTCGGCATGGCCTCCCGTCGGCAATTTCGTGTCCCTCTGCACCGCGCGATATTTCCTACAAATACCCCCCACCAACAGCCAGTCCCTTTCTTCCCTTCACACTTCGCGACGTTGGCGCTTTCTATCGGCGGACGGGAAACTATTCAAAGGAGGTAGCTCGAAACAAGCCTCATGAGCCCTCTATATACATCTTTACTCTATGGAGACAGACAGACAGACACAGAGGGAGACAGATAGAGACAGACAGAGAGAGAGACGGAGATAGACGAAGAGAGAGAGACAGAGATGGAGAGACAGAGACAGAGACGGAGAGAGAGGGAAGCAAAGAGGGAGATGAAGGGCAGAATGAAGTCTTCTGTTAGATTGATTACTTCGTGTTTCCGGACGAGTAAACTGGTTAGGGGGAAACCCCACTAGTCGACGATAGGTCGGCGCCGGATCTCGCCATCCAGGGGGGAAGATCGCCGCCATTTCCGGAGAAAAAACATGCACTACACTAATTTATCTCTTAACTTAACACTAACTTATAATGGGATTTCATTAATCCCGTGAGGATGTATTTTTTTCGGGATGTTGCGGTGATCTTGCCCAGCTGGATGATGAGATCTGGCGCTGACCTACAGGTAGGCAAGCGGGGTTTTCTCCAACCTGGAATCTCCTGGTATTGACGGCAGATACCACAGAAAACTACCGATCAGAGCAGCCGACCGCTAGAATTCTCCTCCAAACTGCAAACATTTTGACATACTTATCCGGCAAGTGTGAAATTTTTTTTTCAATTTTCCCCTCGCCAAAATCCTTGGCGAGGCGGGAATTTATTCAAGATGTGGGATACATGGGCTCCAGCTGTTACGCTTATGGAGCGGAGGTAAGGGCTTTTTTACTTAAACAAACTAACTTACATGTGAAAAGTTCGGCCAAATATCGGCTTTTATAGTCGGCGTGAGGGGGCGCTACGGTGAACCCAAACCAGCCACAACACAATCGACAGCCAACCAGGAGCCAGCCCGCGAACCATCGACCAATCACAAGCTAGCGCGGGAAATCTCCACTGCAGCGCCCCCCTTATTCATTTGTTTGTTCAAAAAACTACAAAAATATAATATTATTTGACTCGAACCCTAGGGCCTCGCAGCCAGAGACACTTAAGTGGAATCAGTTGATGCCCTGAGCCACCTGACCTAGTGGACATCCTCCACTTGATGTGGTCCCGAGTTGACTTATAGTTTTCCTACTTTTCGTAACTCAGAATTGGTAAGAATTTTGGCTTGATGCGCACAACTCGCTACTTTAGGGTCAGACTGAAATACCTATACACACAAAATATTTGGAGTCAAATAAAACTCCTTTTTCGCCCCTTTCACTCTAATAAGATACATAATTTTGTAGATATGTCAAATACTAACTTCTATAATAACCTAGTGACAAGTGTGTTTGCTGTTTAGATGCAGGAATGAGTTCTGATTCTGTTCTGGTCGTAAATTAAAAAAAGGTACGTCAGTTTGATCCTAAAGTAGCGAACTGTGGAGTAAACAATTGAAAGACGTCTAATCTGTCCATTGTTTTAGCTTTTATATTGTTAGACGGTTTATTAGGCTACTAACTGGAGAAACCTGTTGGTGTAAACTAAATGGACGTCTTCAATAACTTGGTATGAGTACTCAAGGGCAGAGAACGAATAAACAAGTGAGAAACTCGACTTGTTTCCCGTTTCTCCATTTTTTCGAGAACAAAAGACACCAACCATCAGAGAACAGCGCCTGCGGTCACCGCCGATTTTGCAAAAATCATATTTACTGTTATGTCATTTCAATGGGTTTGACAATTTATTAGTCAATCAACTAGTTAGAAGTTCAGTGATGGGAATGAAAATTGTTTCGTTGTTTCTTAATGAAAATACCTCTTCTCTTTTTCAAATCTTATAATTCGCCAATAGAACTGCGAGTGCGCCTGGGTAGTGCATCAGGGTGGTTTAAATAAAGAGCGGACGGGAATGCGGCATCCGAAGAATTAGAGCGCAAAGCTAAATATTGAACGGTGTTCTGTCTACAATTACGGCGTACTACACAGCGCATTTTTAATTTCTCGCCCTTAATTCGTAAAAAGAGAAAGTTATGTTATTGTGCGCCGGAAAATGGCAAATTTTAGACAGAAAAACTCTCATTGGCAGGACCTGATAACGAAAAAGTGGATAAATCCTGTTCCTATTAATAGTAAATTAATTCCTCTGAGACGTGGTGTAGCCAGAATCCATGTTTTGGGAGTACTTGTTAAACAAAAATCGATTGACGGCAAAACGTCTGTCCGGCCCGCCGTGGTCAACGCTAGCACCGAAACCGTTCAGCCGATTTTCATCAAACATGATATCCCCCGATCTATGTGAACGAACTCAAGGATTAGGGAGTTTCAAAGTTGTATTTTGATTTTTGAGTGAAGTTTACATAAAGCTTTTCATGTAAATTTTCAAATTTTCAATTAAAAAAGGTACCAAATCAATTGATTCAACTTCGTCCTCGCATATTGTAAAGTAGGAATAGTTATAGGAATGATGCACATTTCATGTTCGTTGAAATCCCAGATATTTCGAAAACTGTAAAAGTGCATTTTGGGGGAAGGGGCGTCTTCCTACAACTATAATAGTGAAGATAGAGATTTTTTTCATTAACAACATCTATTGCATCGTAGGCTTGCACGGCCAGAGTCAATATGAGTGAAAGTTTCCGGTCTGGTAGGCCGTGGTCCAGTTTGCATTGAAGGGCCAAACGTTTCGTCCACGTCTGCGGTGGACATCTTCAGTGGCAGCAGCGTCGTCGGGGTAGTCTCCGGGTTGGCAGCTGGCTAGCGACTGACGACGTTTGTTTTTTTTTTTTTCAATTTTCCCCTCGCCAATAACTTTGGCTAGGCGGGAATTTATTCAGTCTTAGGGTTACATAAGCTCCAACTGTTACGCTTATGGAGCGAAGATGAGGGCAGAGAACTTAAACAAAATATCTTAAATCTAACTTAAAACTAAAACATGGCCACTTTGGGCAGTGAGTTTTAAAAATATAAAGTTAAATAAATGGAAAATTAAAGTTCTTAATACGCCGCGTTCTGCGTGGCGGCGGCTTTTATAGTCGGCATGAGGGGGGCGCTACGGTGGACCCACACCAGCCACAACACAATCGACAGCCAACCAGGAGCCAGCCCGCGAACCATCGACCAATCACAAGCTAGCGCGGGAAATCTCCACTGCAGCGCCCTCCTTATTCATTTGTTTGTTCAAAAAACTACAAAAATATAATATTATTTTACTTGTCTCTCCCGTCTTAATATTTACATTAACGGCGATTTACACTTTGGTGCATCATCATCCAAATTTTAATTATTCAAATTAGGAATTAATACCTAATTAAGGAAAAAATTGTATATTACTGAAGAATTAAAGATCAGCTAGTTAATTTTAACACACTAAATTTTAATTTGTGGATTGTTTTCAAAACATGAGGAGAGCAAATTGATCTAATTAAAATTGAAATAATTTGTAAGTACATTCTTGTACATTTATATTTTTACGTGTATGTATGTCTACTGTAAACACTATGCATACTGAAAGCACACAGAGACGTGATCGTGTGTTTGTGTGTGTATGTGTGTATATGTGTGTGTATGTGTGTATGTGTGTGTATGTGTGTGTATGTGTGTGTATGTGTGTGTATGTGTGTGTATGTGTGTGTAGTGTGTATGTGTGGGTGTATGTGGGTGTATGTGGGTGTATGTGTGTATGTGTGTGTATGGTGTGTATGTGTGTGTATGTGTGTGTATGTGTGTATGTGTGTGTATGTGTGTGTATGTGTGTGTGGTTGTGTGGTTGTGTTGTGTGTAACAACTGGATCTTGATCGCCTTATAATTGTACCGATGAACGCTGAAGGGCGTTGATTCTGCGTAGCTCTACCGAATTCGAATTGCCTGTCGCTCGATCTCCGCCAGGCGAACCGCATACCGCTTGCCGCTCACCGCGGCCGCGCCTCGCCGCTGCTTTGCTGATTCATTTAACGGCGCAACCCCGCGATACTCCCACAAAGCGCGTTCCACACGGCAGCACGGCAGCACAGCGCAAGAGTCGTTGAACTCGGTCGCGGCGGGCCGGCGGTGGGGTGCAGCCGGGCCCCATTGTAAACACAGGACTCCCCTCGACACTCAAGCATTATCACACGAATCTAGGTACCAGGAGAGGTGTCTCAGGGCATTATTTGATGTCACTACCTCTGTCCAGGAGATCCTAGGTTCGAGTCCCGGCGGTGGCAGAGTTTTTGACACTAGCTTGTCAGCTAGGTCCAATTCAGTCATTGTCAGGAGGAGAATTGTAGCGGTCGGTTGCTCTAATCGGTGAATCTCCGTGGTTTCTCTGATCACCAACGAATGCCTGAGTAGTACCCTTAAAAAACGGGCCACGGACCGCGCGCGATCTTTCCTTCCTTTTGCTAATCCTATCTTAACCCTTTACGTACACACACTTACACTCACATGCACTACACTACCACACATGCCGGGAGACCGGTCAGGAGCTTAGACATTGTCCCGCCTCGAGCGGTGCCCCGCTGGTGGGAGATACCTGGTTGGGGAAAGTACTGCTAACCGACGGGTGGCCGGATCTCGCCATGCAATGGGAAAAGATCACCGCCACCTCCCGATCAAAAACACATGTACTGCACTTACGCGACTGACGACCTTGGGAGTTGAAGCGCCCTGAATTACTAACAACAAACGAATGAGCTCCGGGGCGACGCCCGCCTCGCCCAGGAGACGCCATAACGGTGGACGGTGGACAGACGCCCCGAACCGCCCTCGGCAAAGCCAACGCGACGGGTAGAGACAGCGACTACTGTGACGTTGACTGGGGACGGGGACGAGGACTGTGGCGTCGGTGAAGACAGCGGCGGCAATTAGAAATGACGGCGGCACGGCGGCAACAACGAAGTATGTCCGAGTTCGGCGTTGACAGGAAGAACTGTGACAGCGGTGAGGGGGAAGAGGGTTGCGCGGTCTCTACCGCGGATGAGGGGGACGGAGGCAATGATTTATTTATTTTATTTATTTATTTTCTTTTGGGTAGAACAATACCAAGATCAGTGTTAATACACTCTACATTTGTTAGAGTTACTTATATATATTTACAATTAACTTAATATTAATAATTAATAATATTAATAATTATAATTAATAATAATTTAATTATAAATAATAATAATGTATTAATAATTGTACAAATAATCTTAAAATACAACTTACATTACTACTAGGGTGGTAGAGGTATCTTTGTACAGTATCTCCACTTTGGATGGAGATCTGAGAATTTATTTAGGAATGTATGGAAAGGAAATTTATTCTTAATGCGGCACCAATCACAAGCTAGCGCGGAAAATCTCCACTGCAGAGCCCTCCTTATTCATTTGTTTGTTCAAAAAACTACAAAAATATAATATTATTTGACTTGTCTCCCCCGTCTTAATATTTACATTAAGGGCGATTTGTTCACTTTGGTGCATCATCATCCAAATTTTAATTATTCAAATTAGGAATTAATACCTAATTAAGGAGAAATTGTTTATTACTGAAGAATTAAAGATCAGCTAGTTAATTTTAACACACTAATTTTAATTTTTGGATTGTTTTTAAAACATGAGGAGAGCAAATTGATCTAATTGAAATCGAAATAATTTGTAAGTACATTCTTGTAATTTATATTTTTACGTGTATGTATGTCTACTGTAAACACTATGCACACTGAAAGCACACAGAGACGTGACCGTGTGTATGTGTGTATATGTGTGTATGTATGTGTGTGTATGTGTGCATGTGTGTTTGTGTGTGTGTGTGTGTTTGTGTGTGTTTGTAGGTGTTTGTGTGTGTATGTGTGTGTATATGTATGTATGTGTGTGTATGTGTGTGGCAATGATATGAGTTGGGTTTTGGCAGAGTCTAAGCGGGTTTAGTTTGGGTATATTTTGCTATGTTTTGGAAGAAGTGTGTGGATGAAAAAATAATGTGGTTGATAATCGGTTCTATCTGGAATTCTTTATGGAGTTGTGCATTGGAGATGTACCATGGGACATTCGTGATGGTGCGCAGGAACTTTTTTTGGATTACCAGAGTTTTTTTGTGGCGGATCGGTCTACCAGCATGTGTTGTAGTGTAGTGCATGTTAGGGTAAATATGTTTGTAAGGGGGAGGATAGGACAAGGAAGAGGAAGGAAACAACGCGCACGGTCTGTGGCCCGTTTATTAGGGTACTGCTCCGGAATTCACCTGGTGTTGATCGGAGAAACCACGGAAAACTACAGATCAGAGCAGCCGGCCTCCAGATAGCGACTGAATCCGACGTAGCTGACAAGCTGGTGTCGAACATCTTGCCACTGTCAGGACTCGAATCTAGGACCTCCCGGTCAGAGGCAGTGCGGTCGCATCAGTTGATGCACTTAGCCGTTGGGGGAGGGCGGGGACAGGGAAGACTGTGGCGTCAGCGAGGGCCGCGACGATGGTAATAGCAAATATACCCAAACTAAACCCGCTTAGACTCTGCCAAAACACAACTCATATCATTGCCACACACATACACACACATACACACATATACACACACATACACACACAAACACCCACAAACACACACAAACACACACAAACACACACATACACACACATACACACATGCACACATACACATACACACATATACACACTGCGACGCCGACTGCAGGGCGCGCCAGCGCACGGAACCGGTCTGCAGGAGGCGAACACGCGGTGCCGGCGGCGGCAGAGGCGGAGGCGCTCGCGGTTGGCGTGGGGGCGGCGAGTGGCGACGGGCACGGAAGGTTAGGAAGCGGTGCGTACGACGCGTCGCAACACGTCAACTTAATTAGACTAGACGCAACACGTAAGTGCGTACGCCGTCGCGACGGCGGCCACGCAGTTGATCATGAGAACATTGAAGGTTAGGACAAGATGTAACGCGCATCAGGTGAAGGTTATTTCTTTGCAGGCCAGAGCTAATGAAGGTGATATACGAATGACATCGCAGAGAGAAGAAACCCCTGGAAGATGCAGGACGGTGGAAACGTCGTCGATGGAATGAATGGTGCCGTAATGGAATGAGAACGTGACAGCGGAGCGAATGATTTGGAAACTGCGCTCATTGGCCACCGACGAATCACAACGGCCACAGCCTGGTATACGTGATATCCACGGCTCAGATTACGATGATATGGTAGCTTTCCATTGGTGCATTCTAGATGTAGCTAACTTGTAAATAAATGTTTATCACGACATATAGGTGATAGAAATGTATAGTTATTGGGTAATTTCTTTGTCATTTTTTTCAACTTTGAATTTTAGGTCATTTTTCTGGACCTTTACAACATTTTTGTCATTTTTACGCATTTTGTTTCCTTTCCGTGATTTTTGTTAGTGAATGTTTTACAAATTTACAATGGGACACTAAAACGAAGTGTTTCCTGTGCCAGAATTTCATGACGAAATTCAGTAATGCCATGAACTCTCTTTTTCGAACTTTTAAAATTATACGTATCTTCGGTAACTTCCTTGCCCTTTCAAAACTGACGGTTGAATGATCGGAGCTAAGGATTGCATTTCCTCCTAAAATAAAGCCTATATATAAAATATAATTTATATCAATAAATCTTATTAAAATTGTAAAATTCATTGAATAAATAAACATATTTATTCAAATTGTTTAGTATTTTTTTAAAAAATTAGGTGATTTTCCTTTTATTTACAAGTCATTTTTTAGATAATTTTAAAAGAATTTTTAGGTCATCAGAATCCTAGTTCTGTTGATGACGAAAAAGGAGACGAAGTTGATGAAGGCAATTGCCTGCGCAGTGCCTGTTACTGGTCGATACGAAGATTGCCAGAGCTGCGGTAACAATTTTTGAGTGGGTGGAAAATGCGGTGCTGACGTAAACGGCAGCTGTTTCTGAGGGGAAGGTTGCTTGGAGAGGCTGCGTCTTTGGCCTGGCGCGGTCGTCAGGGAGTGGGAGAAGAGGAGGGGGCGGCAGGGGAGTGGAAGACTGGGGGCGCGCACTCACGCCATCCTTGTTAGCAGCAACGAGGAGATCTGGAAAATAACCAGGGAAGACGAATATTCAATTTGATAAAGAAATACAAATTACAATATTATTATAAATATTGTGCAAATAATCATCACCAGTAAGTTAAGGTTTTAGTGAACTATTCCAGTAAATAAATATTGTTTGCTACCTAAAGTACTCTGCGTTGCCACACTGTTTTTGGTAACAATTGCAGATTGAATAGCTTCAAAATATCCGTGTTTGTGATTATTTTTTTATTGTTTCCGGGCGCGTCAACTGCTATGGTCATTAGTCCCGTTAGTGTAGTGCATGTTTTTCTCGGGAGATGGCGGTGATCTGCCCCCGCCGGATGGCGAGATCTGGCGCCAACCTACCGTCGGCTAATGGGGTTTCCCCCTAACCAGGCCTCTCACACCAGCGGGGAACCGCCCCAGCCGGGACAAGCTCTAAGCTCTCGATCGGTCTTCCAGAATATGTGATAGTGATGTGCATGTTAGTGTAAGTGTGTGTGTAAGGTGAGAGGATAGGACAAGGAAGAGGAAAGCAAGATCGCGCGCGGTCCGTGGCCCGTTTGTTAGGGTACTGCTCCGGTATTCGCCTGGCGTTGATCGGAGAAACCACGGAAACTACCGATCAGAGCAGCCGGGCGCTAGAATTCTCCTCCAGACAGCGTCTGAATTCGACCTAGCTCAACAGCTAGTGTCGAAAATTCTGCAGGACTCGAACCTGAGACCTCCCGGTCAGAGGCGCTGCAGTGACATCAGTTGATGCACTGAGCTACCGCTCCCTGCCCGTGTTTGTGTTTTCCCAGCAAATGGACCAGGAATGCACTGCAAATTTTAGGAGCCATTTCCCCAACGTTTAAAATGTTCATCTTTAGGTAACATTTTCTCAAAATCTACTAACAGGAGGATGCTCAAATTTTAACAGTGTAGCACATCTTTAACAGGACGCATTTATAAAATGTTAAATACTTTAGACAATATTCGTATAATTGTTAGTATTTTAAAAAAACAAACAGTTTTCAATGTACACAAATTTATATTAAAATAACAAGTAATATTTTTAAAACGGCTTCGTTAAAGTACTTATAAATAATGATTATTCTCTCACATAAACTTCAAGTCTGTAAATTAAATAGTTTCTGAGAAAATGTTCCTCACATTAATATTGGCGAGATAGGCCATTCCGGCTTCACTTGATCTAATATTACATACTGATATTTCAAAAATATTCCTTCGAACCGGATTTGAACCAGCGACCTACATTCCACCGCTCTACAAACTGAGATATCGAAGGACACAGTTCTAGCCCCTAGCGCTGGAGCATCTCCCAGAATCGGTCTCCCTGAATATCTAATTTTACAAACTGATATTTCAAAAAAACATGCCTTCGTGCCGGATTTGAACAAGCGACCTATGAATATAAAATAAACAACATTACAGCCACCTACGGATACCCGCCCATTATACCCCTACAGTCCACCGCTCTACCGCCTGAGCTATAGCAGGAAACCCTACTGCTACCTAGCGTTTGAGCATCCATCCTTAATCTCATTTTACTTATAATAAAAAAGTTTCTTCGAGCTGCATTTCAACCAGCGACATATGGATACCTGCTCATTATATTCCTACAGTGCACTGCTCTATCAACTGAGCTATCGAAAGACACGCTGCTAACCACTAGCACTAGAGCGTTGATCTTTAATCTAATTTTAATCCTGATATTTGAAAATATTCCTGCGAGCTATCGAGCAAAAATATTCCTTTACGTCAGAGTCAGAGTAACCTGTGATTGTTTTTAATAATATGATTCGATTGAAACCATGAATTTCAATGGCGAGCCATCAATTAATTCTGGAGTAGATTACAGGGGACCCTGAAAACAGAAGCATTCGAATATGCACAATGTTTAATACAATCTGAATGAAAACAATACAATGTTTAAAAATGCAAATGAATTAATAAATGCTAGCAGCACCTTATTAGGATTATCTCTCAAACACAATTGAAATGCCGCCCGATGATGCGGGCGTTAGTTAATACCATTCCTAATATGGCAACTAACTGTGTTGTCAAATGGGTGAATGGAACACTTTTCATGTAAGGCATTGTATATGTGTATGTGAAACTTTTCGGAAATTATAGCAAAGGAATTACGAAATTGGAGACATGTGTCACGTTCCACAATTTAAACACAAACACGAAACATATTATTTTCAAAGGTTACGTGATTTAGACATTATCGTGGCGAGGTATCTAAAAACCTTACCAGCCGATGATTCTAGTTCAAATAAAACACTACAACGAGTGCGTTACTGTGCACTGCTGTTACGTTGCACTGCAGTGACATCAGTTGATATTATTCGTATTTAAAACCTATTGTACTTTATATATAATATTCTATTGTATTGATGTTATTGCGGTATTTGTGAAGACTGTTTGTGTTAAAATATTTGACGGAATTTTATTTGTTGTTCCTGAGCAGTGCTCGTTCTTTTCTTCTGAAACCGTTTTACGCATTAGCATTACCTTACTGCAATTCATTAGTATTAAATGAATGCAGCTGAAGAACATAAATGAAGTATTGAATATGTTTCTTTCCAAGTACAACACTATGGATATCATTTCTCATGTATCACTGCTCTGCCACTACTAGCTATTGCCCTCAGATTTAGTGCTATTACTTGAATTACTTCAAATTATCTTCTCCATAATTTTTAGCATTTGTGGGATAAAATTTGATATTTAAGGCCGGTTGTATGATGTATGGATATATCCAGGAATCTCTAGAATTGCTTTTTCCGAGATTAAACACCTCGTCCAGTTGTATGACATTTTTATTCCGAGGATAACTATCCCGTGTTTATCCGAAGAGGCGTCTGTGAAAGAGAAAGTTGGTACTGCATTTGATAGTGTTTTGTTGCAATATAGCAATTTCTTTGCTTCTCATGTTTTGCTCATTTCTGCCCTTTTTCCGCCAATTTCGAAACGCCGTATTTCCTTGTGAACGTGTGTGTTGTGTGTGCGTCCTGGTGGAATTGTGCGATATTGTGTTGAAAGTTCTGATTTCGATTTTGGAAACTTTGAAGGTAAGTTCAAGCAGGATATTATGAACGATATTATAAATCTTGAATTTATAATTTGAGAAAGTTTCCCAGAAGCAAATTGTAACTTACGTTCACTATTTCTTTCCAGCTCTCTCCACAAGTAATTGGAAGCCTGTTTCTGTCAATTCTAATATATTTGTGCGGTGAGTTTCTGCAAAATGGTATTGTAATCCCTAGTTTGTAATATTGTAGGCATATGTTATGTATCTGCAAATTTAACAATTTCTTAAAAAGAACCACATTTTCTGATATTCTTTGCAAAGAACTAATGAACACAAGTATTTTATGGCTAGCCAGCCAATCACATTCTTAATAAAATGCTTATTCAAAGTTGAAATGATCCACAGTATCAAAAATCTGCTATTTCTTTTGCAGTTTTATCACCAAGCATACTTTGCTGACCTGGTGCGTTGTACTGCTTTACTACTTTGAAAGTGAGTTCATGCACGGTGGATAAATTATTATAACTCATGTTCTGAGAAATTGGAGGCATGCTTTACAGATCAACAAAGAAAGTTTTTAAAATGAGAGTATTTTCCAATAATAGTAATAACTAGTGTATTACATTTTGAATGACGTGCTCATTCGAACTTGAAACTATTTTGCCATCCCCTGAGTCCACATTTTGCTCAATTTTGCCATTTCTTTCCACACTCCTTAATATGAGTTAATTTTTGTGTTTTTCCTTACATTTCGTGTTTTCTCTTATAACTTTTAATACATTGCATGAAAGAATTCATCCTGTGAAGCAATTTCTTTCCAAGAAAAAATCCTTAAAAATTGTTGAGTGCACTTCATGTGAAGGAGCTTTCCCTCCAAGAGTCTTTAGATGGTGATGTATTTGTATTGTATTTATATTATTATATTATTCCTTGTAATATCCACGGCAGTGCACGGCAGTTTGGTACAGCACATCTATATGGCGTTTCAGAAGAAACATCACTGATATACTGGCGCCAATACTTAACATTAATACTGAATATCTTCACCGATTGGAATGATCGTTCTAGTCTTCACAGCTTTCGAATTACAACACACCATTGCTACCCAAACAACTGACCATGTGCATATCACAATGGTTCCTAGGACTATGGGCGCCATAACACGATCTGCGTGGAGGCTTTCTATATTCAGGGGGTGTTGACTGTAGCCGGTGGCGCACGCGGGGCACGCGGCGCGTCCCGGGACGCCGTGCGGATCGCGGCCACTTCCGTGCGCGTAATCGGCGCCCAGGAACGCGCGGGAAACGCACGCGGCGGCGAAGTTGGTGGAAGTAGAGGTGGCTATGGCGGAGGTGGAGACGACGGCGACGGCAGCGGTCGGGGAGTCGAGTTGGCGATGGCGTGGAGGAGGAGGCGACGGCGTCGGGGCCGGAGGGGTAGGAGGAACGTGGGAAGTGGCTGTGACAGGGCAGGGGGAAGGGCCGGTGTTCGAAGGGCGAGGGACGAGGTTGTCGTGTCCCAGCCACGCCCCCCGTCTTATGGGACGGATTCGACGGGCGGCGGCGACGCTGGCTGGTGAATAGAGGTCTCGGGCTGCCAATTAGCGGAAATTGCGTTTCTTCGGCATGCGCGTCGTAAAATATGATTCGAGAGGAAATGAAAGCAGCGAGACAACGTATCACTTTGAATTTGGAATATAATGAGAATTCGGTGTTACTGAATAGATTGCAAACTGGATTGAAAATTTACTCAAGTTCGTACAATTTTAGCGACATTCCGAAGCGATAATTAGAAAAGTTAAATATGATGCGTCCTAACAGTCAGTTTCTCTAGGAATGTACTGGACTTTACATCATGTTTGAGGTTTTTTGATGTGATATACGTATATTTTTATTTTTGCAACGCATTGTCATGAATTCGCGAGGAATAAAACTAAAATGCTTAGGATATGGCGTTAAAAATATGCTTAAATATAAAATGCAACACCTAGCAGATATTGTAAGACATGAAATAAGAGACAATAGGAAACTAATCTATCATAAATTGCTGATGAACAGAATTTTTTCTAAAAATGTCACTTCCATATACTATTAATGGTTTATTTCTTTGTACCGTTTGATATCGTTCTACTGTGTCATTTGGACTCACAGTATTTATTTATATAATGAGCATTTAAAATATAATGTTGTTTGTTATTCTCCCTTACTACATTGCAAAATGAATAAATACGTCTCTGTCTGGAACATTTTAATTTATATAATTTATGGAATGTGATGATAAAAAGTGCTAAACTGAAAAAAAATCACACCACTTAAATGTAGACAAAACAGAAAACTGGAAAATATCAAACGAAATATTATTGAATTATTGTTAGTTTATGTTCTTATAATGTGCATATTAATGTAGAGAGATAAACAGTTATAAACACTTTAAGCATATTGTTTTTACTAACATAATTTCTCACAAGCAATCTTTCCACACTCGCACAACCCGAGGTAAAGGTGTTTGATTTGAATTCTCCTTGCCAATCCTCCCATTTCACAAGACTAGCAACTGGTCCCCTTTTTATGAACAGCGGACAAGAAGGTTAGGCATTTTTGCATCCGAGGGTATCTTGGCATCTGAGTCTATCGACAAGAACACGAAGTACCTCGGTGTCACTGACTCTCCGCTATCACCAGGCATTGAATTTCAAGAAAGCAAACTTGTCTTATCAAACTGAAAATGGATATCTCGAAAGCCAGAGATAAAATATTCTTTCTAGAAAACGGAAATATGCGACAAATAGTACGATTCCCTGGCTTGCAACTCCGAAACATTACTCTGTGTCAAAACGAGACTTAAAACACAAACACATAACAGTGCCTCAAGGCATATCTAATAATACTTTCATTTCCACGAAAATTACAGTATTGCCTTTTACAACACATCAAGTACATGCACTATTAAGAACACTTTCAAAGAGCCAGATTTCTGACTATTCAAACTCAAACACTGCGTTGTATTATGTATTGAAAATGTGTCTTTTTGACTCACTTAATCCTTCCAGGGTTAATTCACGATCGATTCCTGAGGAAATGACGATCGGTTCTTGATGAATTTGTGGGCCAATGCTGGTCCACAGCAGGTTTTCTTGGGATTATCTAGTTTCCCCCTGCGTCTCGTTGCACCATTGATCATATGCTCCATCGTCAAGCTCCATCACATCATAACATCACAAACACCAATTCATTAGAAGCATTCGCCACTCCATAATGGCTGTAATGGATAGAAACTAGTGAAAGTGGACATTTCACTGAAAGTATTCCATCGCTGATTATAGCACACTGTCACTGGCCGTGAAAGTGGAATTAACCATAAATTTGCGAAAACATGTAACTACATACTACATTCACAGGATATAGGCAGCGCTCGAATTCCTTCATTACTACAAGGAGCAGTCTACGTTACATTTTATAAGAAATATGGAAAAATATGGACCTTTATTTAAACATGGAAAAATATGTTAAATAGAAGTAGCATTTTTCAACTCTACACATTGTGAAACAAAGATAATTCAAATTAGTATCGATATTAACATATTTAGTAAATATCTATTAACATAGAAATCCGTTCCCTGCTGATGACTATTCCTTTCACGTTTTCTTGACTGTAAAACCGGCAGTTGAGTGAGATAGAATCAGAAGTACGGAAGAATACGAGAATGAAATTTACATTTAGTCTGTGTCTAAATCTTAACCATACGCATCATATTCTGCGATGGAATAAAAATGAATGTTTTCTTACAATTTGCCTATGTTAGATTTTGTTTTATTGTAAAAAAGAATTTAACCCTATCGATAATGATTCAGCAAACTACATTCCACATGAACCGAGACAAGCATGAAATTACACAGTTTATAACTGATAGTGCTATAGCAGCACATACATTATTTCAAACAGCTTCGCTATTCTTACACAGTATCATGCAAAAGGGCAAAAAGGCAAATTTCGGTATATATATATATATATATATATATATATATATATATATATATATTGTAGCGTCACGTTGGCGGCCGTGGGTGGGAGGAGGAGCGGAAGTATCGCATAACTGCGGGCATGAATAGCTAGGCGCCGGCGTTGGGATACATTTAGACAAAGGGGACGCCAGCTTGACCGGGAAGGTCGCGTGGTAGACCTCAGACGGGGGTTTTAATTCTGGAAACCTCGCGCGATGCGCAAAACTTTACGCCCAGGCTGGAGCGTGTCGTGCCTAGTGCACGGGTGACGAGGTCACGGTAGCGGCGCGGGAGTAGCGTCAGAGGGGCCGGGCCTCCCTAGCTATGTGGGGTACCCACAGGAAATACTCTCAAGTGTGTAGTTTCGGAACAGAAGTTGGTTATTGTACATACCTGTAAATAAACTTGTACATACTTGTAAATGTCTGTGTGTTGTTCTCCATGACGCCACAATATATATAAACTGACTGTCCTATATGAATATGATTTATCCACCTTTTCGTTACCAAGTCCGGCAATAAGAGTTGTTCTGCTGTAAATACGCTGTTTTCCAGCGCAGGATATAATACTTTCACTTTTTACGAATAGGCGAGAAAGTAAACTAGGGGTGTTACAGAAGCACACATCGCATTATTTCTAAATTTGCAATTGTCGAAAACTATGAGAGTTCGATGAAAATAAGACACGCGCCAATCTTTAAAGCGTTCCTTCTCCTATGCATGGAAAACTAGTGGTGCTCGAACGACACGTACTACAGTCTCGCCCGTACTTCACGCAAAATTACACGAAAAGTACTCAAATTTTCGAAAAATTGTACTTGATCTTATTTCAAAATATATCTTTAGGGAACAAATTCCATAAAGAGAAAAATATCTACCTTTAATATTTTAGTCGTGAGAAGACTGAAAAAAATTTCAACATTTATAATTTTCGAAAAATCAGGGTTTTGAACTAAATGAGACATGCACCATTCACTGAAATGTCCTTCACACTATCCAACAACAAAATTTAAGAAGAAATAAAAGAAGTCATCTTCGTCAACATTTCAGCTTTATTAAGATAGCCGGCTTTCGACGGTTTTGCCGTCATCGTCAGTCTACAGAATACAGAAAGATACAAAAAAATTATAAATAAATACACAATAAGATAGAAAAAAAAATTAATTAAATTACAATTGATGGATAACTCTAAAATATTTAGTTACAGATAGATAAAATTTCAAAAACGGTAAGGGGGGATGCAACGGGAGGATTAGTAGCAGTTCAAATTAAACAAAAAATCAATACAGAAAGACACATTGTATGATTGCAAAAATTAAGGAACATATAGCAGATAAAATTATAAAAATTAATTGCGGGGGGCGGAGAGGAATTAATACCTATACAATCAGTTCAAATTTCAGATTATAAATATTTGTGAAGAAATATACATACTCATATTCAAAAGAAAAACAAATTTATATATATATATATATATATATATATATATATATACATATAAGAAATGGGGAATAGTAATAATAATTCATATCAATGTTATTACAAAGATGGGGAAATAATTGAATAGCAAGTTGAGCCGTTTTTGCTTACCTCGCTGCTGTCGGCAAAAGTCGAGCGACTGTGCCCAGAGAAAACGTGACACGGGGTTTTTATTGCTTTCCGGAGATCCGGCGGGGGTGGGTGGGTCGGAGGAGGTCTGTTTAGTGTTCTCTTGGAAATGTCTTAGGAGGCGGGAGTCAGTTAGGGACGTCGGGTGTGTAAAATTATTAGCGGAGGGGACAGAGGGAAATTAGTTTGTTCATTGAGAAGGGCCTCAGATTTCTGTTTGGCTTGAAATATGTGAAAAATTTTCTAAAGCACTTCTGTTCCAGAATTTATTTTCTATTTCAAGAATTTGATGTCTGAGTCTGGGTGGAAAGTATGGCCTGCGTTTATAAGATGTGTAGCAAAGTGCGATTTGTTTGTGTTGTGCTTCCATGCATGTAAATGTTCTTTAATTCTGGTATTAAAGCTTCTACCAGTTTGTCCGATGTATTTAGCCTCGCAATTGTGGCAGTGTAGTTCATAAACTCCTGATTTCGCCATGAGTGGGGTGGTGTTGCGAGGTGAAAGTAGCTGTTTGAGGGATTTGTGTGTGGTAAAGGAAACGTGAAAATTGTATTTGTGAAGAATATGGGCTACCTTCTGCGATATTTTTCCAAAGAACGGAATAGAAATAAATTTTGATGGTTTCTGGGTGAATGGGGTGAGGCTTGTATACGTTTTTAGTTTCTTCTTATTTAATTTGCGGCGTAATATGTTGTCAATGAGAGTGGTACTGTATCTATTGGCGGTAGCTATGTATTTAATGGTGCGTGTTTCTCTTTTAAAATCGTCTTGTGATAAGGGAAGGCTAACAAGTCTGTGAATCATGGCACGGAAAGCTGCGTGTTTGTGAGCAAATGGATGTTGGGATGTGTTATGGATGACAGTGTCTGTGTGTGTGGGTTTTCTAAAAACATTGAAGATGTGTTTATTGTCCAACCTAGAGATAGTTAGGTCTAAGAAATTAATTGATTGGTTACCAATTGATTAACCAATCAATTAATTAAAGACAACATATATATATATATATATATATATATATATATATATATATATATTTGACCCGACCCCGGTGAATGAGTTGATAAGTCAAAAAAACTTAATTTTACAGGAGAGCCTTTACATTTCATTCTATTACATTTCTGGAGGGTATTTCTTCCACGTGGCAAGGATGTCGAAAATGTTCGAAGTTGGGTTTCTAATATGAAGATATGAAATAGATTACTCACGTCATCATTTACAAAATTAGGTTTTTGGACATTCTGTTAAACGAGGGATTCCCAACCTTTTTCATTCATCGACCGCTTTTAAAAGAATTGTGACTCCATCGACTCCCCTCCTCCACGTTATTCTGAATTATATACCATAAAAAATTATAACACAGAATTGCAGAAAAAAATTCAAAATATAATTCTCTCGTACACCAATATTTTGGTAAATATCAAGATTTTCAATAACCTTAGACGCTCCCGCTTCTGAGTAGCATCTAATCTTGAACTTTATGCAATAGAAACAAAAAATGAGCTTTTTTTAACTGACCATAATGTGCTTTCTGTACATACTGATGGGAATATTTTCTTTCGCGACATAGTACCTCTGTGAATACATAGTTGTAAATTGTTGAGTATCTAAACATCATACGCAGTTTTACTGCTAGGTTCTCGGAGGCTCCGGTACAGAAAGTCGAAATGGGGCCCTTATCTGCAATAAACAACAAATTAAAAGTTTGAAATCTAATTAATATGGCTAGTTCAATGGGGAAAATAAGCATGAAGTGCAATTTGTTTTATTTTTTGTCAATATCAATCCTTATTAAGGGCATCTTACTTCGGGGGACCGATGCGTTGCACCAGCCTAGCTAAACCCCTGATCCTACGGATAACGACGGATACGGAAGAAGAGAAAAGGAGCCAATTTGTATATTAATATCATATGTTCTATTGCTCTATCAGAAAACAATTATCAAGTTCCTTTATGTATTCGTGGTCTTCCGGGATCATTTGATTCTTGGCTGCCCGGGATGAGCCGCGTCTTAGTCGCTGAGCTGAATTTTCGGCCATCATGTTGTGGCTTTCTTCAGGGCTATACTTCTGGACAGCCAAGAATCAAGTTTCTTGAATATTTTATGTACTCAGTGGAATCTTGAATGAATTATACCTATTAATCGCCGGATCAAATTCCGCTACAGAAACCCAATCGACCACTTGATCATCATCGACTGTTTTCAAAATTATATCGACCCCCAGGGGGTTCTTGCTGACCCCTTGGGATATCCCTGTATTCAACATTTGGAGGTTTAGTTCATTTGAGCAAACCCACTACGATGTATAAGTAGTGAGAGATGTGTGGAAATTTGCATTGAATATAAAGATGACTATTTAATATTCTACACTATTTAATTCCGTGTGTCTGTCTCTCTGCTGTTGTAATCTACAAAATGAAATATTTTTGAAACTTCTCGTGTATTTTAGGAAAACTCTTAGCTCATCTGGGTACCCCCATTGGTACCATGGCATGGCTGGTCAAAGAATCTCGAATTCTCGAAAGTTTTGTTGGCATTCATGTTTTGAAGTATTCTAACTTTTATCTATTCTGTCAATGATTGTTTAAACAATATTTATGTCTCCAAGGACTCTTCTTAACTTCTTAAACATTATTTTCTAATTAAAGTTCATGAATATTATGAATTAGATTGGTTTTGTCGAGACATTGATAATACCAGAAAAGCAATTATTTTTTAAAGCCTAGGCTTCCGCAGCCAGAGTCAGTAGTTACTTCGCTCTCAGTGAGACGCCGCGTCCTAGCCCGCAATTACTTTTGCTTTCTCGTAAACAAACCATAGAGAAAGTTGTGTAATGCAGAAAAAACTAAAGTCATGATTTCAATGCCAAAATTTTGATCGGAATACACGTCTTGTTGGTCCCTGATACCGAAAAAGTGTTGTTTTTCAAAATGTCTATCCGTCGGTTCGACTATCCGTGTGTCAACAACACTAACACCTAATAGTAAACAGGATTTACACCAAAACGAATGATTCCAATTGATCCTTCTCATGTTGCGGTTTCTCGAATTGGAAACGGTTCTTTAAATTTTTAGGTTCTTACATGAAGCCTTTGAAAAAGATTAAAATTTATTTGGCACCCTCCCACAGTTTTATTTTTTCTTAGTTTAGATTCTTCTTTGGTTTTCTAAGAATTAGAAAGGTCTGTAAATAATACATACACATATTCTATAATAAGAAATAGTTTCCACGTAAACATGTGTAATTTTTTTACTTTCTTATTTTATTTATTTATTTAATAGGTAATTATTACAGCCAAATTAGAAACTTGATCCAATGTGGCTAGGCCGAAGGCCTTTAAGCCATTACAATACCTACATTCTACCGAGTTCTAACCTTCGCCTTCTGGTATTCACCCCAATGGTCTCTCCATCGCCTCAAAGCCGCGGAAACGAGACCATAAGGTACGGCTGAGGAAAAACCCTGAAGGGGGAAAAACCTGCCGTCAGAAGCCGAGTACATGCTACTCTATCCGGTTTTTAGACTATTTATTTATTTGGCGCGGGCGTCAGGCATTCTCCTTCCAGTGTTTGGCCTCCACCGCACCTGAAAACAAACAGCACCACAGAAAATCGTCCGCACCAACGCCTCTGCCCTAACATTTCCGATTCCCACTTCCCTTCGCCCCCTAATGTGCTTTATTTTAGCCGTTTCCTTTTATTTTATTTTAATTTAATTTATTTTTAATTTATTTAACTTATTTTAATTAATTTAATTATAATTTATTTAACTTATTTTGATTAATTTAATTTTAATTTATTAACTTATTTTAATTATTTAATTTTAATTAATTTATTTTAATTTTTTAATTTTTTTAACCTAACATAACTTACTGACTAACTTAATTATTGTTAGTTTATTGATTTATTACATATTTCTCTCCAGTCTAGGCTCTGCTCGTACTAACCACTGCTGTTTTCCCACTCCTTAATTTCCGTTTCTCTAGTGGTCCGAACCTTTCCGAGAAATGTTCCTAATTCTTTCATGAAGTTAGCTCTTTATCCCTAGAATGTTTTGGGCGAGCGTTACGTTCCTATGTTGGAAGTAGTAATTTCCCATTCCCATCCATTTTCCTCTCCAAGTTTCGGTCGCACTGCAAATTAAAAGGATATGGATCCAGTCTTCCCTATCACCGCAAAGCACACAGATGCCATTACCATTCGAGTCCTTTAATCTACGTTGCATATACTTTCTTATTTTTGATCGAATAGAGAAAAAGTTGGTTAATAATAAGAATATCCTAAAAGTTCAGGCATTTAATTTACCCAAAATATGCAGGCAAAAATGCTTTATTTTTACAAAAAGCATTCAAAAGAAAAGAGGCATTCAAAAAGGCTCTTAATATTAGACTAGCTAATAGATTAAGTGAATTTAATGTTAGATTAGCTAGTTAGACTAGCTAATATAGGGGTGCAAAAAAGCATGTAAAACATTGAAAAATCACATTTAAATTATGGTAAAAAATAATTAAAATAAACCACTTCTTTTATTCTAACAAAAATTTACACCGGTAGCGGTAGCTCAGTGCATCAACTGATGTCACTGCAGCGCCTCTAACCGGGAGGGCCTGGGTTTGAGTCTTGACGGCGGCAGGATTTTCGACACTAGCTTTTCAGCTAGGTCGAATTCAGCTGCTGTCTGGAGGAGAATTATAGCGGCCGGCTGCTCTGATCGGTAGTTTTCCGTGGTTTCTCCGATCAACACCAGGCGAGTACCATGCACCATCGGAGCAGTACCCTACCAAACGGGCCACGGACCGCGCGCGATCTTTCCTTCCTCTTCCTTGTCCTATCCTCTCTCCTTACACACACACTTACACTAACATGCACTACACTACCACATATTCCGCGAGACTGGTCGGGAGCTTAGAGTTTGTCCCGACTGGGGCGGTGCCTCGCTGGTGGGAGAGTCCTGGTTAGGGGGAAACCCCACTAGCCGACGGTAGGTCGGCGCCGGATCTCGCCATCCAGCGGGGGAAGATCACCGCCATCTCCCGAGAAAAACACATGCACTACACTAACGGGACTAATGACCAAAGCAGTTGACGCGCCCGGAAACACGAAAAAACAAACCAATCTAAAATTTACGTTAGCATTTAACGTGTAAGGAAACGATTTTTTCTTTGTAATCTTGATTTTTCATGGCCATCCGGGATGATGGCAACGAATTTGTATTACTCGCGACACCGCCTCGTCGAAATGATATGGTGAATTCCTTTTTGAATATTGGAATGGTATCAATGAAAATGGAATTATATTTTTCGTTTTTCGCACTTGTGTAATCGCCAGCACTGAGAAGGGAATATAATAAACAGAGAGATGTCCTCAAAAGGGATCGGAGAGGAACCTCAATAGCAGGAGGATATTCCTCGTGAGGAAACAAAGCCTGTCGGCATCAATGGGGAATATAATCTTCTCTGGTGTCACCATCCTTTTTCATTTATATTCCTAGTACAGCCTCTGCTTCCACAGAAGGACAAAACACGACCGTGCCTTCGTGCTCATCAGGCTTGCAGGTATATCCAATTTGATCGAGATTGGTGCCAGAAGAACAAAAGAAAAATAAAACAAAATGGCAACAATATACATCAGAAGCTAAAATAGGCAATTAAAGGCAAAATGAAAATTTATTAGAACAACCCCAGAAGTGCAATGAAGTGATTCCTATTTTTAAAAGTCATAAAATAGTAACATTAACAAAAAGGTATTTTGACAAACTTCCGGGTTCTAATAATAAGGCATAGACCCGGATTTGAGTAAAAAGTCCGGAATTTCGAAAACGGCAAAACTTCAATATTATTTCAAATGTATTACACCTGCACAAAATATCTTTCTTCAATTTTGCAGTTTTGAATTGTTACAATTTTCATTCATGTTAAAATTGCACAATTTTAAAAAATTGCAAATGAGCGAAAATTGCAAAGGGATTTTCGGCGACCTCTCCGTATTTTCGAAAATTGCAAAAGGTAACATTTTAAAACAACAAAATTGAAGATAGAGAATTTTATCTTAAACAAAATCTGTGCTCAAAAATCAACTTTTTAAAAAAGCAAACATTTTTTTTAAAAGGAGTATTTTTCACGTAAGTTATGGTTGATATGATCGCAAAATATAAAAAGAGCATTTTCTTAAAAACTGGACTACTTTTTTCTTTAATTTTTTCCAAATATTAAACAAGATACGCTTAGAAGAATAGTGTAGGTCTCATTTTCGTTGATGTCTCTGAATTTTAGAAAATTTAATGTTGGAAATATTGTGTTCAGACAATTCCATTTATAAGCGTCAGCCCATGTTAGAAACTCACACCGTTTCCATAGCGGAGAGGTAAGGCTCAGGTGAGTTAACTCGGAGGACGTGAACTCGAGTTTGAGTGCGGAACAAAATGTTTGCTGGTTGAAAACACTTTTGCAGCTTTATGTAGTAGTATAATATAGCGGTTGCGGTTAGAAATAATGCGAGAAACTGTTGAAGCACCACTTGTTTGTATGAGCATTCGAATTGAAACTTCTCAGTCGGCATATCACAAATTTAATGAAGTCATTTGTGTCACATTTCGAGTTGGTGTAGACTAGAGAGACCTGCAATACACGATTTTGCTGGAGCTTAACGTCAATTAACACAAAATTTGTTGGATGGCAGCACAGAATACCAGATTTTCGCTCGCCTTGATGTCAAGAGGTCGGGACAACAATCGCATGGTCGTGAAATCAGAGCGTCTGACTCATGATGCAAAGATGTGGGTGAGCTGTTCCGGCGCACTAATTCTGCGCAACAGCAGGTACATTACGTACCACATGACCTCATCACGGGCCCTTAGTTTGGAAACCCAGGCCAGACGCTGACCGCCATGCTGCATGGCAAGCAAGAACAGTTGAGAAACAATTTGGAAAAGGCATAAAGTGACAATTTTTTTACAAGTGACCAACTACGAATAACATGATGGTGTAGTTGAAATAAAAGATACAATATTTTGCTAAATGCTTCATTTTTCTACTTTAACCTCTGAGATGGCTCATGGGCAGCGTACTAGCTTCCCGTGCTGTGGTCTCGGGTTCGATTCCTGGTCAAGACAAAAATAGAGTTGGAGTTGCTTTCCTTTCAAATCCTTCCAGTTTCTGTAGCTGTGTGACGAAGAAAAGCTCAAGCAGGCGGATCGTGCCAGTTACGGTGATGAGAATACATGTGTGATCCGGGCGCATCAACTACTAACGTCATTAGTCCCGTACCTGTAATGAATGCTTTTTCTCGTGAGGTGGCGGATTTCTTCCACGGTTGAATGGTGAGATCCGGCGCTGACTTGCCGTCGGCTAGCGGGATTTTCCCTAACCAGGTATCTCCCTCCATCGGGGCACTGCCCCACCCAGGACAAGTTCCAAGCTCCTGACCGGTCTCCCGGCATGTGTGGTAGTGTTGTACATGTTAGTGTAAGTGTGTGTAAGGGGAGAGGACACGGAAGAGGTAGGGAAGATTGCCCGCGGTCCGTGGCCCGTTTGTTAGGGTACTGCTCCGGCATTCGCCTGGTGTTGATCGGAGAAACCACGGAAAACTACCGATCAGAGCAGCCGGCAGCTAGAATTCTCCAGGTAGCGACCGAATTCAACATAGCTGACAAACCAGTGTCGAAAATCCTGCCACCGTCGGGACTCGGACCTACCACCTCCCGGTCAGTGGGACTGCAGTGACACCAGCTGTTGCCCTGAGTCATCTTTTCCGCTTTAATCTCTTGTAACAATCTTCTGCTTTAATGTCTTGTAACAATGTGATATTTTAATAACTGACTGCTTTGAAAACTCGCTACTATGCGACACAACCTGGTGCATGAAGCTCATCGTCTGAAATCGGATAGGCTGCGCAGCGTCTCACCTGTTATTGCATCATGGTCTGAATATCGGTACTTGCGTCCCCGCCAGTTGAGTCGCCATTTGAAGTGTAACATGCAGAATTAAAGATATCGCGAACTTTAACCGTTTAATCAAGCAAAAGAAAAAATTGGGAGTAAAAGTGCAGATTACCTTAGGAACCAGAAATAGCCAAAATATTTTGTTTCGCTGCAGAAAATTCAGAATGAAAACGAAATTTAAGTGATGCTGATAAATCTTATTTTAAAACTAGTGAAGATGCAACGGCACTACTCTTCTCGCATTCTTTGCTTCATTTACAATTTTCGTTTTTATAAGCATACTTAGTTCTTTTTCCAGAATAAAATAAAAATTTGGACACGTTTTTGAGAATGTATTTTAAAATGCTTTTTTATTTTTTTTTTTTAATTTGTTGCGTCCTTAATCTTATCACATTATTTATCGACGCAACGCGTCTCTTCGCTTCTTGTAGAGCGTTGAGTGCGGAGTAATCCTCCATTAACGTAGCGTATTTTACGTATGTCTGGTCTCGTCTGTCGGTTGTCAAGAGGACCGCCAGGTAGAATCTCCGCGTACGCGCCTCCTACTACGCGCTCCTGCGTCACTACCGAGCGGCCAGAAATGGGAAGGAATAAGGATAGGGGCAGGGTTTAGGACACTACACAGGGGTTGGACTAGCCCTCCTGGAGCCAAACTCGTTTCGTTGGAACAAATTTCACGTGAGATTCGACGGGAATCGATGAGAATGAAACCCGAACCTCAGTGCTGAAAGGCTAGCAACTTTGCTATGAGCCACGAGCGAGCCCTATTTGTTTCTTATCCAATCAAATGTTACATGTAAAACAATACTTATTTTCAAAAAAATTATGGTCTACATATTCTTATTTAAATTTATGTTTTAGAACATATTTTACTAAAGAAAAATTCCCAGCGTTGCAGTTTTGCAATGTCCTTTTGTTCTTTTTTCAAAATAGTGTTTGCCGAAAATGGAACCTGCACGATTTCTTAAGTGTCCTTTGGTCCATCCGAAACAAACATTTAAAGGAAAAAAATGGAGCATATTTTGAGAAAAGAATTGTTTTAATTTGCCTATGTTTCACGCAAAATTACACGAATATTACTCATTTTCGAAAAATTGTACACGAGCTCATTTGAAGTTCTGTATTTGCAGAACATACATTATTTCAATTTTCATCTTCCTTGGCTCTATCCCAGGAAAAAGTTTTATCAAAAAAATGAAAACAAAAACAGGGGAAAATATTGTAATGCTGTGGCGGAAATCAGTGATATTTGGAGAGAAAAACTTGTATTGTCGGGCCTTGGTAACGAGAAAATTGATAAATCTTGTTCCTACATATATAACATTACTTCAAACATGTGTACAGAGAATTCACATTTTCTGAGTCATTGATACGGAAAAATCGATTGACGGCAAGACGTCTGTCTGTGGTCAATGCTAGAGCCTAAACCGTTCTGCCGATTTTCTCCGAATCATCAATCGGAATGAAGTCAAGGCTTTAGTGGTTTTAACCGAATATTTTTAGGTTTGGTTTGGTTTGTTTTTTTCGTGTTTCCGGGCGCGTCAACTGCTTTGGTCATTAGTCCCGTTAGTGTAGTGCATGTTTTTTTTCTCGGGAGATGGCGGTGATCTTCCCCCGCTGGATGGCGAGATCCGGCGCCGACCTACCGTCGGCTAGCGGGGCCGAATATTTTTATTTTCGAGGGTATTTTACATAAAATTTTGAAAGCAATTGAATTGTGTAAATTAGGAGCTTTATTACCTGAGTGTTAATTTTTCTTCGTAAACACATATACTCATTTCTTTTGTAAATAATAAACAATTTGCATGTTTCTGGAACGATTATTTTTTTGAAATACACATTTTTGTATAGAAAGCCTCTTTCCGAATCAACTTTTGAGTGCTTATTGCGAATCAGCTATTCGAAATCTCGAAGGAGTTTATTAGAAAAAATATGCTTAAAATTTACTAAAGAGCATGTTTTCGAAGTTTCATCGTGACCGGAGGGAACCTGCTATTCGGTTGTGTGGCGTCCCTCCCCTCCGCACGCGCAACGCCCGCGTCGAAAGGTGTGGCCCGTCCGGGTTTCCAAGTCGAAGGCGCGGCGCCCCCTACTATTATCGACATTCTCGGCCGGTGGAAAGGCGCCGCCCTTCCGTCAGGAGGTTCTCACGCCGCCTTCCACCACTTACTGGCTCGCGCGCTCTTCCGGATCCCGCAGAGGACCTCCGCGCACATGCACACGTGTGTGCTGCCGAAGAAGCTACTGAGGCGGAGAGAATGGTAGGACTTTCCCCGCAGGCGCGGACTTTCTAAAACCAGTTCTGCGAAATGAGGCAGTGGCACAGGGTCTGGCGGTGTGGGAGAGTCGGCGCGCCGGCACACGGGTAGGCGGATCGCACCCCGCCCCTTGCCCACTGGCCCCTGCCCGCCGCCCCCGGCCAGAGAGTATATACTAGAGACGGCTCTCAATGTTAATTTGAACGCTCTTATTTTCGTGGAGGGGAGAGAATCGACCCTCTCACTCTGACAGAACTAACGAATCAGAAAGAAGCATCCATTTCCTGTCCCCACCAGCCAATAGGCGTTGAAAGGCAATCTACCAATCGATATGGAGGGCAGACGTGAACCGGGACATTTGAAATTTCTTTATCTAGCAATTTTTCAAAATGGCGGATATAAGTATATACTAAATGGAATGTATTTTATGTCAAATTAATGCGCAAGGCAATTTAGAAGCCAACAATTAATATGAATTTTGAATTCCAAGTCAATGAAGGAAATTTTAGCCAAGGAAGTGCAAAATAGTTATTTCAAATTCACAATATTTATTTCTAAATTAAGTAAATATACAGTACTTAGTCATACACAATATAAACAACAATTCAGTTTTTTACAAACAATTATTACAATTTACAAACAAATATTTTTTTTAAAACCAGTAATAACAGTATTGAATTCATGATTTTAGAAAATTGTCAAAATACAGCTAGTGACCATTACTTCTTCAATATTGTCTCATCAAAACAACATGCCATCAATACCGGGTCTTGATGTTTCACGCAATCATAACTGTAACTGAAGTGTTATAATACAAATGAAAATTATTGACATGTTTTATAAATGAATATGAAATATTTAAAATTTATAAAAATTAAGCTACAAAATATAGAAAATTTGTGTATATAAAATTACCTACATTAAATAAGTTTCCAAAAATTCTGATATAAAAAAAAGGAAATTAAAATTAAGATAAATCTTAAATAAGTCTGTTATAGATCCGAAATTAACAAATGTTCAAAAAAATTTTAATTAAAAATGTGTGTATTTCAATATATGAATACATTGAAAGAAATTTTATTTGGAAAAAGGAGATTTTCACTGGCCAATATGAAACTCGTGTTACTATAATATCCTGCTGAAACAACCAATGTAACCAAATTAAACCACTTATCATATATTATATCTGTGCACATGAAAATGAAACCTTAAAATCTAAATATGTATAGAAAATTGTATACATTTCGCAGTAGCAATGCCATAGGTATACAAAGAGACCTTTATAGTCACGAAGTCAACCACTGGAGAAAAATTACTCTTTTTGGATTAAAAATTAACAGCTCCAGAGACGAAACTGTTATCTCCAAAATGCCGTTTTCTTCAGATACTTATATATTACAAATTTTAGATAATTTTCTTGTTCACCAACATTATGTAAAATACAAAAATCAGAATATGTAACGCACTAACACTTTCAATATACATATCACCTCTATGCAAATGAAACTCGCCATGCGCGTTTCGGATCTTTTTTTTAATTATCTCAATTACTAATTCATTATTTGTCAATTCTTTTGATTAGCAACTTAATTGAAGACCAGGAATTTGGATGTACTAAATTATTGTGAAAATGTAAACAAAAAAACAACAAACAAACCAAGAGGTTTAAAGATGAATTATTCATCTTCAAACAAACCTCTTTTTTCTTTTCTTTTTCTTTTCTTTCTTTCTTTCTTTCTTTCTTTCTTCGCAAAAGCAATATTGGATATTAAAACGTATTACAAGAAACAAGTGCAATCTCCTATTTGGCAAAAGGCACCGAGTTAAAAAAACAAAAAATTAACTGAATCTATTTCAACTTGAATTATTTCAGAACACAGTTTTTGGTAGTAGGTTTCACTTCTATTCACCCATTTCAGATGATATATTGATGTTCAAAAGCACAGCAAGTTACGGGACAGACGGCAGATGAAAACCTAAAGATAGATCATATACCCAGATTTACTTAATATTTGTAACAGGTTTTGAATGTCTTCAATTTTTAAGAAAATATTTTCATTTTTGCCTGTTCAGTCATGAGAGCAATTTTTTGATACACAATGATGCCAAACCAAATTGAGGAACCTTATCAGCGATTAACTTATACATTGATTCCCATTTCTCAAACATTGGCTAACTTGTTCTTGTGAAATGATACTCCCTATTATACTTGTCATTCCCCCAAATGGACAATGTTCGCACATAAATGTAATTATGTAGATAAAATGCGAAAAAAGTCCACTTTAAAACTTCCTTTTCAAAAAAAATTTATATGCATAACTTTGTGACAATTTGGCCTGTTGCAGGCTTAAAGAACATAATCAAAGAAAACAACACAGGTTGAGAATTCAGAATTTAGAATTTATTGCATGTCGATTTATATCCATGACTTAATTCATACGCATATTTATTCTCATCTTTTTCACATGATTTTGTGTCAATTCTTATAACATTCTTTTTAGTGACAGTATTGGAACAATGTAAATCATTCTTGAAAACTGCCCCTAGGCTCCAATTACACGCACTGAACTCTCACTTTGACACCCCCAAAACGCTCACACTCCAGCCCAATTGGTTGGTCGAAGAATACATTGCTGTCAGCAAATTTTACTGGGGACCGCACTCCACACAATTGTATTGCAGTCAACATTTCGGGCAAGTTGTGGTCTATGCACACCTTGTAAATGTCCTCCATGGAAAAGAAGCTATTCTTCAGTCCTAATTGCCATCAGCTATAGAGCGCTGCACGAAGGGGTGGCAGTTAATGTCGAACCTACCCATAATTCTTTCTGTTCTCCCACAATGCATCTGTGCTTACATACCTCTCTGACCTCCCCCAACGCGCTGAAATAAGGAAACTTATCCGCCTATTAAGTGACAGACCCCTGTCCCCAGCCCTGTCCGCCGCCGGCTCAGCGACAGCCGGGACGCGTCAGCCCCTGCTTATACTTCACGGTATCACGTATCAGGCAACTTTCTATCTCACCCTTCCGCCCAAATGCTCTCATTCACCTACTTGTGCTTTCATTGGTAAGCTGCGTATGCTTTATTCTTCGCTTCACTTTTTGCTTGACCCGAAATATTTTAATTGCTGTCTATTTGTTGATTGTCGAATTTATTTGTTGTATGCTACCCGTAAATACTTCTTAATGTTAACCCCTTGATCGCTTACCCAATACAATTCTAGTCGAGTTTGGGAGCGTATTTAGCTAGACACCATCCTTACGCCATCAAACAAGGTAACCAAGCTCTAATACTGTTGAAACTTGTTATGATATAAGATGTCGAAAAACGTGGACTAACATAAATGGTCATTGATAAGTATAGGGCCATCACACAGTTTTATTGTAATCCAGAAGAACTCTGCAAACTTTATTTGTGGCAACATACCAAATAGTAAATTCATGAGTACCATACAAATTGAGAGAAGTAAAAAAAAAAAAAAAAAAAAAAAAAAAAATAGCGCTCATTTTTTTTCGCTTTGGGGATCTTAGTGGTTTGAATCAATGAATTCTGCTAAAAGCAGATCATGTTTTAAAATTCTATCATCTCTACATATAATACATTAAAGTAAGGCGACGGTTTCGTACCATTCAGAAAACAGTCAAGCCAAAATCCATTAAATGTGCTACTTCTGCATAGGAAATTAACGTCAATCCTACATAAAATTGATTTATGATTAAAAAATAGTACACGGGAAGCGCATATATGCCAGACAACGCTTCTTAAGCTGCAACACACTTTGCCATCGTGCAAAACTCGGAAACGATGCGTTCTAGGCCTGAAAGGCAAAAGGGGCATGGCTCTTATGACGCAATCTACACAATTAGAATTTTAGAATCTCTTTTACATTTTCGGAGGGTAGATCCACATTTGCAGCATAGTTTGTAAGAAACCTTCCGAGTTGAGTACTAACATAAAGCTATTTTTGCGGGTGTTCGTTCGAATCCACATAGTAATATTTACTTCTTCAAAACTTTATTGTCAATTCTGTTATCGTTCAAGTAGGTTTTTTTAATGGTAAAAATATTTCCCACATGTAACATGAGTTAGAGCGACATCCTCGCACGAAATTCGGATGTGGGATTGCGGGCGTTTTCATCCTTCAAAGCTTTATTGCCAATTCTGTTATTGTTCAAGTATTGTATTGACCCCCCCCCCCCAAAAAAAAAAGGTTTAAAGAATTCTGAAGTGGTTCTGTAGATTGTCACACCATCGGTCTTTTTTTCGCCTGAATGAAAGATAAAGATGATTTCATGTAACATGAGTGTGAGTGGCATTGTCGCACGAAATTCAGATGTGGGCGTGTGAGCGTGTTTGAAAAGGATACGGCGCGATGCGGCACGGATGGCTGCAGCTCGTTCACCTCCTTCCGTGGACGGGGCTCCCGCGGCAGCGAAAGAGGCGGAGAGGAGGTGGGGGCGAAGTCGCTGCCTCTTCCGCGCGGTCGCGGAATGCAGACGGTGCGGAGCGGAGCGGCGTGGCGCGGCGACTCCTCCCAGGAACGGCTCATCGCCTTCCGTGGACGCCAGAGCGTTGGCACGCCAGTCCCCCCGTACACCCCCTTCCCGCACTCCCCCTAACAGACGCTCTCCACCTCTGGACGCCTGCCCAGAATTTCGCGGTACGGACGCCGGAAGGCGACACGGCGCATCTCTCTTTTAGCAATTATAACGTTTGCTCTCTTCCCAACAGTTCCGGCCATTATACTGTCATGTTCGGTATCTTAAACGTCAACGGCAATCAACATGCGAAAATAAGTAGGCATTTTCTGTATTATTGATAATAACAACACGTATGCAGGGCTTGACACAATAACAAGACATGCTATATATTATATTGCGGAATTACATGCATTTTGCTGCATTAAAAACTACAAATTGAACTTCAATATTTTAAATTGTATATTAGGGATTATTCTCCGTATTTTGAACGAGATTTCATGCGTGAGCATAGTATAAAATGAATTCAATCCCGTTTGGAGTTATTGAAAGCGACGTAAATGAGTTATTCTTTAACGGCTCTTTACTATTTTGTTCCTATTTCACTTTGTCATCTAACAAATTTCCAATGCGTGCAGAAATACAAATAAAATCATGCAGCCTTCACCCATATATCTGTTGCCTATGGTTAGATAAGCAGTAACGCGGAAAATATCGAAAACTAGTGAAAGTTACGATTTTGACTAAACATTTAGAAATAGAAAGAAAACTTTGCAACCTCCAATTGTGAGGTATCAATGGTTTTGTTAGATAACTAGAAACGTGGAAAAAATCGAAAACCAGTGAATCAGTTCCGATCTTGGCTGAAAAATGCAAAAATGTAAGGAGTGTGTTATTGCGCCTATTCTAATACTCACTGTTTACAACACAGCTGACATCATGTGACAGCAAGTCTCTAAAGAACAGGCTTCCCGCCATTAAATATTTGCTACTTCCGCGTTTTGTTAAGGAACAGCAACATTTTTAATATTCTTGGTAAGTAAAGAACGGTTGTACAGTACTGGAAACATAAATTGATCGGGGCCGTCTGCGGCTAAGTTCAGCTTTTGCACGGCTTGGACAGCCCTTGTCATAACGAAACGTCGCAGGCGGAGCCTCACAAACCATCGTAGCCAATCTCAACGCAGGGGGGGAGTGCCCTAACAAAATTATGTCGTACAAAATGGCCGGCGCCTCTAGTTCAGATGTGGAAGTATTTTGAAACATGAGTGGGAGCTCTTTTTATCTCATTTTTTAAGAATGTTCCTTACATCTTGTCTTTCCATTTCGCAAAATTTCGGGAATACACAAAAAATGACAATAAATTCATTTGGCTCATGCTGATAAATTAATGTAGATGGTAGTCACAAATTGATTTTTTTTCCACTGCAACCCGAAGAGTCAGTTAATATTCATTACTTCCGAATGCTTTAACTGTAATTTTTAAAATTGTAAATTAATTAAAGTGGTTAGACAGAAGAGCAGGCCTCAAGGCCTGAACCTCACCATAAAATGACAATTTCACTATTATTATTATTATTATTATTATTATTATTATTATTATAATGTATAGACAATGTACTCATGGACAATGCAGCTGTTCATTCTATGCTAGTGAGTGATATTTTTCAACAATTGTTCTTTTAGGAATTTGAAAACCACTTCCTTTTGAAATTCATTTTATTCTTTTTTAAAAAGAAATGATTATAAAACAGGCTTTCCTACAATTCAGCCACAAATGTAGATGGTTAATATTATTTACATTCCTACAAAGAGTAGAGTGCAACATGCATCAAGTTGAATTGCTTTCAACCATCTTCTAGTAAAATCAGAATCACAGTTTTGATTACAACAAAATTTGCTCATAGAATGTATTATAAGATCTTCCGACACTGTTGTACGGAAACAGTTTCTGAAATGAGTAGGTATAAGTAGGTATATTCCAGGTGAGATAGTGAATATATTTTATTATTAAGCTGATCTTAGCTCATTGAAATGTTTTTTACTATAATTATTACATCATTATCATCATCATCATTCTTATTTGTACTCTTACAGATTTCTCAAGATATATATATATATATTACCAGGAGTGATAGAAAAACATTAATAACAGATTCATTAGAATTTAATTTTCAATAAACATTTTTGAAATAAGATATGTAGATATATTTCTTCATATCTTTAACCAGCAATTGCTGAATCCTTCCTCATGTATGCACAAATAATTTAATTATATAATATGTGTGTTCCCCACTAATTACAGTGTCGTGAGGTATACTTCTCTGAAGATGCAAGTAAATTCATTAAATCTGCTATATGTTGACTAGCTTTATACAAGTTTTTAATAATTAAAAGAAAGTTCTACTTTTTTTTTATTTAAAAAAACTTTTTCAATTATTAAAGTTAAATTTTGATTTGTATGAACGTGCATTTAAAATATATTCTGACAACATACACCAAATTTAACAAATATTTGCTTCAGGTAACAGAAAAATATTCTTCCTTTGAAGAAAAAAATTAGAAATGCATATTTAATTTAAAGAAAGGTGATCTTTTGAGGAGTATAATAATTAATTATGAAATAAGAATAATAAGACAATTTAATACAATATAAGATTAAAAGTTATAAAATTATGCTGTTAGATAAGGTTCGATAACCAATGATAACCAATTTTATAAAAGATTTTTTAACACAAATATTTTTTCATTTTCAAAATTTCCAATGTATAATTTTTATTTCAAAATATAACATTTTCCTCCTCATCCTCGCAACTTGGTGGTCTGGGTAAAAAAGTGGATAAAATTATTATACTTCCAAGATGTACTGTGCAACAGTTGTATCCTTCAAAGAAATCACAAACAAAGTGAATTATTTTCTCTTTATCTTTGTGCTTTTATGATACTTTCTCACTCATGTTCAAAAGGATTTATTAATAGATAATAAAGTTATTGAAGGTATGAAACCTTTCAATTTTCATTTCTTATGCCTAAAATTTTCATAATGAAAATGGAAAAGCATTCATCTTTCTTAAATTATAATTTATTATTTAACATCCTACAATATCCTTCTAATACCAAGCACATCCAAATAATTCATAGAACTTTTCCACTCACGATGCACTTAATACCTAAATTTTAAGAACCGACTGCTGGTTTTCATATTTTAGAAATTTACTTGCGTGTTATTATTCTTTTGATTAACTATGAGTGATTTGCCAATCAATACCCAGGGAATGTTCACTAACTTTATTCTCTTCCCCCACAGAAACTTTTAGGCAGAGTGTGAATATTTTCCAAGGTTGTATAATCAGAAGAATAACACATTTAATAAAATATGGCCATTAATGCTGGTTTCGTGTTAATTATACATGACTAACATTTCAATTCAGCATAAATTGTTTTCAATTCAGTCATAAATCGTTGAATAAATGAAGTACGGTATTTAAGTACTATTAACATAATTTCACAATTCACTAACCAAATCTGTATGTCAATGATCCAAAACTGAATGGGTGAATACCAGAACAGTAAGACACATTTTATAAAATCTGAAAAAAACATGTTTACAGTAGGCTGTATTTCAATGTGCGGTTTTAATAAGCTATTGAAATTCCATGGTTTTAATAATGAAACAAAGTAAATCAATTTCTTAACAGTGATCTTAAATTAAATGAACAGTTTCCTCGCAATTTATAAAATGACACTTATGCTGTTCTGGTCTTCCCCATTCAATTGACCTTGGTTACAATGATTAATCAATAGAAAAGAAATAATAAACATAAATTATTCTATTTGCAAAATGTTATACAGCAACAATCAAACATGAAATAAGAACCACAAGAGATACACACGTTGGGGAAAAGGAAAAAGGACTAAGAGTGCTGGCAACACACAACTTTCAAATCACCATAAAGCAGTGTGGGAAACATAACTATACTTCGATTTTTCGATAGTGGTCGATTACAAAATATTCATCTCTACATTGTTATTAACAGTCTAGGTTTGATATTAACGGCCGTATTCTCAATCATGGGTTACTTCGAAAGTAATCTGCGAATCAATGAATTCGCGGATTAGGTAAACACCGATATCTCTCTGTGCGTAAACACAAACCGTGGCCTTCAGAGAATTGGCCATACTGTTACAGTCCACACCAGTGATTGTTGCAGTCGGCTGTGACAAGATAAGCCAGAAATTGTCATTGTTTGAATTTTGAGAGGTGACGAAGAAAAAATCAATTGAACTTTTACCAACTTGCTGTGGCGGTGGATCTGTGAACTACTCATCCCCATAGTTTGCGCTATCTGAGCTGGTTGGTTTCGGTTGACTTTGTCCCCAGAAGTGTTGATTATATGTGTTTATTGTGGGTGCGTTAACGGGCTCTAGCCACAAATTACTTTGAGTTTAGGAAAGAAATTAGTGATCCACTGCTGAACAGTGCAAGAAATGTGAAAAAGTGAGTTTCATTTTTCGTATCCTACGTTTATATGCATGTATTTTGTTGAGTAATGCTGTTGTTATATTCTTTTTTAAATTACGTCCGTAAAGTAAATAATTTATGTTTGAGATGCAGAATGGATAAAAGACATTGGGAACCAGCTCTCGCCGAATGCACGTGGTAGTATTTAAATATTAGTGAGTCAATATGCAAAGAGCATTTTCTGGAACAGTATGTAACTTGGAACAATAATGCTACTGAAAACTTGAGATAGCAATTCATCATTTGTGGATAGAGAAACTATGGTATGCTGCAGGAAATGTGCCCGATACATTTGTTGATCGTATTCGTGGTAAGTGTTTGCCTTGAAATAATTCAAATAATTTAGTTGAAAATTGTGATATTGATTTGTTATGTTTATGTTCATTTTTAGATCCATTGTTTGAACCCATCGAGGTGACATCAACTTCAATAGCTGTAACTGGTAAGATTTTTTTAAAACAAAATTCATCTGTCCAAAGTGTAGCATATTTTAATTCTATTTTTATTTTTCACATTTGTAGGTCGTCTGGCCTTCTTGGCAATAAAGCTTCAAACAGGACAGATTTTTTCAAGATTGCAAATGAGCATACAATTTTGTTTTTGCGATATTAATTTTCATTATACAACAGTAAATTGTTTAGAGAGACTTACCAGCATTTTTGTTTCAATTTCACATCCTTATGCACAGGCAGCAATTTATACTGAAAATGGTGAGTTTTTTAGAAGTGTGTGAAAGGCAAAGAGAAGTACGCAACAGAATCTCTCTTGTATTGGTAATAATTTATTCTTGATTGTTACAGGCTCTTCTGCCTTTCAGAATGATGCTACTTCAAGTGTGGCAAATACATTTGCTAGCCTTGTTCATGCCCTTTTTTTATTATTAGGGGATATAAATCAGGTTGGTATTGCAGGCAGCCTGGCATGCAAAAAATTAGAGGTCTTTGATTCATTCAAACTATTGTTATTAGAATTGGGGTATGTGAGCCTGTTGAGAAATATGTAAACCACAAAAAAAATTGCATCAAGTCATTTGAACCACACCTTAGTTAAGTTTTTGATGATGTGAGAACTCCATCATAACTATTGGTGCAGAAATTAAGTAAATTTTTGAAATATTCACAAAATTTATTAAGGTACAAGTGGTGAAATAGGAAGAAAAAAATATTTTGTTAGTAAGTACTAATATTTTATTATGCTATAAGTAGGTAACAAAATTATAATGAAAGATTGATAAGTCACTCAAATAATTAGGTGAGCTGATCAGGTATTTAAATCTAGCAGACATACGTTTTTACCATCAGGCTTGGAAACGTTCTCCTTTCCCTTTCTTTTCTTTTGCTTGACATTCTTCCTGTTAGCTTTCTCTTGCTTTTATTTTCGTTCATTAATAAATATTTTTTGGATGTAATAGTCTCACTGTTTGTCACAAGTCTTTTACACGTTTTACCAGCTGTTTAAGGTTTCTTATCTTTCTTGGAAATGTGTAACGATAAATATGGTTATTAATGTATTTAGGGTAACCGAGTGCAAGGCGGGCCAAGTTACCCCAAGCACCTGGCTCATTTACCCCATTTTAAAAATATTTTTGGGGTAACTGGGCCATTCACTCAAGCTTATAACTTAAAAAAGAACAGGGTCTGGTAGTACCATTTCAAGGCTCTATTATGCTTGTAATACATGCTGAGTTAACTATAATATTGACAACGCTTGCAGTAACCCTGTAGATATTTTATAAACTCAAGATGACCCCATGTTGTTATGAACACCTTTCGCTACAAAATTCAAAAAATTAGTGTGCGAAGTCACAACACTCAGGCACACAAGGCATATTGTTTAAGGAAGACACCATTGTTCTTCTGCAATGCTGCCCATTGCTTAAAGTGAAATTCCTGTTACAAGTTTTCCAGAAGAAAACCTATGGTCCATTTACCCCGTGGGTCTAGTTATCCCACTTACCTTATTGATTTTACTGCTACTAGTTATCATAAAAATAATAATAGATAACAAGACTTATAAAATAATACCAATAGTGACTAATATTAACAGTACATGATAACAATTATGGTAACAACTACTTATGAATTAACAGTATTTATTCATTCCTTGTTTAGATCTTGAAATCGTGAGGAGGAGGTAGAGGATGCAGGTTATGGCTATGTTCTTTTCTATTTCTACACCTAGTCCTACTGCAGCTCCTGAAATCACATCGCACATTTTAGCCATTGAGGTTTTCCTGAATGCTATAAAAATTTTTCCCCCAAGGAAGTGTTTGACATGACGTCGTTTACCTAAAATTAAGGGTAATATATGCAAATGATTTATTTATGCTTCAATTTGTTAAAATGTGTTACAAGGCTTGTAGGTTATTGTACACATTGAAAATACTTTGTTTTGAACTTAGTGACTACACAGTATACAAATGTTAGAAAATTTTGAACTTTTCAAATTCTTATTGTTTCATTTATAGTTCATCAGAATAAAGCCATACAAGTGCTGTGTGCCCAATTGTAAAGGCAACTATCATAATGGCCCTGCTGTTAGTGTGTTCGGCTTTCTCAAAGAGAAAGAACCAAGGAGTGCATGAATCCGAGATACTTGTAGGAAGAAAACTTTAATTCCCTACAACAACTCAAAGGTAGGTGTTTAAAAACAAATATTTTAAACATGCAAGCGTTTTCTTGAGGTGTGTGATAAATGCAGACTTTTAAATTGTTGCAGGTCTTCGAGCTTCACTTTCATGAAACAGACATAGAAAGAGAAGTGAAAATACTTAATGAGGAAACTGGAGAGCAATTAACAGCTCCACTATCACATCCTAGATGTGTAGATGTGTAGACTTTGTAGTGGTATGTTAATTTTAGAATTTAAAGGAATTAATTGGCGCTAAATTGTTATATAATGTTCTGTAATTGTTTGGAAATTCTTTGTTTAGTTGCAGGACCATCAATAGTAATGGACTGTCTAGCATATTTATCAAGCCTTGAGACACCAGTTCGTGAACGTCTAGCAGACAAGGAAAGAAGAATAGAGAGGGAAAACTTTGAGAGGACAATAACCGCTAGTCTGGAGATGTATGCAGAGTACAATTCCTCTCAAGTTTTTAAAAGTTTAGAAGAACTGAAGGGATTAACCCTAGAATTTAACTCAAAATGGACAGTATTAATTAGAAGCTCCTCGATATGTTTTCAACTCGTAAAAGAAGAACCACAGGCACAAATAATATGCTCTGTTTAAGTGGATGAAAAATTGTGTTTTTGTCCTTTACGGGAGTGTGTTAATTACTCAAGTAAACAATGAGTTGTTACCTGGTAATAACTTATTGTTTACTTGAGTAATTAACACACTCCTGTAATGGACAAAAAAAAAAAGCTTCTAATTAACACTGGTCATTCTGTGTTAAATTCTGGGGTTCATCTACACTCTTGAAAACACGACATGAATTATACTCCACTTATGTCTCCGACTATCAGTTATTGTTCTTTTAAGGTTTTCCATCTCCTTTTCTTCTTTTCTTGTCTGCTGAACTTCCACAAACTGGTGTCTCAGGACTTGATAAAAGCATAGTTTATAGTTATAACTGCGCCTGCAACAGGCACTGGGGGGATAAGTGTACCTCAGTAGACATTTCCTGTCATTTCCTGTTCATTTCCCAACAAATTTTAGCAATGAAAATCTAAGGATTTATAGTTTTAGAAACAAGTTCCTTTTATTTCTGGAAAATGTTTCTTTGAAAGAAAAAAATAAAACTTCCTACAACAACCAACAAAATTGGATACAGAAATTAATAAAAATACATTTTGATTAAGTTAAAAAGTAGTAATTTATTTTGAAAAAAAAATCATAAGGCAAAATTCACATTATGCAATACGTATTGTGTGTATTAAAAAAAGAAAACAAAAAATATTTAAGTTGTTTTTCTCCATACATGTGCATATACATACATGTACACACACATTGAATGATGATTGATGATTGAATGATGAAATTTGGGATCCAGTCTGAAACTACATTCACAGAAGTAATTTAATCTTCAAATCAAGTGTAATTTAATTAGAACTTTCCAAAAAGAGAGCGGTAAAAGTTATTAGTACAATGGATCTGAATCCAATGAGAGTACACATTGATCTCAATCAGCGCCCTCTAGAATATAAAGCCAGGCGACGGGCAGCCCTCTTGCCAATGACGTCATGGTGACTAGGCTAGTGAGCCTAGATCCACTGTACTAATAACTTTTACCGCGTCTCTTTTTGGAAAGTTCTAATTAAATTACACTTGATTTGAAGATTAAATTACTTCTGTGAATGTAGTTTCAGACTGGATCCCAAATTTCATCATTCAATCATCAATCATCATTCAATGTGTGTGTACATGTATGTATATGCACATGTATGGAGAAAAACAACTTAAATATTTTTTGTTTTCTTTTTTTAATACACACAATACGTATTGCATAATGTGAATTTTGCCTTATGATTTTTTTTTCAAAATAAATTACTACTTTTTAACTTAATCAAAATGTATTTTTATTAATTTCTGTATCCAATTTTGTTGGTTGTTGTAGGAAGTTTTATTTTTTTCTTTCAAAGAAACATTTTCCAGAAATAAAAGGAACTTGTTTCTAAAACTATAAATCCTTAGATTTTCATTGCTAAAATTTGTTGTTGGGAAATGAAATGCCAAGGACAAATAAATCGTGAAATGCCTTTGCTATTGACTGCAGCAGAGAACGTAGGCCCGCGACGGGGCTAGTGAGCCTAGTCACCATGACGTCATTGGCAAGAGGGCTGCCCGTCGCCTGGCTTTATATTCTAGAGGGCGCTGATTGAGATCAATGTGTACTCTCATTGGATTCAGATCCATTGTACTAATAACTTTTACCGCGTCTCTTTTTGGAAAGTTCTAATTAAATTACACTTGATTTGAAGATTAAATTACTTCTGTGAATGTAGTTTCAGACTGGATCCCAATACTGAACAGCTGGGCCCTGAACTGTGTGAGAAAGGCCCCATACTGTTCATGTACAAACTGTCAAATGTTTATTAACTAACAAAAAACTTTTTTAAGCAACAACTAGTACAAGCTGTTCTTTGAAGAACTGCATAGCACGCAAAAGTTCAATTTTTAGTACTAGTACCTAAAGTGAGTCGATATTTAAGTGTTCAGATACATCTGCAAATGTAACAAAGAAAACATGGTGAACATGATTTGTTTTGTTTATAGAATTGTGTTACTAGGCCTATCAGCCTCATGTCGCAACAATTAATTCTTCCAAAAGAAATACCACTCACACCATAAATAACTATTGTTCATGCAATAAAATTGTGAATATCAAATAATCGATTTCATTGTACTTTAAACATTAAATCCTGCACATTTCTGGTCACCTGTGTGAAGTAGTGGGAGTACCAAGAAGAGCTCAACCACAATAAAAAAAGGTCTCATTTAATAGATTACAGCCAACGAATCATTACTTGCAACTCTGACAGGGTATTGTAAAAAATATACTTTTCATAGTCATATTTTTGGTTATGTTCTCATAAATGTTAAATTGTAAATGCACCCTTATTTTCAACATCTGTATGTCAGAAACACCTGAGCTCTAGTTTCTAATGCAGTTTTCTGTTATAATGGCCATATTTTAGCAAAGCTGGACAACGGGAAATTCCACTCATTGGTTAAGAAATGTTATATTATATCTAAAAATTGTTAAACCTTGTAAGGAAAAGTAGATAACAAAAATAGAATGTTTATTATTTTTATTATATCTAAAGCTACTAGTAAAGGCAATTACTTTTAAAGTGTGGACAACATGTTAAATGTTGAAGTTGTAGCACTTGTGCTAAAAATGATACATTGCTCAAATATTCAGATAAAACTGTTAAAGCAAGAAACAAACATTATAATGACATCCGAACTAATCAGCTACTACAGACCTTATTGTAACTTAGTACATAATTAGGGGATTTGTATTTTTGAATTAAAATGAGAGGCAGTAATCCTGTGTAAAGACACATGGTGAAAGTGATTTCATTTTGCTCGTAGGATTAGAGCACATGATCTATTGGCCTCGTGTCATCACCATCTTTCCTACTTGCAAAATAATTGGTATTTTTACCTGAGCAAAGTTGTGATAATGTTTTCATTGGTTTTGTTTCAGTATTGTTCATTACAGAGCTGTTCATAGTATTCACATTAATTTGTCATGTCTCAAACAAGTAAAGTTCATTAGGGCTGGTGTACTGTTTATTGTTTTTGTATCCCAAAATTGTTAATGCTGTTGAAATTATAAAACTGTGTAATGTCAATATGCTCAATAAAGACTCAATTTTACTGCTATAATTTGGCTTTTCTTACAATTATTTGTGTTATTTCTTGGTAAGTTAAGGTTGAAAATACGGGGAGTGAAATGTTAAAATTCCCACGTACCTGTTTTATTCAAATTTTCTGGCCAAATTCTACGCTATTGCCTGTTCTTTTGCCCAATAAAATCAAGAGGCAAATGAATGTGTGAAGAAACAGAATAAACTTCCTAAGAAATTCTTGTCCTTAGAAATAAAATGAAAACATGTTGACCTGTTCAGAGATACACGAACCTTATAATGAAAAGTATACATGGTAATAAAAACAATATGGGCTAAAACTGATGAATGAGAAAGATTGTCAATTAAATCCTAAAGTTAACAACCCAACAAACAAATTTAAAACACTGTGTAAAATAATTAACAGTGGAAAAACTCATACCCATAAAAACATACATCTACTCCAAGAAGCATTTTTTTTTTTTAAATGCCATTTCTTAAATTAAAGCAGGACACTGTAACAGTAATACTTTATCTTTGGAACTAAAATCTAGTTTCTGAATCATACAAATTCAAATGAATTATACTCTGAAAAATTCCATCAAAAATAGTTGCTCATCAGGGAAAGGTGAAATCATTTCAATAATTCTTAAAAATTGTAAGCCTGCTCTTCTTAATATATTAGTTTACTTAATAAATTCATCTCTATCTGTATTCACTTTCCCAGAATCCCTAAAAATTAGTATTGTAAGACCACTTGCTAAGAAGAATAATACACAGGATGTTAGGAATTATCGACATTTAACCCCATCTTCAGTATTTGTCAAACTCTATGAAAAAATTACATTAGCAAGTTACATAAACAAGTTACATAAACTGTTTTTCTTGGATCTAATAATATCCATAATAAATTACAAGATGGCTTCTGGAATGGCTTCTCCACCACCACTGCTGTTGTGGACTTTATTCATGACATCAACGGAATCAATCAATGGAAACTTGGAACCAAATAAGAAAACTGCAAATATATTCATTGATCATTCAAAGGCATTTCATTGTGTATCTCATGCAAAACTGTTGATAAAACTAGAATATTATTTTATTAAAAGGTGGAGTTAATGGCCTCATTTGTACAGAGATCTTCTGGCAATATGAAAATTCCTTCTCCAAAGTGAAATCAAATGTTCATACAATACATCCATATGAAATCAAAATTACCACAGGTGCTGTACAAGGACTTTAGCTATTTCTAATATATTAATGATAATCCAAACTCTTCTGATTTCTCTGTAATTTCTTATGCAGATCGATATTAATAAGCAGTGGGCAAAATCTTAGTCATCTTCAGAATCATTAAAATCAATTAAAAGTATTTGTCCATGAATGAATTGAAATTAAACGTTGATAAAACTATATTAATCAATTTCAAGTTTTGTCACAGTTACCAACACCAAAACATAAAGGTGGAAGTAGATGTTATCTTTCAGAATGGCGATGCAGAAAATATTGGCATAGTTGCCACTTTGTATTTATAAATAAATTGAAATAAATAACAATTACGTCACCAGCACGATGTGGCAAATAGCGTTTTATTTTAATACTTTTCCTAAATCCCAAAACTTGCGGAGAAGGAAATACAGGGAAATCAGCGTGACGCGTATTCTTAAAGGAAAGGGTAGGGACTAACATCAAATCCCTAACGCGTCAGCCTTCATCAACAAAGAAAATATGAGTTTTTACAACTGACTACAAGTTTGGGCAACTCACGATGTAAAGCCAAAGGATAACCTCACCAAGAAGATAAACTTTTGCGTCCACAGGATTTCAAGAAACAATGAAAAGCTCCCAGATGTTAGGTAGCACTCCCAGGGGTCGGAAGCTGAACTTGGCTATCAGACAAGTGACAGCTGTTGATAAGTCAATTGAATGTGTTGGTACATCGACTCAGATAAGCCATCTGGCAGCAAATGGTAGAACTACATCACAGTTTGACATTACCTTACATATTTACTCATTTGACATATTAATAAGTTGTTACAGGGTATGCATCTCGGTTTTACACTGAATGACAAATATATACTATCACAGAGTACTATCAATGAAGTATTATCATGTAAAGTACATGAATAATGCTATTCGAAAACTTAATAGATTCCTGTGAAAAAAGAAGCCAAAAATTTCGCATTTAGAGTAATGCTTAACCGCCATTTTCTTATAAACGGCTTCGAAGTTTTCAATGAAAGCTGCTATTTAGGACGACGTTATAGTCTTCTTTAATATTCTTAAAATATAATTTAGGTATTTCAAAACGTCCGTCCGACTGTCAATTTGTCGCATGGGAACAAACCTAGCGCCTAAACTACACGTACGATAATTGAAGAAACGTCTGTCCATCTGGCTCTAGTTGAAGCCTTGAAATTTTGAAAAACATTCTTTCTAATTTAGGGGTTCCTAAATGGCATTTCCAAAATTTTCTCAAAAACGACTCCCAATTTTTTTAAAGTTTCTTGTAAGAATAGAATAAAATACACTTATAAAGATAGCATAGTTCCGATTTTCGCGGTTAACTCGAAAATTGCTTAATTTGAATTTTTGGTTCCAAAAAAAATTGAAGATAGTTTTTTTTAAAAAAATTTGTTGCTCAAATCAGTTCTTTTATAAGGTCTAAGATTTTTTTGAAAGTTTTAGAATTTTCGTGCAATATGGGTGCAATATTTTTTTAAAAAATACAAAAACCATTTTTCATAAACGACTACAATTTTTTCTTTAAATCTTTGCAATGGATATAGCTAAATTTACTGTAACGTGGACGAATTTTTTATTCTTCTTTTCTCGAAAACTTACAGTTTTCTGTGAAAATAATTAAAAATCCGCATTTTCAAATCGCTCAAACGCCATTTTCTCAAAAGGCTCAAACTTTTTCAAGGGATACAGGTAACGGCACTATTTAACATGACGTATAGTTCATTTGGGTGTGTTCTGTTGTTTTTTAAAAAATTACACAAATGTAAGTATTATAAAATATCTCTCAGGCCGTTAATACGCACATTTCCATCGATTTGAATACATTATTACATTTGTAGTATAATGCAGCCTTGTACATTTAGAAAACCACTAGCTGCGTCTGTGCACGGCGATCAGGAGAAAGGGAGGGAAACTTACCACAAACAAGGACGGTCAGTCTGAAGGAGCAGGATGGTGGAGTGAAATTCTTTGACACAATCGTTTGGAGTTGTCCGGATTGTTCATTTGATCCATCCATTACCAAGCTGTAACCGGCATAACCTATCTCGTGGGCGAGATGTCCTCAACATACAAATATTTTTTCAAATAACAAAGATAAGAAAATATATTTATTAAAAACTTAGTTTAATGTGCCGCTCCGCGTAGATCCTAAGGGTTTTCGGAGAAAATATCAAAACAATCTCCTCGATCGCAAGGAAGTAAAATCAGTGAAGGTTACTTTTACTGAAGTCTCTGGGGACAGTTGCATCCAGTAAACTCAACAATATAAAAAAAAATTTAAAAAAAGTTTTTGTTTATTCAACAAAAGAGAGAAATAACACAGAATTACAATAATATTCAAGATTTTTTAGCCAGGGGCCTCTTTACAAAAAGTTACACGAGAATATCGGCTAAAATGAGGCGTAGAAATGACACAGAATTACAAGAAATGTGTAGAACAACAGGTTACATAGAAATGGCCCACTTTAGGATACAAAAAAGTACAAAAAACATTACACATACTTATAGAGAAAAATGATGGTGTCTACTCGAGATAACTCTCGTTAAATGAACAACGAAAGTACATAATAACCGTGCTCTGAGCACGGAACAAACCAAATTAACCTTACTGCTCAATATTTCGAAGGAGGCATACGCGGCCACTCCTTCGAAATTGCGGCAATGCGTTGCTTTATAGCTGTGGACCAATTTCGCGAGGAGTTCCAGCTTTCCAGGACCTGTATGACTGTCTACGGAGCCCAATTACGTGTTAAGTTTAAACACTAAAAACAATTTCTTGAGTATGGTTTCCCTCGCCGATTCCGCAGCGCGCCGCCCTTGCGGTCCGAAACGCTAGAAAAACATAGCACACTCTTGCCAGGTTAAGCCTCCGGGAGTAGAATTCTGTGAACAAATCAGAAAAATATTAGAAATGGCACAAGAACATTCGGAAGAGCAGAAACAATGTAAGATGCCTCAAAGCACAAATAAACCAGACGATGCAAAATAAAGATGCAACACTGAAAAAATAGAGACGCAACAATTTAATACACACGAGATTGTTTCACATGAAGATGATATAATAGCTTAATCTACAGTTTTATTTAAATATAAATATTTTGAATACTACACTTTTTAAATCTGCTGGTTGAAATCGAATTTCAATTTTTGAATTCCGTTGTTGATTATGTTGCAATTATTTTCTATTCTTGTTCCTGATTAGGCTAGTAATCGAGATTGAAATTAATATAATGAGTTAATATAAATGAGTTAATATAAATATTATGAATTAATATAAATGAGTATAAACAATTGTAACAACTATTGTACTACAGCTTCCGGGTCAATGACCCCCATCTCGATCAGGTTTTTCGTCCAGTTTCCCTGATCCATTGAGCAAATGCTGAGATGTCCCCTTGTTTTGCTTCTGGACATAAATGTAACTTCATTTTCTGTGCACGTCTTCTAGAATTCAGTGGGAAATACAATTATTCAAATTATCGTTTCCATGTTGTCGCGGCAGGAAGTAATATGAGCCAAAATTTATTGCTTATTTATCTTTGAAAATAGATTTTATAACATGGGAGTTTTTTGTGTTTTTTTCTCCCTTTCAAAATTCAAAATTTATTGCTTATTTATTCTTGAAAATAGATTTTATTACATGGGAGTTTTTGTTGTTTTTTCTCCCTTTCAAAATTCAAAATTTATTTCTTGTTTTCCTTAAAATAGATTTTTTACATGGGTTTTTTTCCTTTCAAAAATTCAAAATTTAAGTAGTATATGACTTAGTGTAGGGATCACAGAATTTTGAAAATGTGCACACAATTCACTTTTCCCAATAGCACGTCATACGCAGTTTTTAACTTTTTTTACGTAAAATAAATAAATAAATAATATTCAAAAGTAATGGGATTATGAGCCAACGAGATTCTTAATTTAGAGAGTGGATAAATATAAACGCTATAAATCTAGATCAACTCACACACACACGGATGTCTAAAGCAACCAAAACATACATGCAGCACCTCAAAAGAAAACACACGCGGCACGTCTGAGGCAACACATCCGCGGCATGTAAGAGCAACACACACCCGCGGTAAGTCCAAAGCAATACACTCATGCGGCATGTCTAATGCAACACACACACACGCGGTAAGCGTAAAGAAATACGCGCGGGGTAAGTCTAGTGCAACACACACACAGTTAGCTTAAAACACACACACACACACAGTTAGCTTAAAACACACACACACACACACTGTAAGCTTAAAGAAACACACACACACACACGGTAAGCTTAAAGAAACACACACACACACGGCAGCAAAAACCAGTGCCTGGATGATATCTTAAATCAAAATTTTAAAAATCAAATTAACATGGCACAACTTCCGCCACGACCATCACGTATGTGAACAGGAAGTCGTATCTTTTATTTAACAAAAATATTAGTGTATTACTTTCCCAGTGAATGTGGGTTTTCATGCCGAAATTCATAAAAACTTTTATCTTAATGTAAACATCATGACATGGAATGTAAACATTGTTTCACGATTACAATTAAATGTAAGATTTTTAAGTATTTATTTGTTTATTTTTTGAATAATGTCTTTGAAATATTTTAAACCTAAGGAGAATTTTTGCGCAAGTTGACTATAGACAGTACATAATGCTTCAAGATATGAATATGTACAATTGTTACAACATATGAATATGTACAAACAACGAGACCAAAAGCACCACAATGATAAAATACATATACAATTCAAATATATTTGCAGCACATTATCAGGAATATTCATTTCTTCTTAATTTAATTGCAGCAAAATTATGTGGGCATTAGTAATACCAATGCCCATATATGGCAGACAATGTGAAGACACAGATAGACAAAGAAAAACAGACGGACGCAGGCCGAGTTTCGTACCAGGGCGCAGAAAGCGAGCTCAGACAGACAAAACGAATAGACGGTGTACAATTGACTTTTTATGACGCAATCGTTTGGAAGTATTGTAGATTGTATAATTTTACGTTGTCAAGCTGAAGTCGCGATTCTACTTCGTGGTGAGAATGAATGTATGGAGGATGGATGTCGGAGATTTAAAAGTTACTTATGAAGGAAAGTTGGGGCATTTCCACATCACAATTACAAGTTGCGACTGACTTGTGGGCTGTAGTCCTAATGGCGCGTTATTCCTTTGTTTATAGTGGCGAATTCCTCATGAGGCCTATTTCCAGTTTTACCTATAGAAGCGATGTAAACTATTTATGATTTTATATTATAAGACTATTTTACAACAAAATTTTCTAATATTCCATTATGTTTATATTCTTGTTAAAATATTTATTTTTAATTTTGAGTATGATTATCTGCAAGGATCGCTCCATGAGCGATTTCGTAGGGCCAATACCAACCGTGCACAAGCAAATTGACACCCTCACACCCACACAGTCGCCCAAAACCGGCAAAATCCAACATGCGGACAGACAAAGCGCCCTTACAAAGACGCTTCTTCAGTTATGGACGAAACGTATCGACGAAACAACCTAACAAATGACAAACGAAAAAAAAAAAAATAATCGAAACCCCATACACCAATGCTCCTCTCCCTAACACTAAAAAAATAAAAACAAACAAAAAATAAAAAAAAACACAAAAATGATAAAACGATATGAAAAAACTAAAAAAGGGATGAAAAAACATCTCAAAAGATGTAAAAATTCCTTGAAAAAATAATAGACACTGAGAACAAAGACGCTGAAAACAAACAAACAATCCCTGAAAACAAACAAACAAACAATACCTGAAAACAAACAAACAATCCCTGAAAATAAAAAATCACTGACAACAAAAATCACTGACAACAATAAATCACTGACAACAAAAAATCACTGAAAAGAAAGAATCACTGAAAAGAAAGAATCTCTGAAAAGAAAGAATCACTGAGAAAATACTGAAAAAAAGAAAAACACTCAGAAATGTAAAAACGAAGAAACGAGCGAACACTCACGTCTAGCGCGTGCAATAATGCAGATGGACGGGTAGCGCTCCCACGCTCCCACGCACGCACGCAGACGGACAGCACGTTTGTTGGGACATTTCCTCACCACAAGTTTGGACTTGTAGGATGTAGTCCCCAAGGCGCGTTATTCCTTTTTTTAAAGTGGCGAAACCCCTAGAAGCCTATTTGCACTTTGGGAGGAGCGCTCCTACCCAAGGTTACACGAGGCTTCAAGAGGTGAAAGAGGGTGGAAGTGTAGAAGGGGGTGGAAGTGTAGAAGAGGGTGGAAGTGTAGAAGAGGGTCAATGTGAGACACACACACGCGGCACATAAACAAACAAAAGGCCAAAAAAGCTTTAAGCAAAACACGCAAGCGGCACGCGTAATGCACCATACACACAAACGCGCAACACCCAATGATGCGGACATACACGTGGCAACCCTAAAACATCACACACTAAGGTGATAACCCTAAAACATCACACACTAACGTGATAAGCCTACAGCAACACACACACAAACGCGGTTAGCCTACAGCAACACACACACACAAGCGGTTAACGTACAGCAACACACACACAAACGCGGTTAGCCTACAGCAACACACACAAACGCGGTTAGCCTACAGCAACACACACACAAACGCGGTTAGCCTACAGCAACACACACACACAAACGCGGTTAGCCTACAGCAACACACACACAAACGCGGTTAGCCTACAGCAACACACACACAAACGCGGTTACCCTACAGCAACACACACACACAAACGCGATTAGCCTACAGCAACACACACACAAACGCGGTTAGCCTACAGCAACACACACACAAACGCGGTTAGCCTACAGCAACACACACACACAAACGCGGTTAGCCTACAGCAACACACACACAAACGCGGTTAACCTACAGCAACACACACACAAACGCGGTTAGCACACACACACACAAACGCGGTTAGCCTAAAGAAACACACACACAAACGCGGTTAGCCTAAAGAGCGGTTACCCTACAGCAACACACACACACAAACGCGATTAGCCTACAGCAACACACACACAAACGCGGTTAGCCTACAGAAACACACACACACAACGCGGTTAGCCTACTGCAACACACACACAAACACACACACACACACACACGGCAAGCCTCTAATGACACACACACGAGACAAGCCTCTAACAATACGTACATATAGCGGCAAGATTAAAGGAACACACACACACAAACGTGATAAGGCTAAATCCACAAACACACACACACGCCACGCCACGCCGCGCCGCGCCAAGCCAAAACTTCGCAGCACGTTTTTTGGGACATTTCCCCACCACATTTACAAGTTTGGACTTGGCGAATTCCCCTAGAGGACTATTTCCACTTTGGGTTGGAGCGCTCCTACCCAAGTATAGAGAGTGGAAGAGGGTGAAAGAGAATGGAAGACGGTGAAAGACGGTGAAAGAGGGTGAAAGAGGGTGAAAGAGGGTGAAAGAGGGTGAAAAAGGTGAAAAGGGTGAAGAGGGTGAGAGAGGGTGAAAGAGGGTGAAAGAGGGTGAAAGAGGGTGAGAGAGGGTGAGAGAGGGTGAGAGAGGGTGAGAGAGGGTGAGAGAGGTGAGAGGTGAGAGGGGGTGAGAGAGGGTCAGAGGGGTGAAAGAGGGTGAGAGGGGTGAAAGAGGGTGAGAGAGGTGAGAGAGGGTGAGAGAGGGTGAGAGAGGCTGAAAGAGGGCGAAAGAGGGCGAAAGAGGGTAAAGGGGGAAAGGCGAAGAGGAACGGCAAGAACGTGCAAGAACGGCAAGAAGTGCAAGAACGTGCAAGAACGTGCAAGAACGTGCAAGAACGTGCAAGAACGTGAAGAGGGTGCAAGAGGGGCGGTGCAAGAGGGTGCAAGAGGGTGCAAGAGGTGCAAGAGGGTGCAAGAGGGTGCAAGAGGTTGCAAGAGGTTGCAAGAGGGTGCAAGAGGTGCAAGAGGGTGCAAGAGGGTGCAAGAGGGTGCAAGAGGGTGCAAGAGGGTGTAAGAGGGTGTAAGAGGGAAGGGGTGTAAGAGGGTGTAAGAGGGTGTAAGAGGGTGTAAGAGGGTGGAAGAGGGTGGAAGAGGGAAGGTTTCCTCGTGCAAATGACCATAGGGGCTGTCGATTAACTAACGTTTGTGCGATCTTTCTTGTTAATTTAACGGTTGATTTGATTATACGGTCAATTAATCTAAGGGTAAAGCTAACCCTGCGCCCAGACTCAGTACCCAAATCCAGCGCTCACACCCAGTGCGTGAACAAGGATCGCGCGCAAAGAACGAGGCCAAGAAACGCAGACAAGGAACGAGAGAAAAAAAATCGCGGAAAGAAAACGCGAGCAAGGATCGCTGGCAAGATGGTAAAGTAATTACGCGGACAAACGCACATCTCCCTTCCCTAACCTATACTCACGCTCCAAGCCACGCCCCGGCCCACGCCCCCGGCACACGCCCTTGAGCCACGCACCAAGCTTAAACACCAAGCCTACGCCCCAAGTCCAGGCGCACCCATTAACCCGCCCCGGGAGTGTTAAGGGAGTGTGCGGCGACTGAAGTTGACGGCTGGTGACGTTAGGGGTGGCTGATGTTGGTGCCGACCATCGCAGTCTGAATATGTCACTGCATCTGGTGATCTGTAACAAAAATATAATAGTATGTTTAATATTTTTTTAAAATATGAAACAGGAGTATCAAATCGCTTTGAACCAATTCCTTAAAATAATTTCAGTGTAAGTTAATGATTTATAACTAAAAAGGTTAATTTTTCCAATTTGCTTACATTTTATGGATGTTACTTCCACTAGTTTTTTTTATGTTGTAGAATTACAAACCGACGTCGAATTTTTATTTAAACCGAACCTTAAAATATATCGATTTTAATGTGTAATAACTATCATAGAACATCATATGAGCTGCTGTGGATATTCCGGTGTACTGAACAGCTATAAAAGCTCTTACCAAATTATTTCAAGTTTTCAATCCGACACGAAAAATGGCCCGAAGACCGAGACGCATCAAATGACTCATCACTGTCTCCGAACTGGACAGGAACGTGCTTAATACAATTATTCATTTGCAGGATTCACTTCTCACGACTTACCTATACTCTTCCTAGAAATAATTTCCATCTGTAATAATAATACAGTGAACCTTCATTAACATGAATTCCAAGGGACCGAATATAATACACGTTTGTGTTATAAAAACTCGTGTTCTCCGTGTATTATATATGTCCGTATTACCACAATCCCTTGCCGGGATTTAAGACTTGTTCGTGTTATGGTGTAATTCGTGGTAAGCGAGTTCGTGATAACGAGGGTTTAAAATAATAATAATAATAATAATAATAATAATAAACCCCGTGTGGTTTCGGGGTTTTAGTAGAATAGCACCAAGGGATCTCCCCCTGTCGTAAGAGCCGACTAACCGGAGCAGCTGACCGCTGTCCTTTACCTAGTAATTCATTCCCGTCGCACCTTTATCTGCCCCCTCGCCCCCGGATCTCGGCAGGTGGTAGCTTGTAGCGAGTAGCTTGTCTTCCTCCGTTTCATCACTCCCTAACAATCCTATTTTCCTACCCGCACTTATTCCTACCTAGTTTCCCCTGTAGCTGGCAGAGAGCTATAAAATGCATTACCCATTTGATATGGAGCAGTTCGTGCAGAATGAAGTCTCGGATGTGTCAGGGAGTAGGGCTGTACCTGGCACGGGACCCCAGCCCAATGATGACAACGTAAGCGATCAAAATGGCAATGCCCACTCCAACTCCAGTAAGGAGAATGCGTCAACTTCATCTGGACTGCGTACCAAGAGGAATGCCTCCAGAAGAAATGAAACATCTAATAGAATTAAATGGAGCAGAGAAATGAATAAAAAAGTTATTCGCACTTACCTGCTCATAAATGAATGTAGAGACGATCCCTTACCGGGTTGGAGACACAAACTTCACTCTGAATTTTCTAAACCTACCCAGAATTCAACTTGACTGAACCTAGTCGACCGTAAGAACGTAATTATGAAACGAAAGTATCTTACCCAGATCGAAATTGATGAAATACGTAGGGAAGTGGGTAATGAACTTCAGGCAGCTGTAGAAGATCATCAAACTGGTGATAATAACGAGACGAGAATAGAGACAAATGATTTGAGTATAAATAAGGAAACCGCTGAAAAGTTTGTAGGATATTTCTATCTGTTTCGAGACACAGATCCTCTTGGTAGGCCTAAAATCCCAAAATTAATCTTTACCAAACAAACTAATATTCTTATTAATCAAGTTGATCAGGTAATACCTCAGGTTGCTGACCAATTAAATAACTTGAGAGATATTCATACTGCCTTGTATGCAGCTGCAGTTGCTGTAATTGATCTTAATGGACACGCATCCCCCCAACACAAAGAAAGCGAGAAAACCTGATGGCAATTTAGACTGGAAAAGATTGTTAAACTGAGAACAGAGATTAATAAATTCATGAATTTCTTTCAAACAACAAAAGTAGAAGAGTAAAACATAAAATTAATAGAATCCTACATAAAATGCAAATCAACATCAACGACTCCGAGTTAAGACAAAAACTAACCCTGTACCACGATGAAGCTAGACAAAACTCAAAGCTAAGGGTACTAGATTCGAAGATCAATGAATGCTAAAGGGAACAACAAAATATGTTATTTGAGAGGAACCAGAAAGTATTCTATCGGAACTTGGAACACAAAGCTGATAGCCAGGAGAAAGTTGATAGTTATAAATTCAAGCAATACTGGCAGGAAATCTGGACCAACCCTTCAAGCTACAATCATGATGCATCATGGCTCTCTGAACTTCAGAAAAAGATGGGCAACCTTCCAGAAATGTCTGAAGTCCACATTACCACCGAAGATATTGAAGGAAGTCTTAAGAAATGCCAAAAATGGAAATCGGCGGGATCTGACAAAATTCAGAACTTTTGGTTGAAGCGTTTTGTCTCCCTGCACAACTTGATTTCGAATAGTTTTAATGAGATACTTCAGAAGCCTGATCAGTGTCCAAAATTCTTAACGCAAGGTATTAATTACTTACTACCCAAAAGTGTTCCTAAATCAGATCCCAAAAATTACAGGCCAGTAACATGTCTCTCTGTACTATATAAGTTATTAACATCAGTTTTACACGAAAAGATATACATGCATTGTGATCAGAACAATATCATCAGCATGGAACAGAAAGGATGCATCAGAGGTACATTTGGATGCAAAGAACAGTTGACTGTGGACAGCGCAATCATAAAACAAGCTGAGGTAAAAAGCCGAAACTTGAGCATGTGCTACATCGACTATAGAAAGGCATTTGATTCGGTACCTCATGAATGGCTGATACACATTTTGAAAATATATAAAATTAATACAAAGGTTGTAAACCTGCTCGCCGCCTTAATGAAAAACTGGTGCACGGAGATTAATTTGGAGAATTGTACATTTAAGATTGATATTCGTCGAGGAATATTTCAAGGCGATTCATTGAGCCCTCTATGGTTTTGTTTAGCTATAAACCCCCTATCACAGCTTCTAAACAAGGAATGTCTAGGGTACAGACTCCTACTGAGAGATCCTACCTCCCGAATCAGCCATTTATTATTTATGGATGATCTTAAACTGTTTGCCGAGAGCCATAACCACCTGAACGCGCTGAAGTATGTGACGCGAGTATTTAGTGAAGACATTGCTATGTCCTTTGGATTTGATAAATGTGCCGAAATACACCTAAAAATGGTAAATTGGTCGAAGTACCTGATGAAACTTGTGATTTTCGACAGCTTTTGTACCACGACACTTATAAATACCTTGGTATCCAACAAAATAGACGAGTGAACCACACAAGTATGAAGTCGATATTCAAGAAAAGGTACAAATCAAGAATCACAAAGTTGATGAACAAAAAATTGTACTCTAGGAATCTAATAAGTGCTATTAACACCTATGCTGTCCCAGTATTGACATATTCCTTTGATATCCTGAAATATTCAGACACAGACCTTCGGGAACTGGATACGATTACTCGAACCACCCTCACAAAATTCAGAATACATCATCCCAAGAGCGCTGCCGAAAGGCTTTATCTTCCCAGAAACCAAGGAGGTAGAGGCCTACTTAATATCTTCAATCTGTGCAGGTCACAAGAAAAGAATATGCGAATGTACTTTCACTTCTCGGATAGTGTGTTACTGAAGAATGTAGTTGCTGTAGATGCAAACTATTCAGCTCTAAATCTCCAGAAGACTGAAACCAACACTGAAATTGTTTCCAGATATGTAACATGCAGACAGATTGGAAGAACAAAACCCTTCATGGAAAATATCCTAATCTCTTAAATAACCCATCATTGATAAAGTCCTTCTCTCCTGTGGTAAAATGGAATATTTATTCCTGAAACTAAGGATTTATAATAGCCATTCAGGATGGGGTAATAAAAACACCGAATTATGATAAACACATACTGAAGAGCAGTATAAAAGATGTCTGTAGAATGTGTAATCAACCAAATGAGACCATCGACCATGTGATTGCAGGTTGCCCAGTTCTTGCCAACACTGCATATCTAGGGAGGCACAATCAAGTAGCCAAAATAATCCATAGACAATTGACATCAAATTATAGACTAATTGAGAACCCTCCACCATTTTACAAATATTAACCTTCACCGGTTATAGAAAATAGTAAAATAGTACTCTACTGGGATAGGCCTATTGTCACTGATAAGACTGTGGATTATAATCGCCCGGACATAGTAGTTATCAATAAAATACAAAAGTATGCAACAATCATAGATGTAGGCTGTCCACTGACAAAAAACCTGAACATGACAGAATCGGAGAAGATTTCAAAATACCAGAATTTGGCAGCAGAAATCCACCATGTTTGGCAACTGAGTAAGGTTGAAATAGTGCCAATAATCATCTCAGCCACAGGAGTGGTGACAGACCGATTTGCTTCAGGTCTTACAAAAATAGGATTATCAAAAGGAATCTGCATAAATCCATCCAAAAAGCTTTAATCCTACAGACTTGCCATATTGTGCGAAAATTTTTAAATGGAAGGACGGACAAAGATGAATTTCTTCTCCGTCTTTCCTCAGATCTGTCAATACCAGTTGCATTTGTTAGAGCCTAAGTCGTATGAATAGATGAATGGTTCTCAATGCTTACTGAGAAAAGTACAGAAATAATAATAATAATAATAATAATAATAATAATAATAATAATATAGAAATGCAAAGACGTAACGCCAGTTGCAAACGAACAGTGATGTATTGTAGTAGATACGAAGTAGGGTCAAAAAGTACCCGGAATTGGTTATTAAAAATTTATTAAAAATATTTATAACATTCTTACATTATTTCCCTTCAAAATACTCTCCTCCTGCATCTACACATTTATTCCACCGTTCATATAATTGTTGGAAACACTCTTGAAAGCCGTTTTTTGAAAGTTCCTTCAGCCGCTCCGTCGCATTTTCAATCACCTCTGACGAATCAGCAAAACGATGTCCCTTCAATGCCATTTTTAACCTTGGAAACAGGTAGAAATCTGGTGGTGCGAGATCGGGAGAATATGGAGGATGTTCCAGAGTGGTAACATTATTCTTGGCAAGGTATTGTTTCACCATTAGGGATCGATGTGCTGGGGCATTGTCGTGCAACAAACACCAGTCATTCTCTGCCCATTTTTCAGGTCGCTTTCGTCGAATTGCATCTCGTAGCCGTTTTAAGATCTCTGTATACAATTCTTTATTTACTGTTCTCCCTTCAGGAATAAATTCATAATGAATCACTCCACGGTAATCCAAAAACACCTCCAACATCACCTTACTCCGGCTTCTGTCCAAGCGAAATTTTTGTTTCTTGGTGGTTTTTGTCTTACATTCAGCGGACTGCCGTTTTGTCTCAGGGTCGTAAAGAAAGCACCATGTCTCATCACCTGTAACAATTTTGCGCAGGAAGCCGTCATCTGCATCAGCCATTTCAATCAAGTCCCTGGACATGGCCACTCTCATTTCCTTTTGCTCAGGGATAACATTTTTGGAACAATGTGCAAGCAAACACGATGCATGTTCAAGTCATTATGAAGGCTGTGAACACTCCCATGTGAAATACCAACTTCAGAGGCAATAGTATTGATGGTTGTTCGCCTGTCCGCACGCACAATTTGTCGAACGCGCTCAACATTGTCGTCTGTAGTGGAAGTGGAAGGCCGCCCAGTCCGAACGTCATCTTCAATTGTTGTGCGACCGTCGCGAAAACGCTTATGCCACTCGTAAACTGCTGTTTTCTTCATCGCAGAATTTCCGTATGCTTTTTTTAGCATCTCAAGAGTCTCCGAGGGTGATTTCTCCAGCAACACACAGAATTTAATATTGCCACGCTGCTCTAATGACGACATTGCACAATCCGACGAAAGAAAGAAACTACGATCTACAATATTAAACACCGAACGCACGGAACCAACTACAACTGCCTGCTAACCTCAAAAGCACATTCACTACCAGTTATACCAACCTCACAAACAAAAATTTCCCTTTCAGCTAACAAATACTTGACTTAAGCGGCCATTCTGGGAACTTTTTGACCCTACCTCGTATAATACCGAGCAAAGAACGCAAGTTTTCTGATTTGGCATGCACCAATCTTCGAAAGCAATGCAAAATGATAGAAGAAACTGCAGCTATCTTGTACCCGCAAGGGATCACTTTTCAGGCCATGTCAAGACGGCACAACCACGCCGCCGCACCAATTGGCTTCACGTGCCTAAATTCCTGATTATTTTGTTTTCATTTTTCGTACCTTCAAGTCCCACAATTTTTTCATTCGAAATGAGGGTCCGGATAAGTATTTAATTACATATTTTCTTAAAGTAAATTAAACAAGTCAAATCAACGATATGTTCACGTTTTATATTGGTTAGTGCCCCACAACGACTTTTTAGTACATATATTTATAAATTTACCGAAAGAACGTATTGTAACATATTTCTGAATATTTCAATTTTCTGCAATTTGTTTTGTATAATTTATTTATTTTGAATGTTTTTTGATAAGGAATCGCTGAGACAAACCATGAAGGGTTATGAAACACATTTTCCTGCAGCTTTGTCTCTAAAACCGCGCTATAACATTGCGTTAATATGCGCCTGACTATACATACGGGCGAAAAACAAAAGGGCACGGCGTTTATGCAACAACTGTGTGTTAGTTTTCAGCGCGAGTTGAACAGAAAACTGCTTAGGAAGGAAGTTGGTAATGACACGTCGAGCAGGCGATCTTGCGCGCCCACGTCGCATCTTTCAAAGGTCTCCCTTGACCTTGATAACATTCGCCACGATTTAAAAGGTCATCTCCGTTCACGCTGCGTGGGGCGCAGAGACCGTCCCTGTTCATTGAAGCGCCAAACTACACCAACATGAGAGTGGGAATATCTGGCGCGTACCGCATAATGCGAAATTAAGAACAGCAGTTACGAAGATATATGTTTATAGCCGGTTGTTGCGAAACAACGAATCCTTGATATGACTGAAAGCGTTTACATTAGGCCCCGAATGAAAATTAGGCCTGATAATTAATGATTATCAGGCCTAATTTTCATTCGGGGCTAAAGACCATTAAATTCTAAGATTGATACATCGATCTTTATGAATACACGCGCGGTTTTCCGACTTGTATTTTAATTTAATTACAATTTAATTAATTAATTAATTAATTGATTTCTAATTACCTTTTTAATAATAAATTACTATTGAAAACAATTTTATACGAACTTTTAGTTAATGTACGATCATTTGAGATCCACTTTTCAGCTATCTGGTTGTGTAGTTGCAAATTAACAATAAGAACGTCGCGATATGGCGTGAAGTATACAAAAAAATCTCTCATTGTCAGGCGGCATTTATAGTATAAGAGTGTTTCTTGTGAAAGAAGGTCTTGGCTACCAGGATACCGTTGATGTAAGTAGTGGATTTATTTTATTTATTTTATTTTACGTCAAAAAAACAGTTTAAAACTGCGTATGACGTGCTATGGGGAAAAGTGAATTGTGTGCACATTTTCAAAATTCTGTGATCCCTACACTGTCATATACTACTTAAATTTTGAATTTTGAAAAGGAGAAAAAAACAACAAAAACTCCCATGTAGTAAAATCTATTTTCAAGGATAAATAAGCAATAAATTTTAATTTTGAAAGGGAGAAAAAAAAAAAAACTCCCATGTAATAAATTCTATTTTCAAGGATAAATTAGCAATAAATTTTAGCTCTTATCGCCTGTCGCGACGAAATGGAAACGATAATTTGAATAATTGTATTTCCCACTGAATTCTAGAAGACGTGCACAGAAAATGAAGTTACATTTATGTCCAGAAGCAAAACAAGGGGCCATCTCAGCATTTGCTCAATGGATCAGGGAAACTGGACGAAAAACCTGATCGAGATGGGGGTCATTGACCCGGAAGCTGTAGTACAACAGTTGTTACAGGTTGTTTATACTCATTTATACAGTCCAAATGGTAAATAATGCATTATGTATCATTGTTAAAATTAATGTTACTTTTCTTGTGATGCTCAGTATAGCCTCTAATTGTATAGAAACAGTTATGCAGCAGAAACGATTTCACTTGGGATTTAAACGTTTCTATTGAATTTAATCGTTTAATGTCATCTGGCAAAGTGTTGTAAAATAATGTACATGTAATGTATGTGAATTTTTTGTAATGAGCTGTTGATACTGTCACCTGATGAATATGATTTCTACGTCGAGTGTTATAGTAATAGACCGGCATTTTCTGAAAATATATTCCAGCCCTTAAGCAAGTCATTTTTTACAAAAACCACTGATTCGTAAATAAAAAGACACGGTAATGGTAGAATTCCTAGATTAATGAAGAGAGGCTTACATGTGTTAAATTTGGAAAATTTAAGTGCCTACAGTTTACTGTATTTTGTGATGTGAACCCTCCAGTGAAGCCATCAATCATCTTAGAAGACCATCTGAGAAGAAAACACATCAATAATTTATAAGGTTTATTCATGTAAATAGGTTTAACATGGTACCATATGAATAACTTTTCTCACCTTAATTTCTCTTAAAAGGCAATAGTTTACAGTTGAACTGTGATCTCATGGCCATGAGAAGGTTTTGAAAACCTGAGATTTTGTTAATAAGAGCTAAGTTTTTGCCTCAGTGTGATCTGAGAAAAAATTCATGTTTTATGCAACAATTTTTTCTCATTTCAAAACAGGTTTTTGTTTATTATAAGAGAACCACTTGTCCTACCGGATTCTTCTATCAAAATCCGGCATCTACATTAAATTTAGGACTATTTGGACACCTCATTTAACTCTGTAGCTTCAGATTTGACGTTTTTAGGTCAATTTAAAATATTTTTAGTCTGTATTCTGAGGAGCAGTCACAGTGCCTGCGGACTCTAACAGGGTTCGCTGGCATCGCTCAGGTGTCGAGAGGGTCACATACCCTGCAGGCGCTACCCTTACGTATTCTTTGGCAAAGAGGTTCCAAATGGTCGATCCATGCTCCCCACTACTATGACCCCCCCCTCACGGCTGTTACCCCTTCACCAACCCCTATATAAAGCATGCGCATCTCGCGCACAGGGCTCGCTCGCTCTTTCTTGTTCTTTCGGCTACATTCCGTGATGTAGTTTTGACTTTTTTTCGTAGAGCCCGGCTCCTTCAGAGTCGTTAAAACTATCAATTTGTAAATAGTATTTTTGTAAATAGTATGTTTTAATGGATATAGCACCACTTTCTTTTTGAAGTATGTTAGTTACAATAGATCAAATTATGAAGACTTAAATAATATTGTTTCTCATTTCATCATTGATACCTGAGCCATGGTTGTTTTTTTATTGTTGGTTCCCTTTGAACCAAACAATATGTTAATGAAATTGAGTGCATAAATGTATTTAATTTGTTGGTAATGTATGGACTTGGAAATGGAACTCTTACTTTGAAATGATCATGTTGTTAATGAAATGTTAATGTTTATGTTGTTTGCAGCTTGTTTACTTCGAATGTTATGTTTTATGTATGTCGCTGGCCTCCGAATGGTGTGGAGGTTCGGCATTTGCGCATTATTTATGAATGTTGTTAATGTTGCAGTTCCTGCCATGAGTAAGACGGCACTTGGCCGCATTTGGCAATTTATGGAAAGTTGCTCCCGCTGAGAGTAAGTCGGCGCTTGGCCGCATTCGGCACTCGGGAGACTACGAAAGGCGTCTGCTTGGCCCGTGCGGTAGCTCGAACCGCGGCCCTTGGTTGCAACGTCACGGTCCTGCAGCCGGCAGAGAAGTCGGCTGGGCACAGCTGTCACCGGCACGGAGCGATGGGTCACTTGCCGACCTTGTATATGTGGCATGTTGATCGGCGCTCGTGTCTAGGCACAGCTTTGTTCAGCGAGCAGCGGGCGGGCGCTTTGGACCGCTCACTCTCGCTTACGTGTAAACTTGCTGCATTCCTATGTTGTATTGTTACGAAAGGTATAGTAAGAAATCCATTTCCAAGAATTTTGGTATTATGCACTCCTATGAAAGTTTGTTCCATGGCTCATACGTAGTTCTGCTTATCATGAATGTTATGTAAGAAAAGAAGGCCAAAATACGGCTTCTTTAGTAAATTTGTCTATGTACGTTTCTATCTACCTCGTCCTAAATTGGGCATTCAACGGTAGATTATAAGACAGTATTTCTGTATGTGTTAGCGCGATGTTGTTGATGCGCTACTAAGTTAGTGTTCACCTTTTTGTTATAAGGTTTATGTTTGAATTTTCAGCTTCCTCGCCCTAAAGTGGGTTTTGTTGAGAGGTCGACTGAAATTATTAATTCTGTATGTCGGCGCATTTTGACGCGCCTTTGTTCATGTGAGACGGCCTCGACCGTCCTTCATTCTTGCTTTGTAAATTGTAATTCTGCTTCGTTTTTCCCGCAGCTGCTTTAGAACCTGCGCATCAGGAAAAACTGATTTATGTAAAGTTGTTTATGCAATAAATGTATTATGTTGAAAGTTATTTGATTGTCATATCTCCTGATTTGAGATCCTATAAAGTTGTGATACCTTTTCATTAAAAACCTGGGGCGTCCATTTGAAAAGTTCAAGTGTGACGACAATCTTTTGAATTTCGATAGCTTAGAAGCTTTTGTGTTAGCTTTGCATAATTATTTCCTTAGGCAAATGATGGTCAGTTCGCTATCTATTACGTAGCGAAAATTTATGCAATTAATGTGCTGTTTTCAACAGCTGGCGACCGTATAAAGTAAATTATTATTAATTAAGAGGTCAGCCAAGTTTGAGATTTAACATGAATCACGTGGGTGGGATTCGGTTATTATTCGTACAATTCGTTTTTGTAATCTAAAAGTCTGGGAGCTATAAGATGTATTTCCCCAGACTATTATGCCATATCTCAGGCGGGAATGAACATTCGCGAAATATACGGACGTTCCATTTAAGGTTTGACTGAATTGAGAGACCTATTTTTTTATTTTATTTATTTTACGTCAATAAAACAGTTAAAAACTGCGTATGACTTGCTATGGGGAAAAGTGAATTGTGTGCACATTTTCAAAATTCTGTGATCCCTACACTAAGTCATATACTACTTAAATTTTGAATTTTTGAATTTTTGAATTTTTGAATTTTTGAATTTTTGAATTTTTGAATTTTTGAATTTTTGAATTTTTGAATTTTTGAATTTTTGAATTTTTGAATTTTTGAATTTTTGAATTTTTGAATTTTTGAATTTTTGAATTTTTGAATTTTGAATTTTGAATTTTTGAATTTTGAATTTTTGAATTTGAATTTTTCAATTTTGAATTTTCCAATTCTTTGAATCCTTTCAATTTTCAATCTTCAATCTTCAACCTTTTGAATCTTTGAATTTTTGAATCTTTGAATCTTTGAATCTTTGAATTTGAATTTTTGAATTTAACTTGAATTTTGAATTCTTTGAATTTTTGAATTTTTGAATTTTTGAATTTTGAATTTTGAATTTTGAATTTTTGAATTTTTGAATTTTGAATTTTGAATTTTGAATTTTGAATTTTTGAATTTTGAATTTTGAATTTTGAATTTTTGAATTTTTGAATTTTTGAATTTTGAATTTTGAATTTTGAATTTTGAATTTTTGAATTTTGAATTTTGAATTTTTGAATTTTTGAATTTTGAATTTTGAATTTTTGAATTTTTGAATTTTGAATTTTGAATTTTTGAATTTTTGAATTTTGAATTTTGAATTTTTAAAAATCCCATGTAATAAAATCTATTTTCAAAGATAAATAAGCAATAAATTTTGGCTCTTATTACTTCCTGCCGCGACAACATGGAAACGATAATTTGAATAATTGTATTTCCCACTGAATTCTAGAAGACGTGCACAGAAAATGAAGTTACATGAAGCAACCTAAATATTTTGTTGACTTGACATCAGTCAATGGTACACTGTTCATTTTCAATGGAGCACAGAATTGTTTATTTGAAATGGAAAACTGCATTAAAACCGTTTTCTTTTCGTTTACTATTAATTTGTTATTTCGGAACCAATTTGAAACATTTGATATTGCACTATTTACTGCTTCTTTATTGCCAAGGATGTTCGTATCATCCGCAAAGAGAACCGTTTTTCCGTTTCGAATCGTCGAGGGCATATCGTTTACGTAAAGTAGGAACAGAATAGGGCCTAAAATCGATCCTTGAGGAACTCCACATGCAACGGGCAAGGAGTCGGAAAGGTGCGTACGTAATGTTCCATCATTCCAGTAAGGTATTTCAACTCTCTGAGATCGTTGTTTAAGGTACGAACATAACAAATCTAGAGCAATACCACGAATTCCATATGAAGGTAATTTGGAAAGTAAAATGTCATGATCAATGACGTCAAAAGCTTTTGAGAGATCTAAAAATAATCCAATAGGTGTCTCGTTTTGATCCAATGATGAGGCGACATCTTTAAGAAAAGAAAATATAGCTGTTTCCGTTGAATTTGATTTTCTAAATCCATGTTGGCAATCTGAAAGCGCGTTGTGTTTACTGAGAAGGGTTTCCATTCGTACGTAAAAAATTCTCTCTAATATTTTTGAAAAAAAACTGATAAAAGAGAAATGGGCCGATAATTTTGAATTTCATTTTTGTTGCCTTTTTTGAAAAGCGGCTTAATTTTAGCTGTTTTGAAAATATCTGGGAACGTTCCAATGCATAAAGATACATTAAATATGTGAGTTAACGGGTGTATAATGGCATACGCACAGGTCGTTAACTAAGAATCCGGGAATTAATCTAAACCGGACGAATATTTATTTTTTAGTTTACCGATTATTTTGAGAATTTCATAGTTTCATAGTTTTGTGCCTGAAGACCCTTAGTGAGATCGGCAGCAATTCTCGAAAAGTATTGCTTGAAGAGATTAGCCACTGTTGCCGGATCGTTCACATTTATATCCTTATATTTTAAAACAACATTCTGTACGGGTTTTCAAGTTGATTTGGTAGTATTTTTTATTATATTCCACATTGCTTTTGTTTTATTATTTGATTAAAATACCCTGTTCTTTTTTCATGATTTTGGCCTCCCGACTTTTGTAACAATTTTTGATTTTTAAATAGATAAAAATCATGAGATACGTCATGACTTTTAGTTGGGGTTCGCTTGTTTTCAAGATGCCCTAACCCCTTTGTTTTACCCAAGAATTGTTTTTCCCGTGAAATATTTAATTTTTGTTTTTGAAGAGGAAAGCAAGTGTTAAAATAAAAAGAAAGAGTTAAAAAAGAAATATATTTGTCGTTTGTACAGAAATGGAAACAAAAATTGATCGCGGCCGTCTGCGGCTAATTTCCCTTTTTGCACGGCGACCCCCTTGTCGACGAAACGCGGGCGGACCCCCAAAATCGTACCCAATTCGATGCAGGGGAGGCCAAAAAAATTACGACGTACAAAAGGGCGGGCGCTGGTTCAGATTTTAAATTTTCAAATAAAAATACATGGAAGAAACACTTGTATGAACATAAAATAAATTCATTGAAATGTATTAAACATAGCATTAACCACTGTTAACAATTTTTTTTTGAAGAAATTACATTGATATCAGATAAAATAAACTAATTTTAGAACGATTGTTTTTATACACATTTAAATTCCCAATATTTTTGTAAAACCCTTTATGAACTTTATACCCAGTTTACTACATTACTTTACTTACTATTACATTACATTACTTTACTTACTATTACATTACTTACTATTTATGAACTTTATACCAGTTTACTACAGAATTTTGCGATAAGAAAAACGATTATAATTGCTTTTTTCAATTGTTCAAATGTATATTACATTAGAAAAAATGCAAATACCGTCTTTCTTCGAATCGTTGGGACTGCTGGGGAAACATTTTAATTAAAAAAAGAAAAATTCAAAGACCAACTGTATATTTAAATTAAAGAAAATTAAACTAGATATTAAGCAATTAATTTGCATCCATGTCAAAATTGTTATTTTGCTATCTAAAACGGGGACAATTTGGGGACATTTTCCCAGGAATAGCGCACATTTGAAATTTGTTTAAAAAATTGTTAATTGTTAAAATTGTTAACCCCGAGTTTTTTGGTTCTGGGACATAAAAAAAGCCTTCCCACTTTAAAATTGCGAAAATTGGAAATGGGTTATAATTTTACAAATTTTGCAATTTTTTTTATTCCCCATCTGAATTCCTTTACACAAAAAATTCCGCAACCCAACCGGAGCTATCGCCTTCGTTTTCGTGATACGCAATTGTTTATATATCTTCGCGTCGATGCCCCCCCACTTGTTTCAACCCCAATTCTTTGGGATTTGGCGTGAAGATAAAATTCAAATAGATTTGCAGGTCTTGCTTTCGCTGATTAATTGTATTAACGATTTGTGAACGACAAATTGAAATTGTTGCTCATGAGTTTTTTTTAACTTTCAAATTTAATTTCATTCTTTTTTCTTTGAAACAGTAGTTTGGTTATTTTGATTCGTCTGTTTATAAATAAATCCTCTGGAAATTTTCAAAACGCTGAGGCTCTGTTGTCCTGCAAATTTGAAGATTTTTTTTGGGGTTTGGGATGCATGCTATTAACTGGTGCAAAGTGTAGCCAGTATGTTTAAGAGAAATTCATTATCAAAAATTTTTTTTAAAATGCTTGACAGAGCGGGGGGCGATAGATCATTTTCAATTTGTTCCCACGGTCAATTTTTAGGCAGCAGATATATTCTGTGTATTATTTTTAATTTTGGTAAAATTGAACACAGGGAATTTTGAAATAGAATTATACTTTTTTTACCTGTAATGAATATATCAATAGGGAATTCTTGGGATGTCTCATTTTTAAAATTTAAAGGTAATCATGATATTTGACACCGGGCGGAACCCTCAACTCAGGCAAGCAACGCTTATCATTGGCTCTTCTAGTAATTCAAGTGGCCTACCCCGGAAGATTTATTCTCCTGCCAAAAGGAGGGGCCCAGTCTGTAGAATGTCCCCAACAATAACACTTCCTCCTGAGAATGCCACTCCCTTTTTGTGGGAACACTTTCTTTGGTATTATATTGTGAAAATAATTTCAAAAAAATATAAAAACGAATGATTTTTTTTTCATTGAATGCTAAAAATTTAAAATTTGAAATAAGAATAACAAACAGTATAAAATGTTTTGGAAGACGAAAAATTTTTTCATTATAACACTCTTTTTGGTATTTTCAAAAACAATTTTGAAGACACATCAATCGATGATTTTTTCTGGAAAAACGATCTTATACGTTAATCGAATATAATGATAGAAATTTCAATGTCTGGAAAATTCAGTATGAGCTGTTAAATTTTAATAAACAATTTTGATAAAAATTTTTTTTAATCATATACTCCAAATCCATATACTTCCTTACATTAATTAACGTTTTTTCCATTTCCATTGAAGGCAAGGTACGAGATTAATGTACGAGATTTCCTGTTAGCAACCGTTGCTTTTGTCGCATTTACAGAAGGTTGTCTTTGGGCCCCGGGCCCTTTTTTGAGAACGGGGAAAGGTCGCAAATTTTCCCCCAAAAGCGACAATGTCGACGGCTGCAAGAGGAAAAATTGCACGTTTATTTAAACCTGAAGTCTCATAATATAAATATATAAAACAGGTTTATACGGTTATATTATTTGGTTTTTTGATCACTCCCAAAGCGTGAACCTTTTTTTTATTTAACCCAAAATATCAAAAAAAAATACACCCTTCCCTTACCCGTTTGAATTCATGTAATTTCGATTAAAAAGTTGTTTGAATGAACTTAAAATAATTAAGTAATTTAAATTAATTAAATTAAGTTTAAAATTAAAGACTTTGGAAATTTTTATTAAAGTTTCTCAAAAATTTTTTCAGTCTATCAGAAGGGATGGCCTTTTTTAATTTTAAAAAGTAAAAAATAAACGGACGCAGAATTTTGCCTGAAAGTGAAAAATGAACATTACGCAACACTGTCTTTAAATTCATATTGACGATTTCTTGCTATCAACTTTAAAATATTTTAGAAGATAAAAATTTTTATTCAGCTTCATTTTTTACAAAAGCCCTATAAATGGTTTAAAAGACGTACTTTTTTCGTTAGGGCTCATCAAGGCTTTAACTTCCACAGGAAAAAATTTTTTGCTCAATAAGCAATTTAAAAATTAAATATTTTTTTTACGAACGTTATTTGGTGTTTATCACCAAACGATTGAAATATCAAAAACGACAAACCATTATTTTTATCAATCAAAATTTCGAAAAACCTACTGTAGCACTTCGGTTGAAATAAAATATTTTTCAGTTCATTGCCCATAACGTTAATTTGCAAAATTTGTGGAGGGGATAGTTAACGTCAGAAAATAACCCCAGCACGTATTGATATACAGGACAGTTTATAACGGGGCCCATGTTTTTTATTTGATTTATTTTTTTTTTTGTTTTTTGTTCATCTTAGGTTAGCCAAACTTAATTTAAAATATATAAAGTTAATATAAAAAAGTAATAAAAATTATTAATTTTCAATTTTTGAAATTTCGGGGGATAAAAACTGACAAAAATGATACATTTAACTCAGTAGGGGATTAACTGATAAGCTGGGCTTGTTTTTAAATAATTTTTAAAGGGGAATGGGGGCGTTCTCAGATATTAAAAATGAAGATTTAAATGAAATATAATTTTTATTTTTGATACCACGTATATACGGGTAATATACGAAAGAGAAGTTTTTAATGCTGCGCGAAAAAAGGGGTTTTTTGGGGAAAAATTCTTTTCCCGGATCCTGATAAAAAAAAAAGTGGATAAATGCGGTTGTTTAATTAAAAAAAAACTCTAATAGGGATGTAGCCAGAATCCGTATTTTGTTGATCCTTAATCCGAAAACCAAGGGAAAGCGAAACGCCCGCCGTCTGTCCGTTTGAACACTACTAGCGCTTAAACCTGCGTAGGTTTTTTTAAAATTGAAAAAAAAATATCTGTCTATCTATCTTTTTGGCTTTGAAATTTTAAAAACCTTTCTTTAAAACTTGGGGTTTTTAGATCAAGCCCCACGGAATTTAAATTTTTAAAAAGGGTTTTGTAAAATTTTTTTTCTTTAAAAATTGTAATAACAGCGCAAAAACTTACAAAAGTGGCATGGTTCTATTTTCACGGTTAACGGGAATTTGAAAATTGAAAAAGTTTGAATTTTTCTGGGTCTTCCACATCTAAAAAAATTGCACTTTTCCCCTTCAAATAAAATTTGTTGCCCATAATTATTTTTTTCATTAAGATCTTGACATTGTTTTAAAAATTTTTAAATAGTTTCTCAATACAATACTTTCAATATAATACCCCCGTGTACAATTTTTTCAATAAAAAAACAAAAATGTTTTCTCTTCTTGTCTCTCCGAGCTCTTTTATTGAGACGATTTGTTAAATTATTGTATTTTGTATACATATCCAAATATTGTTGAATAAAATTTCTCGAAAACTCAACTTTTCTTTTGGTGAAATGAAAAAACCGCATTTTAGAAACACTCAAACCAATTTTTCCCAAAATTGCCCAATTTTTTTGTTTCATTTTTTTCAACAAATAGTACTAATTGCAGTGTTTATTATAGTTAAAATTCTTTTTTTGTGTATTTTTTTTTTAAAACACAGATTTTTTTATGTACGTCTACACCTTTAAATAGAACAATTAGGATTTTTTTAAATTTATTGCATTTAAAATGAAAGGGTTTCCAATGACTTCAAGGTTGTTCGAAAACTAAAAATTCCTCTAAAAGGTTTCAAATTCCCTTTTTTTACAGTAATGCTTAATCGCCTTTTTTCTTAAAAGGGTCTTAAAATTTTTTAAATTTAAAAATTTTTTAGAAAAAGGTTTTCTTTAATATTTTGAATGTTAATATTCTATATAGGTTCTAGTTTTTGGGAAAACCCGAAAAGAATAAAAAAATGTCAAAAATGTTTTTTGGGTGACGATAGATGACAGCTGGCAGAGAATGTAGGAAGCCCTTTTTAAAGCCATTCCACACAAGAGAAATTAAAAAAAATGTGCTACTAGAAAGTCTGTGTCTTTCGGAGCCCCTCTGATCCCTTTTTTAGTCCTTTTTAAATATTTTCGCATATTTCATTATTTTAACAAAATTTTTAATAGTTTTTTAAAATAATTTTACGAGATGCAACAAATGTTCTTCACAACCCTGAGTAACTTATTCCATTTCTTCGTTCCAAATTTTAATGTCAATCTATGAAATCAAAGGTTCCTGTGACGCCTATCAACACCATTTGGGTGCGGCGGTTTTCAAAAAACTAAAGACAGAGATTTCTTCCAGTTCAACCCAAAATTTAAAGAAAAGTTCCTTGAAAAAAGGCAGCAGACATGATTACATCAGTAAGTATTCAACAGATAGAATAGTTCATCTGATTTTTTTGATCAATTTTTTATGTCATTTTTTTTTTGCTTTTTAAACTTTTTAAAAAAACATTTTAGAGTATTTTAATGATCATTCTTAATAATGATTTGGTTAACAATATGTTGTGGATGGTCACAAAAACTCCCAATTCAGGCTAAATCGTTTCCCATTTAACAAAATAGTATTGAATATTCATCACCGTCCTCTACAAGATGCTGCGTAGAATGATGGTTGTCACAGAACCATATCAGCCGGTGCTTTTTGGGTGTAAGTTTTTTTTTCTCGATCTTCCTGTCACATATTTTCCTGTTCTCAAAAAAATATTAAGATATTTATACAGAAAGGTTTTTGAGGACTTAACGAGCCACTGTCCCCCTAATCTAAAAAGATTTGGCCCAGCAAACGAAATGAATTTTAATAACTTTTAATACGTTATTATAACTAAATTTTTAACATTATAGGGGCAAAAACTACATTTTTCATCCGGAAAAAGTTTGATTTCATGAATATACAGTTTTTTTTTTTATATTTATTGATGTTAATTTTAATGAAATTATTGAAAATTTTAAAATATACATTTCCAAATATCCCCCTAACCCTCCATATCCAGCGACATAACAGCTTTAAATGTTGGGAGTCCCCCCTTTAATAAAAATTTCTAATTTTCCTTCAAGAACATTTTAACTTTCTCAACATCGCCGCATTATTTTCTTTAGGCAAGTTTTTTTCTATAGTCACTAAAAAAAAAATGTCCATGTGACTTAAAAAAAATTAAAAAAACATTTTAGGTGCGTGACTGACTTAACCCCACATCACCTGCTCACTTTCAGGATGAGTTTTTAAAATTTTTCCCCCTCTAAACTAGTTTTTTTTTTCCAAATACATATGAATATTCTTCCGCATATTCTCACGCCCAAATGCATTAGACAAATTTCCACATATATTGGTGCTAGATCATTAAACGTCTAGTGCATGTAATATTATGAATATACATACATACATACATACATACACACACATACACACACATGTATGTGTGTGTGTGCGTGTTATAATTTCTACTTATTTATAATTATTATTCAAATGGTAATCTAAATATTATAAAATATGAAAGTAATAAATATTTGGTCGATTTTTTGGGTGGGGGGACAAGTTCACAATTCTTAAAATTTTGACCAATTGAATAAAAAAATTGAACTAATGTTAAAATAGAAGATGTAGCATAATATAGATTTAGGTAATTAAATAAAAGAAACTATAGCATTACAAAAAATAATATGAAAATCAAACTAATTTTTGGAAGGTTTAAAACCCTTTCCCCTTATACCCAAAAAAAATTTTTGGACGTCACTTTTATCAATAATCCTGCGATATTTAAGAAGCTTTTTAAAAAACCGTAAAAGAAAAAACATTTACATATTTTTGGTTCAAGAGTGTTAAATTTTTGGGGGTCCTATTGTATTTTATTTCAATCATCTATGTCCCTTTTGAAGTTGGGACTCATGGAGTTGCTTGGAAAGGGCGGCCCTTGGGGAAAAACTAGAAAAATCTAGCAGAAGCCACAATAATACGAACGATGTTTAAAAAAAATAAAGATATCAGGTTTAGAAATTAAGACTACTCTTTTTATTCCTTTTTTATTACAAAAAATTCAAAAAGTTTCCAACCCCTGATATTTGGAAACAAAATAAAGTGGGGTTTTTGTAAGCTTAAAAGCTTCACACGCCTGTTGAATAAAAAATATTACATTATTTAATATTATAAATTCCATTTGCTTTGATTATTGGCTCTGTCTTTAACATAGATTTCAGCAACGTTCAGTCGCTGGGGCGTTAAACTTCGTTCTTCAGACAAGCATGTTTAATATTTTTTTTTAAAAAACTGTATTTTTTATTTTCAAACCCAAAAAGACCACATTGACCCCCAGGATCAGTACAGTGATCAGTGAATGTCATGGAATTTAAAAAGTGAATGAATTTGTTTTTAGTATTTTAAGGTAGTTTTAAAGGGAGTGTCACTTATGGCGCTCTAGATGAAGATTTGTAACCAAAAAGACACCAAATATAAGAATATTTACCCTTAAATGTCCCCCCATTTTTATTACTGAATTTGATTGATACAAGTCTGGTCAAAAATATCCCTGTCTTCATAATTCAAGTTTCTTTGGGGTTTTTATTACTTTATTCATGTTAAAAAAGTATGCCGATACTTTTTGTTTTTTTAAATTTTTAAATTTAAAAAAATATACGAATTCTCGTACAGATCAAAATACAACCAATTTCCACAGAAACATTGAGGGAAAAGATTTTTTTAAAAACCGTGCTAATATACGTCCCCAACGTGTTTGCAAATGTCAAATTTTAGGCAGCCACATGGGCGGTCGCCCTGATTTGTGATCGAGGTGCAATAAGCTCATAATTTCTCACTTTTTTCCCCACAATGAAGAATCCATCCCCGTGTTAAAGGACAGCGGCCCCGGCCTCCGGTCCAATGCCCTGTTGCCAAAACCGGCCGTTTCCCCTTGCTCGGTTATCGCATCCCCCGATAACAAAAATTACACTGCTAGCCTGAATAGCCGTTACAGCTTTCTGTCGGAAAATTAGGTTTCAGTGCAGCTGGTAATTAGTCGATTCTCAAAATTTTAAATTAAAAAAAACCCACCGTTGACGCAGTTATTAACTTTCTATTCATCTATTTCAATACAAAAAAAAAAACCCGGGCTTCTTTTTTTTGTTTTATTTGGAACGGGTTTCGTAATATGTTACAACTTTTTCCACTAACACTTTATTCTTCTAATAAACGTTAAGGAAAACAAGAACACGGCTGAGAGACAAAAAATATAATTATTGAAAAGCAAACGATGTATAAAATTACGTCTACAATTATTTAAAATCATTTTCAGATAATACTCTAATGTACAGAATAAAAATATTAGTAGTGCGGTAGATTTGAACCGAGATCTTCAGCACAAGAAGAATTTACCCAACCAAAATCGATATTGTGTGGGTAGGGCATTTATGTAGTGTTTTGAATATTCAATTTCTTGATGAAAAAATTTTTCGAAAAAACCAAAAACTACTGTTTTTTTTCAAAAAATTTAAATAAAACGTATTTTATAATTTAGTATTTTAAAAACATTTTAAAATAAATTTAGCATTTTATTAGTGGTGTTCGGGAAAAAATATGTATATATTGTCACCATATAAAAAAACCGAAAACACTCATATTTTAAAAAACGTGCAATGAGATGATTTGAAAGACTAATATTGAAGGCGTTTCATTAAAAAAGAAATATTTTAATTATCTTTCGTCTAACGCAGTGTATTCTTCAACAACATTCACAGAAGTAACGAAAAGTACACAGAAAATCCAAGAGAAAATTTTTTTCGGCATTTTTCAGTTTTAGAGGAACATCATTTTATCACACAATAGATCTTCATTGTATTAATTGTTAATTTATTAATTGTATTTAATAATTTTTTCAAAAATACAATTTTTCCCATTTTTAAAAATTCAAACAGGAAACTATAAGTTAAATTTACTTGCGACAAATACTTTAAAAAAATTGAATATTTGTAATATTGAAAAAATTTAAAAAATTGTAATGGAAAATAAGGTTACTATGTTTTTAAAAACGTTGGAAAAGGTTGGGTAGTTCAGTGGCATCGTTACAGTTTCCCGTAACGTTACTGACCGCGAGGCCCTAGAGTTCGAGTTCCCACGTTGGCGATGTTCGACTGTGGTTACATATATAGGTCGAAAAAATTTGGAGCCGTTTTGACGAAAAATGAAAAATGTTCAGAAGCTTCAACTAAAATTTAAATCCCAAAAATTTAAAAAATTATTTTCAAAATCGCAGGTGTTCGGGGGATCTTAATAAAAAATTTAAATTTTTACAAAAAAATTTACGAATAGTTTAACACTATGTTCACAGAGAAACAGGCAGACAGACCAGTGGACACATGGAGGGAGAGAGGACGTTTTGAAATAATAACAACACCCCCTTTTGGGAACTTAAGACCCCAAAAGGGGATTTCCATTAAAAACTCGACATCGATTTACTGCAACATTACAAAAAACCTCTCTAAATATTACTTTTTTCTCAATTTTAGAGAAAGTAAAAAAAAAATATAAATAAATACACTTTCCCCACCACAGAGTTGGTTAACGCAAAAAGAGCACAATTACAGAGCCCAATTCCCGCCCGTCAGAATGCAGTTGTAATGTTATTACATAAATAGGGGTCCAAAACTTTTGGGCCCTCCCCTTTAAATTCTAAACGGTTTGGGGTAACGAAAACAGGTTTTGCTGAACAATGCGGAATCATGGGGCAAGTAACGCCGAGAAATTGTCTATAATATTTTTTAAATTTTAGAAATATAATCATCTTCGATTTTTAAATTTAACTATATATTTTATCACCAGCAATGGATAGATCAGAAAAGAAGATTAAAATGATGTATCATATGTTAATAATTTGATAGTAACTTGAGTATAAAAATTTGGATTTTGATATGGATTTAATTTAAAAGGGTAATCGGGGCAGCCTTGCAACCCCGCTTTTGGGGGGAAAGGTATCACGGCGTCTAGACAGTTGGTCTTGACTGAGGGGTGGTAGTGGGGGATAAGAGGTAACAAGCAATTTTTGGGGTTTACACAGACATCCCCTAAAAAAACCAATTTTAAAATCAGAATGGGAGATGTTTTCATTTATTTATTTGGATTTTAATTGCCTTCACTAAAATTTAAAACATTGATCGTTCCAAAAAAACGATATAAAAAAAATTGGAGGAAAAATGATGCTAATTATAATAAATATCATTTTTAACGTGAACAAGAAGCCAACCCCTCTCTTCGTTGGTAAATGTCATTTTTAACTAAAAAGATCCTTGTTAACCCCAAACCCTACGATGTTTTTCTTAATGGAAAAAAAAAGGTACACTTCCCCTCTTCAGTCAAAGGCAAGGGGGGTTATGAAATGAAACTTCTAATCAGGATGAGCAGTGCGAATGCAGATATGCATTTTTTTTAAAATTTTAAATTTAACCGATAGAACTTCAAGGTATTTCAAGCTTTTATTACTTTCTTCTTCTGGTAGTACGTGTTTAAATAGGGGAAAATTTTAAAAAAGAAAAAGTCAAACCCATCTATTATTTGATGATTTAATCAAGATATTACAATGAAAATCTTTAAGGATTCATTCGTTCCCCTATAGTATTAAAATAATGTCGTGTTTCTGCATGGTTTGATTTTTTAAATATGAAATGATCTTTTTATTATTATTATTATTATTATTATTATTATTATTATTATTATTATTATTATTATTATTATCATTATTATGTTACAATATATTTTATTTCGTTCTTTTTTGATTATCGTTGATTTGGAATTTCAGAAGAAGATAAGTTAACCGATGAACAACTGGGAAAAAAATTTCATTTAGACGTTATAATTGATGTTTGTTCATATGTTTTTTATGTCAAGATCATTAATTTCTGCAATTTCACCTTTATCCTACCCTACAACCATCCCTCTCCCCCTCTCTCTTAACAAAAAAATATCAACGTCCCGAACCTTCCCAAAAAGGCGACTGTTGCAAAAGGGCCCTTTTATTGAAATCGATGCCAAAAATCTAATTTTTTACTCAAATTACTCTAAAAAACTAACATATGATACATCATTTTTTTCCCATGTTCATGATCCATCCATTGCTAAAAAAATATATAGTTCAATGTAAAAATCAAAAAGTTAAATTTCGAAAACTAAAACTAGTATAGGAATTCCTCTACCCCAAAGTTACCTGTTCATGATTTTGCATTGTTAAAAAACTGCAACTCGAACCCTGAACCGTTTAGAAATTATGGGGGGGGTCCAAATTTTATGGGGCACCCCGGGACCTATAAACATTAAAAACCCATGTAAATATGATGATAAATGAAAGGTTGCAGTATACTTGGAAAGAATAAGGATGACGAAATACGTCTCGTGGGGAAAACCCCGGCGTCATTAGCGTCAAACCCGGGGAGCTATATTTTGTTAATTAAACCCCAAAATATTAAAGATTATTTCAAATTAAATAAAAATACAATTTTTTTGACAATAATACTAACATGATATGACAAACAATTTGAAAGATGAACTTCTTCATCCCAAATCGTTACTTTTAATTTTAAGATTATGTTAATGTTTTCTACTTAGAGACACGGGGCACCTCCAAAAAAACAATATTAAACGAAATTTAGGATATTTGATTAGTATGTCTGTAGCTTCATTGTTGAAATTAGACATTCTTTCATATGTCAGAGATTTTCTGAGTTTCCCGAAATGACCTCAGCAAAACGTTTCAAAGACTTATAAACTTCCATGATTCCTCGATTTTGACGCGATAAGCGATGATTAAAAATACCTTAGATTCAGAGGGTTTGTGTCAAAAAACATTGTGTTAGAGTCGAATGGAAAATAATGCTTTAGGGAAATTTTTTGAACTTGGAATAATTAAATTTTAAAAACATGTTTATTTGCAAACTTTGCACCTTCATTGATATTTACTTAACTGCATACGTACGTTACATTCCTTCAATTAAAATGTCCATAAATGAATATATGTCAATACTATATTATAATCGTATTATTACCTTTTCGTATTTCATGCTGATGCTATACTTCTAAAAGGGAGCAGACTTACTGGTTGAAGAAATTGTGGATGTTATAAAATGTATTTCTTTTTTGGAACGTTTAATACTGAGGGGCCGGAAATTTAATGCTTAAATTTTTACGTGAAAATAATTAATGTAAAAATTTTTGTTTTCTTTATATTTAATTTGAAAACTTCTACAATTTTATATTAAAAATTTTCCTGGTGGATAAAGGCTTTCGGGAAAAAGGGGGTTACATTTATTTCCTAAGCTCAGCCTATTTCGCCTAGAAACGTGGGGGAAGGACCAATTTTTACCGAAGGGGGGATTTCTAAACCCAAATTTATGATTCTTTCTTTCTTCCAAAGGGGAAGATTGTTTTAGCCGACTCGAGTAGATTTTTAAATTTATGCTGAATTGTTAAACAAATGGGAAATTTGAGTATTTAGAATAAATGAAAAATTAGGGGCTAAAAAATTGAAAATCTAACCAGGGAAAAATTTTTTGGCAAAATATGCAAAACGTTGGGCCCTTTTTTTTCCTCCACTCCCCTTAGAACTTAAATGTATTTGCCGGAGAAAACGAGCCGTTGCAAAAAGGTTTGTAGAAAAGCTTAACTGGGAAAGCCAAAAAAAAAGTTGTCATGACATGCTAATTTATAAAAATTACGTATCTCGAAAAAGAAAGAGAAGGCTAATCGGATTGCGAAATTTTACATCTCGTTTAAAGGCAATTTTAAAAAAAAAATTTTTTTTGAAAAAAATTTTAAAAAATTTTTAAAAATTTCAAATTTTAATTCTAAAGTGGAAGGGTTTCTTTATATTTATGCCAAATCGAATGAAAATTTGGGGGTTGGAAACAAGTGAGGTTGGGATCAGACGCGAAGATACATAAACAATTGCGTATCACGAAACGAAAAGGGGATAGCCCTTGATTGGGAATTTTTCATCTTGTGAAAGGGGAAATTTAGATGAGAGAATAAAAAAAAATTAAAATTTGTAAAAATTTTAAACAATTTCCAATTTTTCAATTTTTAAAATGGGGAAGATTTTTTGATGTCCCAGAAACCAAAAAAGCGGGTTAACAATTTTTCAACAATTAACAATTTTTAAAAAAAATGCGAAATGTGCGCTATTCCTGGGGGAGGTCCCCAAATTGTCCCTGATTTGGGATAGCAAATAAAATTTTGAATGGACAAATTAATTGCTTAATATCTAGTTTAATTGTTACTTTAATGTTAAATTAAATTGGTCTTTGAATTTTACTTTTTATTAAAATGTTTCTAGAGTCCTAAGATTCGAAGAAAGACGGGATTTTTCATTTTTCTAATTAATTACTTTTAACAATTGAAAATATCAATTTAATTTTTTCTTATCGCAAAATTCTGTAGTAAACTGGGCATTTGATAAAGTAATTTCTTCAAAAGAATTGTGTTAACAGTGGTTAAGTGCTATGTGTTCATATACATTTCAATGAATTTACTTTCATGTTCATACAAGTGTTTCTTCCATGTATTTTTTATTTGAAAATACTTCCACATCTGAACTAGCAGCGCCCGCCATTTTGTACGTCGTAATTTTGTTAGGGCACTCCCCCCTGCATCGAGATTGGCTACGATGGTTTGTGAGGCTCCGCCTGCGACGTTTCGTCATGACAAGGGCTGTCCAAGCCGTGCAAAAGCTGAACTTAGCCGCAGACGGCCGCGATCAATTTATGTTTCCAGTACTGTATCAGCAGTATTATAAACCGATTCCATGACTTCATCAAGTAATCGATGACTAATTTAATTTTACATTTAGTAAACAATCTAGTCATACGTGTAATATTTATTGTGTCTGATCGCATTTCTTATAATGGTAAGAATTTGTGCATCGTGGTCACTGTATACTAATCTTTTGTTTCAACTTCTATCGAGTAGTAGTTTTGTTAATTATAATTTGATCAATTGCCTTCATCGAATGTTGTGTGATCCGTGTAGGTACACTAATTGTAATGTCTAAATTAAATGAATTAATTAAATTGGAAACTTTTCTTTCTCGCAAGATTCGACCAGAAAATCAATGTTAAAATCTCCGCATACAACAATGGAGTATCCTCAGAACTTGATGACCAGTTTCTTCAATAATTTCATTCACAACATATCTGCACCCACATACATTGATATGATTTTTTAACTAATGACAACATTGGCAATCACATCATCATGCAAAAATAAAACTGCCTTATTGTATTTTTAATTCAACAAAACTTATGCTTATTTCAAGAGTACTTTTTCTGAACACAAACTTCAGAGCTTTCAAAAAGACTCTTAAATGTATGCTCAAGCATAAATAGTATTTTGTGCTCGAGAAGAAACTCCTGCACTTAACTCTTCCTCCATTTGGGATGATGGCCTTTTCCCTTTCTAGAAAATTAGAAATGACAAAAGGATGTTTATTTCAATTTTATTTAAAAATTGCATTTCTTTTTATACACTTTTTAAATAAATATAAAAGAAAGATAAATAAGAGATAAATAAGAGATAAATAAAAGAAATGCATCTATTGGCAATCTTGTTGTACTCTAAGAGAAATTAATTTTACTGATTTACCTAAAATCACTGAACACAATTTAATATAATAAATTTTGTATTTCACCTCTTTTTGTGAAGTAAATAATTGTTGAAATAACCTCTTTTACCACTCAATAGTTGCAAAACCTGTTTCCTAATCAGTTATTATCATAAAGGATTAAATGTATTCTTTGAAAGAATAATTTTTACATTTCCAAAAGAACACTTCTTAAAATGTCACTCACCAGAACAGAATGAACAGGTGCATTGTCGATTACAATAACTGATGGTTCTGGCAGACGAGGTAATAATTCCTCTTTCACCTACTTTTGGGAACATATCTGCTGACATAGTTCCATGGTACTCATCTACGTCTTTTGCCTTCTAGGGAAACAATAGTTCTGCATCCTGAATGAAACCATTTACACATCCTGCATACCTTTTACCTTCATCTAAATTTTTGCTACAGCAGCTCTTCTTACTTTTATCTTGCCATGTCCGAGAGGCGTAACCAAAGGATAGATTATTAAAAAAAAATTTAACTTTATTAAAAATAAGCGTTTTTTTTTCCCCGGGGAAACAAAGCCCCGGCCAAGTCTGGGCCAGTGGGGACGAGCAGGTGTTCGGGGTTTACATGAAGTATGAAATTTAACGTTCACACTGCCTCCGCGCCTGGTGTCCCGGAAAACCCCCTTGTTAAAGATACTAGGGGGTGTTGGGAGGGAGGGCTGGCGCGTAGTCACAAACGCCAAGACTGGGTCTGAGTATGTTTAAAATTTATTGAAAAATTGTATATACCACTTTGTCTGCCTTTTGGGGCGTGACCCAACTCGACGTTATATAGTAAATGTTGATGTAACGAGGAAATATAATTGGGCGCGAACATTAATTTGTTTTTGGTTTCGAAAAATTTGGGCTGAGTGCAAATTTGCGAAATTTTGGCATCTGACCATCAAATTCAGAATACGAGGGGGGATAGAAAAAGTCCTCGTAGCGGAAGGACTGAATAAAGACCCAACTTTTAAATTTTAGAGCAGCGTCGTAGGGTAATCAGTGACTAAGGAGGTCCCGAAGATTCAAATATTTGAGCGGGAGTCCGCATTTCGCCCAAAGACCGAAAACAGGGCTACGCACTAGGTCATGGTAGGTGTTTTTTGTCGGGCACGTCGGGCCCCAGGAAGAGTTGCCCTTTTTCAGATCATCTTTGTTTAAGGAAAACCTTTTGGCACCACGGTTTTCGCCCGAACCCGTTACAGCTTTTTCCCAGTAACACAAGGTCGTCAGTGGGGGCCGTTGTCGCCCCCACGTCGACGTCACTTAATGGCTCGTTATGGTGGTGCGTCGCCACCGTTATTTTCTCGTGACCAGATGTGGTCCAGTGAAAGACACGTGAGCGTGGGGCGGAAAATGTGGCGAGGTATGGAAGGGGGGGGGGTCCCTTTTAAAAACCTTCCGCCCGGGGCTCAAAGTTTATAAATGGGAAAATTTTTTTAAAATAAAAAAACCCATTACTACGGTCCCCAGCCGCAATAAAATCGACAAAAGCCCGTTGATGCTAAAAATTTAGAAGATGGAAAAGAAATAAAAAATTGTTTCCATCCGTTACGTTGAAGCGTTAAAAACATTAAAATTTCTGGGAATCGGGGGCGGGGAAGAATCTACAGGTCAAAAGGGGTAAACAAAATGGGGGTAACAAAAAAGGGAAAAGGGTAAACTGAATCCATTTCAATAAAGGGAATATAATTTATTCTATTATACTGGAACACAGTCTTCACTTTTTTAAAGAACTAAAATAAGTTTTATTTTCAGAATTCCCTTTTTCGTACAAAATTGGTTGGTGAAGGTTGTTATATGAAAAAAATTTTAAACAGTTACAGAAAAACTTTGAAGAAAGTTAAAGGGGCCTGCCTAAACACAAAAAAAAAGAATATCACAAATTACATTAAATACAATTATTGAAAAATTTTTTAGGTCAACCCTCTTCACAAATGTACATATTTAATAATTACACAAGAATTATTGCTAGTCCCATTTTCCTTCATGACAAAGCCCACTTCGGACACCCCAGGAAAAAAAACGTAGAAAATGCCCAAGCTCGCCAAAGGTTTTTTAAAGAATAAACAATTTAAATGCAAAACTATTTTTATTATTGGATAACCCAAAATTCAAAAAATTTTGTTTTTTTTCCCCAACAAAACCCCTTTTACAAAACATTTCAAAGGATCCTCGCAAAAGTAAACAGTTGCCTTTTTTAAGACAGACCAGACGTCAATGGAAAGTCTCCTATGGGGTCACGGTTCTGCCCTTTTAAAATAGAACCAGGTTTTCCCCCGATCTGTTTCACCCCCGGAAAAATTTGTTCCCAAACCCGATAAGTACAAATATTCTCCAAAATTTAAAGGAATAAATTGAATCCAGACAAATATCGGCAACCTTCCGTACACGACTGTATGTGTTAAAAATAGAACCCAAAAAAGGAAATCAAAAATATTCCCAAAAAAATCCAACGTTTTAAATGATCACAGGCAAACCAGTTAAAACCCCACAAAAACGTAAAACTACCCGGAAACACAAAATCACTGAAAAAGAACCCCAAGCCCTTAGCTGAAACCATTATATATATATATAAATCATAAAACACAACATAACTTTAACAAACTTTCAAAAAATACCCCAAACCCATAATTTTAAAATGACCCCAGGCTTATTTAAAAAAGGGTCTTTGCCACACCCGGGTCCTTATTGAACGCGCAAAAATAGTCGCATTCCGTTTGTCCGCTCTGTCGTTCCGGTAGTAGATATAACAAATATAAGAGAAAGATGCGGTTTAACCTTTTTTTCCCCGCATCATGACAAATATTATGCCGAGCGAAAAGCTTTTAATTTACGTTTTCCCTCGCGCTGATCGGCATTTCCTGAAGGCAACGTGCGCTGTTTTAAAAGAAGGGGGGCAGCCATTATTTAAAGTGGGGGGAGGTAGAGGTGCGGAGGGGGAGGGGACAGGGTCCTTCCCCGGTTTTTCCCAGGGGCCCGCCGTCATTGGAGGGGGAATAAAACGAGTGTGTTAAACCACCGGGGATGACGCCCCCCATCCAGCAGAATCCACCGGATACTGCTCGATGAGCGCCTGCGTAAACGCTTAAGTCGATCCTGCGGGCGAGATCGCGGGTGGGTGAGCACGCGCCCACCGCTAGTAAAAAGGGAACGGGATTGTTTCCCCGTCCTCCGCCGCTGCCGCAGCGGTTGCCCTTGCGGTTGCGCGGGGGCCGGCGGCGCCCCCGGGTGTGCGGGCGGGATGGGTGGGGAAGATCGACTCCGGCATCGCTGTACCATTGGGCGCGCGTCGCGCGAACGCTGGCCCGCGGTGGCTGCGGCGGTGGGGGGGGCGGCGCGCGAACGCCCCCCGTTAGGAGAACGCGGCCTGACCGGCGTCGCCCCTCGCCTCTTGATCCCGGGCCCGTCGCTGGCGATCCGCTGCTGCCCCCCGGGGGGCTGCTGCTGGGCCGGTTTCCCCAAAAAACGACGGGGGCCCCTTGGGCAACCCACCGCGCCGTGGTTATCGCCCAAACAGTGGGGCGCCCCCCATGGGGGATTTACCCCAACGACCGCTGCGCATTTTGGGCGTCCCCACAGTTCCTGCAGCGAGTGCGGGGCTTGCCGGGGGCCACGACCCAAAACCCAGGCCGCCACGCGTTCCCCGCGTCTTGGCCGATCTCCTCCACGCGGATGGGGGGGCCCCGAGGGAGGTCATACCCGGGGAACGCCCGGTAGCGACCCGAATCCCGGTGGCGAGACCAGAGGGGGGGCCCGTCGTTCGGTCGTGAGCGCTTGCCCAGCTTCAGACCGGAACCCAACGCGCCAGGTTATCAGGGGCCCAAAGAAAGAGCCCCAATGAATGCCCCAAAAAAAAAGTAAAATTTCTATTTTCCCGGGGACGATAGTATCACGGACATTTTTCAGGCGGAAAAAAACCCGGCCCAGCGTCTCGCCCCGATGATTGCGGCGTCGCCCCCCTTTTGCGTGACGCGGCGTCCCCCGGGTCGCGTGCGCCTGGGGGAGCCAAAATTCCCCAACCGTACCGAAAGATGGCGTTGAGGGGGTGACCCTTGGGGTGGGCCCGCGGGGGCCCGAGAACGTAAAAATCGGGCCAACCGTAGAGGGGGGCAGGGCCGTCGGACGCCGCGAAGACCGAGGGGCTTTTTACCCTCTCGGGGGCCCCCGGGGGGCCGCCGGCCCCCGGGGGTTGGGGGCGTGTGACCGGGGGCCCCCGCATCCCCAAAAAAAAAAAATCACTGAAAAAAAACCATCACAAAAAAACCATACTAAAAAAGAAACCATCACGCAAAAAACCATCAAAAAAAAAAAAATCACTAAAAAAACCATCATCAAAAAACCATCACTAAAAAAAACATCAAAAAAGAAAGCACCTGAAAAAAAGCATCACTGAAAAGGCATCACTAAAAAGGGCATCACTAAAAAGGGCATCAGAAAAAAAAGCATCAGTGAAAAGGCATCAGTAAAAAGGGAAAAACAGTAAAAAGAAAGATCAGTGAAAAAAAAGCATCAGTGAAAAAAAAGCATCAGTGAAAAGGGCAGTAAAAAGGAAAATCAGTAAAAAGGCACGTGAAAAAAAAGCATGGGAAAAGAAAGCATCAGTAAAAAAAGCATCAGTGAAAAAAGCATCAGTGAAAAAAAAGCACAGGAAAAAAAGCATCACTGAAAAAAAAGCATCACTAAAAAAAAAAGCACAAAAAAGAAAGCATCACGAAAAAAAGCATCAGGGGAAAGGGCATCACTAAAAAAAGCACATGAAAGAAAGAAAGTGAAAAAAGCATCCTAAAAGAAAGCATCACTGAAAAAAAGCACAGTAAAAAGGGCAAAAAAAAAGAAAGCATCAGTGAAAAAAAAGCATCAGTGAAAAAAAAGCATCATGAAAAAAAAGAAAGTAAAAAGAAAGCATTTTGAAAAAAAAGCATCAGTAAAAAGGCATCAGTGAAAGAAAGCATCACTAAAAAGAAAATCACTGAAAGAAAGATCATGAAAAAAAAGCTCAGTGAAAAAAAGCATCATGAAAAAAAGCATCAGTGAAAAAAAAGCATCAGTGAAAGAACCCAAGTAAAAAGGGCATCAGTGAAAAGAAAGCATCAGTAAAAAGAAAGATCATAAAAAAAGCTAGTAAAAAGAAAGACTGAAAAAAAAGCATCAGTGAAAAGAAAGATCGGGAAAAAAAGATGGGAAAAGAAAGCATCACTAAAAAGGAAAATCAGTAAAAAGAAAGCATCAGTAAAAAGGGCATCACTAAAAAGAAAGCATCAGGAAAAGAAAGCAACAGGAAAAAAGCATCACTGAAAAAAAGATCATGAAAAGGGCATCAGTAAAAAGGGAAAATAACTGAAAAAAAAGCATCGGGAAAAAGAAAGCATCAGTGAAAAAAAAAGCATCGGGAAAAAAAGCATCAGTAAAAAGAAAAGCATCAGTAAAAAGGAAAATCGGGGAAAAAAAAGCATCAGTGAAAGAAAGGCGTGAAAAAAAGCATCAGTAAAAAAGGCATAAGTGAAAAAAAAGCATCGGGAAAAAAAGCATGTGAAAAAAAGCATCAGTAAAAAGGGAAAATCAGTGAAAAAAAAGCATCAGTGAAAGAAAGCATCAGTGAAAAAAAAGACAGTAAAAAGGGCATCAGGAAAAAAAGCATCAGTAAAAAAGCATCAGTGAAAAGAAAATCGGGAAAAGGGCATCATAAAAAGAAAGCATCGGGAAAAAAAAGCATCGGGAAAAAGAAAGCATCAGTGAAAGAAAGAAAAGTGAAAAAAAGCATCAGTAAAAAGGGCATAGTGAAAAAAAAAGCATCACTAAAAAAAGGCATCAGTGAAAAAAAAGCATAAGTAAAAAGGGAATCATGAAAAAAAACATCACTAAAAAGAAAGCATCACTGAAAAAAAAGCATCACTGAAAAGGGTACTAAAAAGAAAGCATCACTGAAAAAAAGCATCACTAAAAGGGCATCACTAAAAAGGGCATCACTAAAAAGAAAGCATCACTAAAAAAGAAAGCATCACTAAAAAGAAAGCTTCACTTAAATGAAAGTACTTAAATGAAAGCATCCGGATCCAAAAAAATGCGTCATTTAAAAAAGAATGCGTCACTTAAAAGAAGCGTCAAAAAAAGAATCGTCCAAAAGAATGCGTCACTTAAAAAAAAGGGTCCTTAAAAAAATGCGTCCCCCAAAAAGAATCGTCACCAAGAATGCGCCCCCAAAAAAATGCGTCACCCAAAAAAATCGTCCAAAAAGAATGCGTCACTGAAAAAAAAGCATCACGGAAAGATCCACAAAATAAAAAAAAACCAAATAAAAAGCAAAAAACGATCAAACACCCCCAGCGCGCGCAACCATGCTGGGGGACTTAGGCTCACGCATGCGTTTATGGGGAATTTTCCCTAACTGTTTGGACTTGTGGGGTGTGCCAAAAGCGCGTTAGCCCTTTTTTATAGTGGAATTTCCCCAGAGGCCTTTTTTATTTTGGGAAGGGACCCTTTTCCCAAGGGAAGAGGGGGTTGAAGAAGGGAAAAACGAAACAGGGGGGGTTTGTAGGAATATGGAATAGGGTGGAAGTCCCAAGGGGGGGAAAATGGGGACACACACGGGTAAGCCAAAATAAACCCACATACACAAAACGGTTTTTTTAACCCCGCCCCCACGCGCGCAAAGGGCCAGCAATACACACACCGACACACACACACCCGCGCGCAAATTAATCAAACACACGCCAGAAGCCAAATTTACAAACAAACGCGGGAAAACTAAATCAACACACCCCGGGGAAAGCCAAATCAACACACACCCCCGGGAAACCCCAAATAAACACCCCGCCGATAAGCCTAAAACAACACACAAAAGGGTGACCCAAAATAAACACACACACACACAGTGAGCCTAAATCAACACACACACACACCCCGCGGTGACCCTAAATAAACCCCAAAAAACACGCGCCCGTTTAAAGCAACACACACCCCCCCCTGCGGAACGTCGGGGAAAATACATAAAGAGACACAAAAAAAACAAAATATAAAAAATACACAAAAATGAAAATGAACAAAACGATTGAAAAACAAACGCACAACGCAAAAAGCAGACGGGCGGGTTTCCCCACGCAGACGGACGTACGGGGTTTCCCCAAATTTTTTTGGGACTTGTAAGATGAGTCCTCAGGCGCGTTTTTCCCTTTTTTTTTTATGTGGCGAATTCCCGGGGGCCTTTTTCCCCCGGTTTGAGGCTCCCCCCAAGGATAGATTAAGAGGGGGGAAGTGTTGAAGACGTTGGACTCCGCGCAAAATAAATTCACGCTGCGATGCATTTTCAAAAAGATTTCCAAAAATGTTTAAAAACGTTTTCCATAGTTCCGGGAAGAAATTAAAAATGTGGGCTTATAGCGCGATGGCGACGTGCTTCCTGAATCAACGCCGTGTCAATCGTAAAATCGGATGAATAGGAGCGGCGTAAAGTGGGGGCCTGGAAAAACACTGATCCCTCACATACCACCGTCACCCGACCCGCCTCGACGCGGACGAACGATGAAGCCCGGCCGCCTGCGGCACAGAGCCGAACTTTCAGACAGGCAAGCTGGGCAGTCAGTCCTTTCAGTCTCAATATATTTTTTCTTCACGTGTCAAACTAGTGATGCTGTAACACAGCAAACCGTTATATCATCTGTAATAGTGTATAAAACTATATATCTTGTTCACATATTTCCGTCTTCATACCATTCACCATCAAACAATTATTTGAGCGGTACTCAAATATCGATTCCGATTTGGAAACTGATTTCAAAGAAAATGGAATTAATTGTGTAGATATATCGCAATATTCTATGCCATAACATCTTATTTTACATACATTTTACTTCTAAGATCTTCCGTTATCATTCCTCTACCAGTATGAGCCGAGATTACGTACGAGCTCTTTTATCTTGCGACTCGATTTTGATCTCAAAACGGCGTTTGTCTTCTTGATGGATTTCACCTGATGAATCTCACTACAGTAAAATCATGACTAAATTTTAAAAATTGTTTTTTCTTTGTTGTTGATTTTAAAACTTCTTTCCAACAAATTATGTAATCGGATACCGGAAGAAACTCTTATTGTCGGGCCTGGTAAAGTAAAGTGGATAAATCCTCTTGCTAAATATTACATTACTTCTTCTAACTCGTAGTCCCTAGCGAAAAAATACAATACATGTCCTTGATACCTAAAAATCGATTGACACCAAACATGTCTGTCCGTTTATGGTCAACGCTTCTTTAAACCCCTCTGCCAATTTTCTCCAATGTGATCTTCCCGAATCTACCTGAAAACTCGATCCTTTGGGAGTTTCAAACGGATATTTTTAATTTTTGAGGTCCTTTACATTTAAGCCTCAAATCATTTTCCGAAATCTTCTCAAACCGTCACCAAATTATTTGATTAAATTTTTGTCCTCGTTTTTACGTATAGATTACCAAGAGAAATGTGATTTATGGTGTTTGTTGACATCATATGTTTAGAAAATTGCTAACGTGCAATTTTGGGAAAATCTTCTTCAACTATAATATTGATGATATATTTTCCTTACTGAATCTGTTCTGATAGATCTGAAAATAAGATCAAGTTTAATTTTTAAACATTTGAAGTAGTTTTCGTGCAATTTGCGGCAAAGTATAGGCAATTAAAACAATTGTAACTTTTTCTTAAAAGAGCTCCGTTTTTGTTTAGGCGTTAAAATATGATGGTGGTCTCATTTTCATACCCGCCGTATTTTCGAAGATTGCAAAGGTCATGTAAGTTGTGCAAAACCATGAAGTTTTAGGTAATTTAAGAATGAAATTGATATATATTAAAATCCAAAATCACAACAATTTTTTCCATGGATAGAAGGACGCTTAAAAAGAATTGCAATTTTCGTTGAACTCTATCAATTTTCGAAAATTGCAAATTTAGAAAATAATGCCACAAATTATTAGTGATGTATCATCGCTAGCTTTATTTGAATTGTATTGTAAGGATACTTACAGTGTAATTATGCTAAATTACTTCTAATGGTGATGTTATATTGCAGGAAAATCTAATTTGCATATTCGTTTATTTAGCGTTTTCATATATATTTATGTCCATATTTTGCAAGATTTCATTCTACAAATTTTCCGGACTTACTCATTGGCATATGTATTACTACGCTCCAGCTGGGAACTGAAGATTAGTACACTGCTGATCGCACATACTAGTTTATAGAGAGGGTTGAGCAATATTTAAATACTTGTCTTTGAAATATATATTTTTGTATTTAAAACTCTATTTTTGAGTTTTTTTAGCATATCTTTGAGATATATTTAAATACATAAAATAGATGTTTTTAAAAAAAAGAAATACTTTGAAATACTGTAAATACAAATGAAAGAGAAGATAACAAGGATAGTTTGTTTCTTTGAATCTGCTAGTGAACAGCGACCGAGTATTGAATACCGGTAAAAATAGCGGTATTTTTCATACCTTTCTCAAATACCTTTATTGTATATACTAGTAAATACCTCTATTGGACGTCTTTAGTATGGACGTCAATAAACGTTATACCGGTATTTTCAATGAAAACAATACTTCCCATTCGCACATCTTGACAAAATAAGTTACTTTAGTTAATAATATCTCACAAATTTTATTAATCAAATATACTTTCATAATTATTATTAATTGTTTAATTTATAATTTTGTTATATATATATATATATATATACACACACACACATACATACACACGCACACTCGGTCGCTAATAATTAAGGGAAACGCGAGATAATTCACTAATTCTTATAGAGTAAATATAATCTCACTTCGTCATTTGCACAATGTTCTCGCCCACTGAAACCTCACCGCCCTCTTCTACGCTTGGGCATATCCGAATTGCACAAGTGCCAACACACAACCCACCGAAAGAGCAAAGCGGCGAGATGTCTGCAGAGTTAGAAAGTCACGCTATTAGAACAGCAGTGTGGGGGTGCGACCTGTTCCAGCTCAGAAGGGTGACTTGAGAGCGTGCCCTGGCACTGGGCTTAGATACAGGAGCGCGAAATGAGGGCAAACATTCAAAATGACATGTCCACTTTACTTCTTTTCGAGAAAACATAGAATTTTATGTCATCAAAATTGTGCAGATGTTTTATTTGTACTTAATTCGGAATTATGTAATAATATATAATAGCTAAATATATTATTATTATAAAATTTAAATATTCTATGAACTTACATTTAAAAGAAAACAACATTTATGTCAACTGGTAAAAAGGCCTAGCAGACATCCGGAGAAGTGATATGGCGAGCGAAGTTAAATACTTATGAATTACAATAACAAATTCTGGATACTGTAGAAAAACTAAAGAGAGGAATAATTTTAGAAAAAACGCGGAAGAAAATTACACAAATTCATAAAATATGCAGGCATATCAAGTGATTGATTTCTAAAATTTTAGGTCCCGGAACGCGCTCAAAATGATTTATTAATTTAAGAGAAATAATTATATATTTATAATATAATGTAATAGCGAGAATGAATCAGCGAGATACGGAACGCCGTTCCGTTAAATCAAGCCCTGCGTAAGACCAAAATCCGATAATAATCGTGAAAATGGTATTTCTAATCCTATTTGTGTGGGTGTAAAAGCCCCAGACATTGAGATAGGCCGAAAAAGGAAGATGCTTTACTGAAGTATGGACACGGAAAATATTAAACGTACAATGGGAGCAAAAGATAAACGCCGAAATTTTGAAAAAGAAAAGCAGAACTTTCTCTAAGCCAAAGAGAAACCAAAAATGGAAAATAAATATTTTGGACATACTGTGAGTAGAACAAAATCCCTAAGAAAAGGATATTATGCTTGGAATGACAGAATGAAGCGGAAGAAAAGGGTGTAAGTGGCGCGATTGATGCCAGCTAATACAAATATCACAAACAAAAGGAAAAGGCTGATTCGAGTCCGAGTGAGCAATGAACAAGTGCTAGCATCCTATTGCTGTGTATATCCAGATGATAGGTCTAACAAGGGATGGCTTGCGATCTATGTTCTAGTACTATTTCTCTGCGCGTTGAGACCCCGCGAGTGGGACCTGCAGATAAAAGGAGAGATGCTCGGCGCTGTGACCGGGACTGGAGCCGACAAATGAACATCATAGCACTGAACAGTGTGTTTGATACCCTCAGTCTTTCATGCATACATTCTGCCATTATTAGGAAGAACTCGCTGAATTATCGGCGCGTCCTCCCAGTTTCGGATAGCAAGAAAAAGCGAAGGAATGATGCTCAAGTAATACGAATGCAAATATCAATGTTCAAAAATTAAAACATCTCAAAAACCTGGTTTAAAACATCGGCCAAGTTCGTGCGGAAGATTTTTGTTTTGACAGTGGCCGTGATTGTTAATTTATAATTACGATTTAGACAAAACAGCAAACAAAGTAAAAGAATAACAGCGAAACTAAACCTGAAAACTATCGCCGAGGGTCTTATGGAGTGAGTCACAACTTCCTCAAATGGGTACGGGAAGGTGGGCGAGAGACCTTACACCTAGAGTGCTTGCGTTGGCCGCCTCTCTGCGTACGGTAGGACATACGTAGGAAATGCCAGAAAAATGGGGTCATTTTTTGGGCTGAAGATAGTCTACTGGATGAGATGTACAATCACCGTTCGCTTTATTCGAACACATGTATTAACAGTGGAATAATGCAATATTGACTACATATTTTGTGACTCTTATAAAATTGTGATTATCGGTTCTTTTCATTCACAGCAACTCATCAAAGCATCGATAATAAGCATGGGTTTTCATAAATGTTTCATTTTTTACAGAAATATGTTCGTGTGTCTATAAAATTTCAAAGCTTCTACTAGAGCCAGATCGATTGGTGATTCTTCAATTTGGAAAAGATCGTATATGTGGTTAAGGCGCTAGTAGTGTTCACAGACGGACAGACAGACCGACGGATGTTTTGAAAAGAACCACTTTTTCGGTATCAGGGGAGCCAAAAACGTGTATTTCCGTTGAAATCGATTTTCCGCAGCATTACATAACTTTCTCTAAACTACGTATATTACTCCCGTATTTACGTATGTATACGAGAAAGTGAAAAGGAAACGAGGTATCATTATATTTGGCTACTTTGGTCTTAAAGTATCACAATGACAAAATTAATGAAATTAATTGAAAATAGTAAATAAACAAATAAAACTATAAAGAGCACGTTCTTTGTGAAATTATTTCTAACGGTCACGTAATATGATAATACTCGCTGAACTCGTACAAAAATTCCATCTATTTGAACTCTAGTGCATGTTTTCGCGTCCACGACGTCTTATGGGGATGAGAGCGTAGCCCTTGGTTTGAACCCAAACTGTGTCTTTCCATCAGTTATTATGTCATATGTTAACTTTCCCAATATTGTGATTACGAAAAATTTTCATTCACAAGGAAAACATCGAAAGCGTACAAAAATATCGAGCAGAAAACATGAAAATCTCGGCTTTAATAAATGGAAAAGAACAAAGGAATTTAAAATATGATGTTGCTACAAAAACATCGACGTTTTGAATACATCGATATTGATGTCGCATCCTTTCTAGGGATGCGGAATTTATGTCAATGTTTTCATAACATCGATGTTTCTATAAACATGTCGATCTTTTAAACATCGATATATTAAAGTCAATGTTTTTGAACATTGATATTTTGTGCTTGATTTTTTTAGGTTTCCGGTGTTTTGTTCGGGGGTGAAAAATTTCCACAATCACAATCTTGTACAAGTTAAAACATGAAATAGTATCTTATAGCACCACTGTCAGTTTATGTGTTCGAACCACACGAACGCGGTTTGTACTACTACATTCATCGAGCAGGCAATCCCTCTCCAGAGATGAGCTTGGTACCCGGGTATTTCCTTCGACTTTCCACGTACTATTTCGCAAATTGAAAAGTGTTTTTAACTTTCTTTTCAGTTAAATATCAATGATAAATTAATGTACACGGCCACTGTGAAATTAAGTTTTGTTGCGCAGGAATTTAATGTTCGATGTTACTGAAGCAGCTTAAACACTTCGATATTGTATTTTGGTCGGTGTATTATTAACATCAATGTTTTATTGCTGATGTCCTATCACTAATCCCTACAGCCAACAGAAAGACCGGGTTCTGTCGAAGCGTAACGCGCGGTAATTTGGCGCTGCTGGAGGTCGCGGTGGCAGGCTGCGGCGTGGACAGGGCCTGCGCCCACGCCCCCGCACGCACCATCCTGCGTCGCGCGCCCACGCCGCTCATTCACACCAATTACGCGCATGCGCATGGAATCAGGGTTCGGCGCAGCGGCCCCTGTGGACTCTCCGCTGCGCCTCCCACCGCCCACCCGCCGCATTTCGGAGACTCACCGCCCCCTCGCAATATACAGCAGCCTTGCACTTATTGTTCAGTGCCAGTGGTTCGATCCATGTTTTCCGTGGAAGTCGATTGGCGGGAAATGCGTGCTTTGCTGAAAAGACCAAACCAAGAAAATACGAACGGTCTGACCATGTCTCTGCAAAACTGCAAAGACACAACAAGACGCAATCATCACGGATTTTGATTCCTGTTTTATATTATATTACTACATTATCACAACGTATAAATATTCGGAAATCGCGCAGCGTTTCTGGATTTTGAAAGGGCAAAAACTGAACACCGTGATTCTACTTCCTGCTGAAAGTACTAAACCATATAATTATTGAAATATAAGCAAAGTCATCGATTTCCGAGCCTCTACATCCGCCGGTCTCTCGGGCTGCTTGCTTAACGGATTCAGTAGCTCTACAATAATCATCTAGGCTCGTGGCCGCAGTTCTTCAGTCACCGATAACGAAGCACATCCTACCGGAAACGAGAGCGCAATGGAATGGGCGGCGTTGCAGCCAGCCTACTGCCCGAGGAACAACGTTTTTGCGGCGACACAGCGCGACCGTCGCGTCGTGCTACGCGTTAGGTAACCGCGTTGGCGCTTCCGCTATAGATCGGACGTCCTTCCCAGCGGCGGCGGCGCGTGGGTGGCAGCGCGGGGGCGGCGGCCGGCCGGCCGGCATCCGCGTGACGCTCTGGCGAGCCGACCCGCCGGCGTCCACGACGCGACCCGACCACCGCTGCCGCCGGGTCAGCGGAGGCAGGCGGCGCGGAAACAAACGACAACGCGCTGCCGGCGTCAGCGGGCGCGTCATGCCACTTCGGCGCCACTGCCCCAACAAAAAGTCCCCGGCGTGACACAGGAGGAATCGGGCCAGGCAGGCGGGCTGGTGCTGGCGGCGGCGTGGCGTTCGGCGCTCTCCCCAACAAAAAGTCCCCGAGCGTGACAGCGCTTGCGGCCTCGTGGCATCACGCGAGCCGCGTGCCCCATGACACGTGCAAACGCCGTGGGAGGAGGGCGGGGGCGGGGCGGCGGCAGGTGGCGGCAGGGGCGCGCGCCAGCGACAGGTTGCCGGCCGGCCGCGCCCCCCGGCCGCCCGCGGGCGCCACCCGTCGCGTCCGCGCCGCGGGCGTGGCGTGCCCTGCGCGCGTGGGCACGTCGAGGCCTTACCTTGCCGGGGTGCGGTGTGGGCCGCGGGGAGGCTCGGCGCCGCTGGGGCCGCCCGGATGCCGGCGCTCTATTGATCTGAGCGACTGCGACGGCGGTGGCAGTGGCGGCGGCGGCGCCGTTGGGCCCGTTGGCGCGCGGCGCCTCCGACGCCGGCGCCGGCGCCGGCCGCCTTCCTTCCACGCGCGGGGTCCGTGCGGGCGCTCCGCGCCCCCGCCAGCCGCTCCCCTCGCCTCGGCGCCGACGTGGCGCGCGTCGCTGACCGCGCGCCATGGGCGGCGGAAGGCGCAGGCACGGCGCGCGCGGCGTGAACGGCGTGGACGGCGTGGACGGCGTGGACGGCGTGGACGGCGTGGACGGCGTGGACGGAGGCCGGCGGGCGGCGGCGCCGCTGCGGGAGGCGGCTGCTGGGCGGAGGCGTCGCGCGCGCCGCTCACCCGGGATCGATTGGCCGGCTGCTGCGGGCGGCGTGTCGCGGCGCGCCGTGCGCGGCTCCCCTCCGCGTCGCGGACCGCGCGCCCTCCGCGTGGCGCAGCTCCCGCCCCGCCCCGCCCCGCCCCGCCCCACCCGCCCTCCGCGCCCTTTGCTTATCAGCGGACCGACGCGAGAAGAGCGAGGGCGCGCGGAGGCTGCGCAGAAGGGCAATCGCTGGCGCGTGGCTTCCGCGGGCTGTCGCCTGCCCATCTCGCGGCGCCGCCAACTTAATGACGGAAATAATATTCTTTTCCACCTGTCTCTATCACGAGGCTATTATTCCACTGTCATCGTAATCGATTATGAGAGTTACCATTTTACTACTTTCGAGATTTCCTAGTGATGATCTCATCGGTTTAAAGCTTCCTGATTACGTCTGTATTACTCCGTAAATATGTTGTGTTTTTTACAATATCAGGGGTACTATAAAAGAATTGCGTTGATTAAAACACATCCCTCTTCCTCTTGCCCCGCATTTGTAATTCTCCCCCACTCCGTTTCATTATGATGGTATTATAATGACTTGTGGCTGAGGGTTAGATCTAGATGTTTCTTTATTGGATCTTTCTATATGGAACACTTTGTAAGGGACGCTTGCAGAAGTCCTCCTCTTGTCTCAGAATTGCTCGTAATGAGGCAAAAGGTTAATGTAGATGACAGCAGCGCGCTTGCCGGCTGATGATTTTAAAGTAGGCTCGTTGGAGGAAATGACGTTCACTGTTATTTCCAGACTCACAACCCACTCCTTTCACTCCACTACCTTTTCCTTATCGTTGGTGTTCGTGTAGCAACTGATGACATCATTCCACCCGGAAGTGGTTTATCGAGAACTTTCCGACCTTCAAAACACAGAGGACCTTGCAATCAGATTAGAAAACAATACCGTGCGGCTAAACTATTTTTGTAACAAAGTGTGTAATGAATTTGTAACGTACTCTTTACGAAACAAGAGGATTTACAAAAGGCGGTGAAGTCAAACAACGATTTTGTGATAATTTGATCACTGAGTGATTATTCATTGTTCTTGCGCGAAATCCATGCATACTACATCCGTTTTTGGACTAGTTTCATAATGAAATTACTTATTTCACGAGTAGTTCGTCTTATCTTTGCAATGTGTAATATAATCCGGAAAATACAATTAGAAATGTACTGTATGAAATCGTCCAAACTAAGACCTGCGAAGACAAAATTAATTAAAACACCGTTCTGGAGTAATCTTTAAGCAGTTGTAATGTTCGATGCAAAGATAAAAGAGCAGTACCATCTTCAAACGGTGCTGTAATCACGCTCTGTTGTCGGTAGGTCTGATGTAAATAAGTAGTAGTTAGAGAATAAGTCGTAACACACGTCTCTGTGAGGACGCTGGAAGCGATGCGGTAGGTTCCTTTCGATCCCTCTCAATGAATCATTATTCACTCAGCTCTTTCATCACTCGGTGAAGGGAAGGTGAAGGATGAGTCCATTACCTCCTTATTGAATCAGCTACTCAAATACGATATAGATATGGAACATTTGCAGATCTTCTGTACAGAAATCTTTGAGGATCAAAACACGATATAATTAAATGTGAATAGTTTTAATAATTTTTGCTGCTTAAACGTTATCTAATTGCAAGTAAAAATATTACTTTAAATATAAGTTAATCTTTTCAAGAAGTTAGATTTCACAGTGTGTAGTATTTGTCAAAAATTATTGTTCTACTGTAAAATTGAAGTGTTTGGAATGCCTTGTGAGGGTTTACAGGTCGGAGCGATTAGTGTATGCTTGCAAATGTATGATGAATATACAAAAATTGTTGTTCATATTCCAGATATTTGGTATTATTTAGCAGACTTATATTAAAGAAAGCTCGAGAAATCATTGTCCAAACTAATGCAAATAATTATTATTAATAATAACTATGAACTATAGGATGAATTGAACTCTATGAACTCTATGAATTATTAGGATAAAATTAGTATCGACTATGGGCATTAAAATGTGCATGTATATTCATAAAATTTTCTGCCAAAATCAAACAATGATTTTTTAGAAAGAACTTCAAGAAAGGGATTGATACTAAAATATATCGTATTGGAGAAATGCTGATGTTAACAGCATGTAAAAGGACATAGGAAAGGAATCCAGATTTAGTTAAAATTTCATTTGGGGCTATAAAGAATTTAATATGAAAGCTATAAGGAATACGTGCCTTTGTTTCTCCAGTCGCTGAATATTAGGAGCCTTAATCTCTCCCTTTCGGGAGTTGGCTCTTCTCGGTCGGCGTATTGCCCCTAGGAGTGGAGATCAGGACGCACTCCCTACACACCCCAGTCCGGATTGGGGGAGATGGACGGAAAAAGGAAGGAAATTGGAAGGAGCAGAAAGGGAATGATGCGCGTGGTCCTTTCAGCACATTGACGACACTTCACACGAACCGAATCCTCGCTCTCCTAGTCATTCCCAGACGTGCAACGTTGCCTCAACGGTCACGCAGCCGATGCTAGTGGGCGGATCAGGAATTTTTTATCTATGATGTCTCGTTACCGAAGATGCAACGAGAACATATACGTTTAAATTTCCAGTCCGGCGCCTGGTGCTCTCCCAGGCCTTGCACCATGCCACGCTCTTGGATCTATTACTGAGTTTACTTTTTAGCACTCTACTTCACCTCAGGGCTCAATAGAGTCTTCAGTTACTCAACTAATAGGTGAGGTCATGTCGCGAGGCGCTGCGCGGCGTCCGAGCAGAATATCAATTTTCTGTCTTCGTCTGACACGAGCTGTAACGTAATTTTATGAATTTTGCGTATTTTTGAAAGAACACAAGATCAGTCAATCATTGATGCTATTGAATGCATTATTTCTGAAGATTGGAGAAAATATTTTCATTTGATATTAGGTTTGTTGGTTCAAAATGTACACTTGAGAAAGTCCCTTTCTGTCTCTGACAGTGGGTGCATAATTCCGGTTGCAGTTACAGCTGAATTAGTCAGAGACCGCCAGTGTGAATACGAATGCGTGTGGAAGGGTATTTCATTGTTACAATATATACTAGGGTAGTGAAATTTTCGAAATATAATAATTTTTATGTGTAAAATGTGTCTAAACAATAGTGCTTGTTGCAAATTTCTTCAGTATAATCATCGCATTTTTGAAACCATATTTCTTTGTTTTGTATGAATTATATTACCGACAATTGTCTCAATGCATAACTTACACAAAAACTTAAGTGAACACTGAAAATCAAAACCAGAACGACATGGGTGGGAGGTGCGTATAGTTGATATGGACCCTACGCATATAAATATGTAAGTAATGTTTCAACGTAGACTTTTATTAAATTTATTAATTAATTTACATGAATTGCTTACTTTTTATTATATATTAGTGTTCTGAATATTGGAAATTACATTTCCGTCATTCGATGGAATTGCAACCTCCAGTTTGTTGAGGCACCACCCACCATCATTATTGGCGAGCCCTGGCAACGACAAAATGGATATATAATATTCCTACATGTAGTAAATAACTCTTTCTAACTCCTCTATAGTCAGAATCCATCTTTTATGGGTCCTCCCAAAGACAACTAGTGGTGCTAAAATTGCACATACTTTCTCGTCCGTATTTTACGCAAGTTAGCGAAAAGTAGGCAAATTGTTGACAAATTGTACATGACCTTATTTCACAATCTATCTTAAGGAACAGATTTCATTAAGGGCGAAAGTCTCTAGTTTTAATATTTTAGTTGTAGGATGTCTCCGAAAAAATTTGGAAATTTTGCAATTTTCGAAAATCAGAGTTTTCAACAAACATAGATCTGCACCATTCTCTTAAACGTCCTTTTCACTATCCAACGACAAAATCTAATAAAAACGATGAGCAACTTTTCAACATCTTGAAAATGTCCCAGAGTCTTCATGTAAAAAGTACCCCCAAAATTAAAATATTGGTTTCAAATTCTAGGGCCGTGACATCAGCCAGATCGATTGGAAATATCAGTTATGAAAATCGGTTGATCGGTTTAGCCGATAGCGTTGTTCACAGACGGACGAACAGACGACCGACAGTTTCGCCGTCATTGACTTTTCGCTATCAAGGACCACAAACATGGATTCGGTACACCACGTCTTAGAGCATTTTTCTAATTGCTAACTCCACAAAACATGGATTCCTTCTACAAAGTGTTAGAGAACATTTGCTATACATTATAACGATTTATTCACTTTTCGTTAACAGGACCTGTAATGATTTTTGCTGAAATTCGCCGTTTTTTGCGCATCATTACATAACTTTCTCACTCCTCCGTAGCGAGAAAGTAATGATTGAGGCAATATGTCTGTGTTTGCCTGATTGTAGTCAACCTACCATCTAAACCATTCAGACTGATTTTCACCAGATATTTCAACGTGTACTCAAACTCAAGACTCTGCAAATTTGAGCTTTATTTGAGGACATTTTTGAGAAGATTTTTGAAATGTTGAGGATTTGGGTAAAGAACTCCTCAAAATCACAATGTCCATTTCAAACTCGTAGGGCGTTGAGATGTTTCAAATCTTTTAAAGAATATCAATTTGGGAGAAGATCATCCGAACGGTTTAGGAATTAGCGGTGACCACAAATGGACGGACAGACAGTCAAACAGACGTTTTGCCGTCAATCGATTTTCGATATCAGGACTCACAAAACATGGATTCCTACTACACTAAGTGTTAGAGGACTCAATTTACTATAAATAGATTTATCCACTTTTTCGTTACCAGGGTCCAGCAATATGAGTTCTTCTGCCGAAAAATCGCCGTTCTCCGGCATACGTTTACAATACTTCGATACCTTCTCTTCTTACGAAGTAAGGCAAGAAAATTTTGAAAATGTTGAGATTTCATGAGAAGTACACCCAAAAATTAAAATATTAGTTTCAAACTTAGTTTCTTCGAGATAGATCGAAGAATAATATTTTAGGAAAATCTCTGAACGCCTAAGCGTTTGCTTAATCACACACAAAAGTCAGACGTATTTATTCACTTTTTCGTTACCAGAGCCCGACAATATGAGGCTTTCTGTAGAAAATTCGCAGATTTGTGAGCATGATTACAATACTTTCTCTTCTTACAGTACAGGGAGAAAGTATATTTCTCCATTTCAGCACACAATTACAATACGTTCTTATCATAGAATAAGGCGAATACATACAAAAATATTGTTCTATTAATGATCAATTTGATGACTCAAGGGGCACTGTAATTATATTACAATCAGAAATAAAATAGTTTGATTTTAAATAGTATCTCGTGTGTAACGTGTAAGAATCAATTAATAATGATACTCATTTTCTCTCATCTCTCATTTTTTCTACGATTTCAAATCGCAGAGCGTAATACGAAACATTCCCACATGACCTTCGTACAAAATTGATAGTTGGATAGACCATCAATAAAAGTGCTTTATCTCTTTTAATAACCCCAAAAGGTCATAAATTATATCTATAACTTCAAAGCACAATCGAATGACCTTACTGACCGCGAATCTTTCTTAATGGTCTAACTAATTCTTCTAGAAATACATTTCTAATCCACTGAAAGACGAGCGCACTTCGTGCGTGTGTCAACCCACTTGTGTAAGGGCATTTTCATTCCTCAAGAATTGCTGAAATCTTATGACATAATGAAGATTGAGTCAATTCCGTAGTTCCAAAACGATGCGACATCGGGGAGAGTTCTTTGACGAACGTTACGGGGAACATGCTCGCTCGGAATTCATCCAGTTCTACTCGGACGTGTATACGGCTGAAAAGTTTGTGGCGAAATTCAAATGGTAGAACAGGAATGGCAGAAATCTGTGACTTATTTCCTTCATAATATGGGCCCGTGACTGGAAGTTCCATGAATGTGGGTGCGCGTTTTCGTACGCTGTGTACAGATTAATGACAACGTAGAGGAGGATTCGTCGGATTTCGGAGGATAATCAGAAACAAAATTTTGACTTTTTACATTTTTATTTTATTTTTTATTTATTTATTTTACGTCAAAAAAACAGTTAAAAACTGTCTATGACGTGTTATGGGGAAAAGTGAATTGAAAAGTGAACATACATTGCATTTGCCAAAACATGTTTGAAAAGTGAAAATCAATGGTTATTTAGTTAAATTTTTAAGTTGACTACAGTATTGTAAATGGTGTACAACATTATCCAATTTGTTTATTTTTTATTTATCTTAAAAATATATGCTGGATGGCTGGATGGCCGACCTGGATGGCTGATGTGGCTAAGAGCGAGTACCGACTCAGCGCTTCGGTCCGAAGGGTCGCGGGTTCGAGTCCCGTCTTGGGCATGGTGGTTTGTCTCTTGACTTTGTATGTGTTGTCGCGGAGGGCCTCGCGTTCCGCTGACCCCAGATCAGAGGAGCCCGCAAGTGTTTGTCTGTGTATGGTCGAATACGCGTCCCATCGAGACGTGAAGGTTAACCGGTTGTTGGCTGGATAAAAGCCCTTTTTTTTATATAAATTTTTATTTTGTATAGGATTGCGTTACAAAGTTCAGTTTACAAGAAACTCTTCATTTGTAAAGTTGGCTTATATCTAATTCTTATATACAGTACTGGAAACATAAATTGATCGCGGCCGTCTGCGGCTAAGTACAGCTTTTGCACGGCTTGGACAGCCCTTGTCATGACCAAACGTCGCAGGCGGAGCCTCACGAACCATCATGCCAATCTCGATGCAGGGAGAGTGCCTAACAAAATTACGACGTACAAAATGGCGGGCGCTGCTAGTTCAGATGTGAAGTATTTTCAAATAAAAATACATGGAAGAAACACTTGTATGAACATGAAAGTAAATTCATTGAAATATATATGAACACATAGCACTTAACCATGTTAACACAATTCTTTTGAAGAAATTACATTGATATCAGATAAAATAACACTAATTTTGGGAACGATTACGTTCTTATACACATTTAAATTCAATATTCTTGTCCAAACACAATTTATGAACTTTATCAAATGACCAGTTTACTACAGAATTTTGCGATAGAAAACGATTATAATTGCATATTTTCAATTGTTCATATGTATATTACATTTGCAAAAATGCAAAATACTGTCTTTCTCGAATCGTTAGGACTACTAGGGAAACATTTTAATAAAAGAAAGTAAAATTCAAAGACCAACTGTATATTTATCATTAAAGTAACAATTAAACTACATATTAAGCAATTAATTTGCATCTCATGTCAAAATTGTTATCTAGCAATCATCAAATCAGGGAGAATTTGGGGACACTCCCAGGCAGGAATAGCGCACATTTCGCAATTGTTTATAAAATTGTTAATTGTTGCAAAATTGTTAATCCGCGGTTTTTGGCTCTGGGACATCAGAAAACTCTTCCCACTTTAAAATTGCAAATATTGGAAATTGTTTATAATTTTGCCAATTTTGCAATTCTTTTTTATTCTCATCTCAATTCCCTTTACTCAAGATGCAAAATTCCGCAATCCAACCGGAGCTATCGCCTTTCGTTTTCGTGATACGTAATTGTTTATAGGATCTTCGCGTCTGATGCCAACCCTCACTTGTTTCCAACCCCCAATTCATTCGATTTGGCAGTCAAGTATAAAATTCAAATAGTTTTGCAGTGTCTTGCTTTCTGCTGATTAAATTGTATTCACGATTTGTGAATACGACAAATCCGTAGAAATTGTTGCTCATGAGCTTTTTTTAACTTTCAAAATTTAATATCTATTCTTCATGTATCTTTGAAACTAGTTTGGTTATTTTGATTCGTCTGTGGTATAAATAAATTCTCTGGCAAATTTCAAAACGCTAAGACTGTTGTCCTGCAAATTTGAAGATTTCTTTGTGGTTGGATGCATCCTATTCACTGGTGCAAAGTGTATGCCAGTATGTTTAACGGGGAAATTCATTATCAACAAATTATTTCGCAAAATGCTTTTGGACAGAGCGGTGGCATGATAGATCATTTTCATATTTGTTCCACGAGTCAGTTTTAGGCAGCAGATATATTCTGTGTATTATTTTTAATTTTGGTGACATTGAATCACATGTGAATTTTGAAATAGAACCATACATTTTTACCTGTAATGAATATATCAATAGAGGAATTCAATGATGTCTCATTTGTTAATAATTTAAAGAATAATGTATATTTGACACCAGGCAGAGCAATCCTCAACTCTAAGGTAAGCAACCTTATCATTGGCTCTTCTAGTAATTCAAGTGGCCTATCCTTGGAAGATTTCCCCATTCTCCCCTCTTAAAGGCATGAGGCCGAGTCTGTAGAATGTGAACCAATCCAATAACACTTCCCTCCCTGGAGATGCTTCGTTACTCCTTTTGTGTGAAAACGTTCTTGTTGTGTATATATTGTGAAAAGTAATTTAAATTCAATATAATAAACGAATAAGAGTTTGTTTACATTGTAATGCTACACACATTTAAATATAGAAATAAGACATGCAACTAAACAGTATACACTTTTTTAGGAAGACGAAAATTCTTTTATTATAACACTCATTTGTATACTTTTCAGACAATATTTAGAATTTACACCATCAATCTGATGATTTGTTCTGGTAATAATCGATCTTATACGTAATCGACATGTAATGATGAAATTTCTAATGTCTCGTAGGGGAAATTCAGTATTAGCTCAGTTAATTTTAATGAAACAATTTTGCGATGAAAATGTTTTTCAATGCATATATTCAAATCCATATACTTCCTTACATTAATTAACGTTGTTTCCATTTCCATTGAAGGCAAGGCCATAACATCCCTCAGCCTATGTTTTGAAATGACCCTCAGAGGTCGCTTGCTCGAGTCGCCTGTTATTGGATTGAACTCTTGAAATGTTCTGTTCATACAGTAGTTCCCCAAACACGTAAATTCCAACAGGGTCATCTCAAACTGTTAGTCACCCATACTTTCAAACATTAGTAGATACCGCGAACTGTGAGGCCGCACGTAAAGTTCTAAACAAACTTCATTCTCGTTCATGAGCATGTGTTAATCTGTCCAACTTTTTTGTGTCGGAGGGGCTGTGATTCTTGGGAAGATAATAGTGCAGTGGACATGGTAACAACTCTCTGCACCTAAGCAACTTCTTTTCCCTAGTGTGGACAAAACTTTTGGGGTTTGGGAAACCTTTCTGCGGACTTCATGAATTATTATAATATTGAGATTACCAAACAGTGCGTCCTATTATCATTATAGTTTTAATTCCATTTTTTGTCTATCATTTTGTTTGCATTTTAATCAGTTTTCTGTTTCTTATATAATTTTGTTAATGTATTTAAACAATGGGGTTTAACTGATGCCTATGTTATTCTCAATTTAAGCTAGATTGCGGTTTCCAAGTACTCGAGGTTCAAGTCACATCTTATTGCGATCGGTGAGCTGAAGAATACCTGCATTAAGAGTGGACTGACAGTATGCCAAGCTTCAGAAAAACAATTTCAGAATCTCGAAGGGAATATTGATGACTAAAAGAAAAGATTGTAAAATGTCGCGATCGTAATAGTTGTGACTGTCAATCAAATAATATCCTAGCAGAATCTATAGCAAGGGCGGTCAGTTTTGCCCGCATGGGCATTCGTGTTCCTATTTATGCCTCGCGGGTGCTGCCACTCCAAATCGTCGCTGCAGCGGGCAACGAAAAAAATTTGAGCGCGGAAACATTCCTGGGAGGTGGGTAACTGAATTACAAAAGGTATCAATGTTTTCATGAGGTTTTTATTAAATAAAACATAATAACTGTTGTAAAAAGCGCTTATTTATTGGAAAATAGAAAAATTCGTAATGAAAACTTTCTGAGAAATAGAATTATACAGTCTCACGAACAATGGGCCACCTCATAACTTCTAAACGGTTCCCGATATCTAAATAAAATTTTCGCTAACAATCGGAATCAGGGGAATAATGTGCGGTAGAGATATAATTCAAAATATTTTAGTTTTCGAGAAAATTAATTATCTTTGATTGTTTAAATGGAACCATATATTTTTTTCACTGGCGTTAGATAATCATAAATAGACGAATGTATTGATGTAACATACGTAAATGTTTTGATAGTATATTGAGTATAAAATAATACTTTCAGACATGTGATTTTGAACTAAATGTACGAGATTTCCTGTTAGCAACCGTTGCTTTTGTCGCATTTGGAAAAGGGTTTTGTCTTTGCGGCGCCGCACTTTGCGAGAACAGGGAAGGGTCACAGGCCACTTTCAAAAGCGACAATGTCGACGGCTGCAAGAGGAAAAATTGCACGTTTAATTTCAAATCTGAAGTCTCATAATATAAATATATAAAATAGGTTTATACGGTTATATTATTATCGGTTTATTTCATCACTACAATGCCTGAACTATTTTTTATTCAATCGCAAAATATAAAAAATACTAAAACAACCTTACCTACCCGTTTGAATTCATGTAATTCCGCAATTACAAAGTTGATTGTGAATGAACTTAAAATAATTAAGTAATTTAAATTAATTAAATTAAGTTTAAAAAATTAAAGACTATTGAAATATTTTATTGAAGTTTCTCAAGAAAATGTTTCAGTCTATCAGAACGGATGGCGCTTTCTCTAATTGTAAATTGGGATGATTAAAGGCGTTGTCATTGTCAACAACATTGTTGTGATGCCCAAAATCATTCAGTTATGTAAATGTCACTACACCTCCCACTGAATCAATGTAAATTGGAGTCAGAAAATAAACGGACGCAGAATATTGCCGGAAGTAGGAAAATGAACATTACGCAACACTGTAGCAATGTCATCATTCGACGACTTTCTTGCTATCGAACTATCAAAATATTTTGGAAGATAACATTATTATTTAGCTTCATTTGTTATAAAGTACTCGATAAATGGATTAAGACGTACTGTTTTCGTTAGGACTCATGAGGGCTTTAACTTCTCACACGGTAAAGAAGTTATTTTGCTCAATGAGACGTAATTTAAAATTAATAGTTTTGTGGTTTACCATTGTGGGTGCAGCGGATTTCACAAAAACTAAAGACAAGTTTTCCCTGGTCAGTTCAACCCAAACATTTGCAAGTGAAATTCACTTGAACGAAGGCAGCGAACATGATTACATCAATAAGTATTCAACAGCTTGAATCTGACCTTTTCTTGATCAATTTTTATGACATTTCTTGTTTGCTTTTTTAAACATTTTAAAAACATTTTTAGAGTATTTTAATGATCATTCTTAATCATGATTTCGGTTATCACAACTATCGTTGTGAGCAGCACGTCACTAAAACTCCTCAATACAGGCTGAATTCAATACGGGCTGATGTCCTTACTCTGCTACCATCAGCGACAAAAGCTTTAAATGTGCCAGGAGTCACCCTTTTAATACAAATTCAAAAAATTTTTTCACTTCAAGAACATCTTAACTTTCTCAACATCTGCTTTCTGCATTATTTTCTTGGGGCAATTTTTTCTTTAGTCACTAAATACCATAAATGTCCATGTGACTTAAAAAAAATTTAAAAAGAACATTTTAGGTGGGCTGACTGACTTAATCCCACATCACCATGCTCTTTTTAAAGGATGAGCTTTTTAATTTCGCTCTCTAAACGAGTTTTTTTCTCAAATACATATAGTATTCTTCCTCATATTCTCACTAAATGACATTAGATTCAAATTTCCTCACATATATTTGGTGCAGATCTTTAAACGTCAGCCAGAACTTTGGACGTTTAAAGATCTGGCCCATAATGGAGAAATTGAATCTATCATTGACAAATAATATGAAGATATTATATATATATCATATATATATATATATATATATATATATAGTGTGTGTGTGTGTGTGTGTGTGTGTGTGTGTGTGTGTGTGTGTTATAATTTCTACTTATTTATAATTATTATTCAAATGGTAATCTAAATATTATAAAATATGAAAGTAATAAATATTTGGTCGATTTCTTGGTAGAGGGGGCGAAGTTCCCAATTCTACGAAAATTGACCAATTGTACAACAAAAAATTGAACTAATGTTAAAATAGAATATGTAGCATAATATAGATAATATAGATAATTTAGAAACCAACAAGCTTATATCCAATACAATAATTTTGGACTTGATCACTTTTATCAATAATCCTGCAATATTTAAAGCTATTTAAACAGTAAAAAGATAAAACATTTACATATTTATAGGCTTCAAGAGTGTAATACAAATTTATTAGGGATCCTATTGTATTTTATTTCAATCATCTATGTCCCCGTCTGTAGTTGGGACTCATGGCAGTTGCTTAGGCCAAAGGACGGCCTTGCGAACATCTAGAAAACTATAGCAGAAACTTCTACTACATAATACGAACGATGTGTTAGAAGCAATAAAGATATCAGGTTTAGAAATTAAGACTACTCTTTTTATTCCTTTATATTACAAAAGTTCAAAATGTTACCAACTCTCTGATATTTGGAAACAAAATAAAGCAGCCGTTTGTAAGCTTAAAAGTCTTCGTACAGCCTGTTAAACAAAATATATTACATTATTTAATACTGGTTAATTCCATTTGCTTTGATTGTCTCTAGTCTTTTGCAATAGATTTCAGCATTGCTGTAGTTGCAGGGTAAGTTAAAAATCGTTCTATCAGACAAGCATGTTTAATATTTTTATTAGACAAACTGTATTTTCTATTTTCAAACCCATAACTGACCACATATGACCTACAGGGTCACATGTGATCAGTGAATGTCATGGAATTTAAGAAGTGAATGAATTTGCTTTCTTAGTATTTTAAGGTAGTTTTAAGGTAGTGTCACTCTAGGGGACGCCTCTAAGTGACCAGATTAGTAACAGAGGGCACCAAATATAAGAATATTTACCGGCAAATGTCAAACCCCTTTTCATTACTGGACATTTGATTGATTCACAAGTCTGGTCAGATATCCCAATTCTTTTGTTTAATATTCTGTCTTCATAATTCAAGTTTCTATTGGGTTTCTATTACTTTATTCATGTTAAAAATGGATGCCCATATTCATATTGTTTTGTGAAATTTTTTAATTTAAAACACGTATACAGATTCTCGTACAGATCAAAAAACAACCAATTTCACTTGAAACATTGAGGAAAAGATTTTTAAACACCGAGCTAACATACGTCCCTAACGTGTTTGCAAATGTCAAATTCAGTCAGCCACTTGCGCGATCGCACATGATTTGTGATCGACGAGTGCAATAAGCTCACTAATTCCCTTCCACTTCTTTCCTACAATGAAGAAACCATCCTCGTGTTTAGGGTCAAGTAGCGGCCACAGGCCTCTGTATCAATGCCCTGTTGCCAATCCTGAGCTGTTGCCCTTGCTCGTTATCGCTTCCCAGCTATGATAACAAAAATTACACTGCTGGCCTGAATAGGCGTTCAGCTTTCTGTCGGAAAGTAAGAGGTTTCAGTGCAGCTGGTAATTAGTCGATATTAAAATATTTGATTGGGAAAAAAGCACCTACCGATGACGCGTTATTTACTTTCTATTCATCTAACTACCAATACAAACAATAAAAAAACGGTCTTCTTTTCTTGTTTTATTGGTAACGATTACGTAATATGTTACAACTTTTACACTACTAACACTACAGAGACACGGGTGAGAGACAAAAAGAAGATAATTATTGAAAACAAACAGGTATAAAATTCCCCGTCTAGATTGATTTCAAGTCATTTGTCAGATACATACTCTAATGTACAGAATAAAAAATAAGTTGTGCAGGCTAGGATTTGAACCCGAGATCTTCAGCCCAAGAAGAAGTCACCCAACCAAACACGCTACGATATTGACCGTGGGTACGTCATTTATGTAGTGTTTTGAATATTACAATGTTCTTGATGCCAGAAAACTCTTTCGAAAAATCGCAAAAGCTACTGGTTTTTTTTTTTTTTCAGACAAAATTCTAAATAAAACGTATTTTAAAATTTAGTATTTAAAACGATTGCACTTGGAAATAAATCTCTAGCATGTGTATTAGTGGTGTTCGAAAACGTATATAATGTATATAATGTCACCATATAACTCAAACTTTTGCGAAAAACACTCATATTTTAAGAAACGTGCACATGAGATGATTTGAAAGACTAATATTAAAGAGCAGATTGCATTAGAAAAAATATGTATAATTATCTTTCGTCTAACAATTATTCTTCAGACAACATTCACAGAAATAACGATAGTACACGAAAACTGCCAGAATAGCAAACATTCATTTCAGTACATTTTCAGTTTTAAGGGAAAATCATTTGTCACACAATAGATCTTCATTGTATTAGTTGTAATAATTGATTAATTGTATTGTATAATTTTCAAATATACAATTTGTCTGATTGATAAAGATTCATGCAGGAAGCTTTAAGTTAAATTTACTATGCGCACGAATACTATAAAACAATGGAAAATTTTTAATATATAAAAATTTAAACTTTGTAATGGAAATAAGATTTACTATGTTTTTAAGTACACGTTGGAAAGCTTGCGATAGCTCAGTGGCATCGTTACAGTTTTCCCTGTAACGTTACTGACCGCGAGGCCCTAGAGTTCGACTTCCGACGTTGGCAGATGTTAACTGTGGTTACATATATAGGTCGAAAAACTTTGGAGCCGTTTTGACGAAAAGTTTGAAAATGCTCCCCAAGGGCTTCAACTAAATTAACTCCAAAATTTAAAGAATTATTTTCAAAATCGCAGGGCCTGGATTCGGGCCAGATCGTTAATGGAAAATTAATTTTCACTAGTAGAAACCGACAGACAGACCAGTGGACACATGGAGGAGAGACGGACGTATTGAAATAATAACAACACTCTCTTGGTAACTTAAGACCCTAAAGGTGTATTTCCATTAAAATCTCGACATCGATTTACTGCAACATTACATACATACCTCTCTAAATATTACTTTTGTTACTCCCAATCTTTACGAGAAAGTAAAAATAAATATATAAATAAATACACTTTCACACACCACAGAGTTGGTTACACGCAAAAAAAACACCAATTACAGAGAAATTGTCTATAATATTTTTAATTTTCGAGAAATTTAATCATCTTCGATTTTTTAAATGGAACTATATACTTTTATCACCAGCAATGGATAGATCATGAAAAGACGATTAACATGATGTATCATATGCTAATATTTTGATAGTAACTTGAGTATAAAATTAGGATTTCTGTTATGAGATTTTGAATTAAACGGGTAATCGTGTAGCAGCCCTTGCAACTCTCGCTTTTGGGGGAGATGGCTATCACGGCGTCTAGACAGTTGCGTCTTGACAGAGAGGGTGGCAGTGGGAGATAAGAGGCATAAATACAGCAATTCTTGGTGATGACACAGACATCACACTAAAAAATACCAATTTTAACAATCAGAATGGAAGATTTGTTCCATTTATTTATTTGGATTTTACTTGCCTTCTACTAAAATTTCAAAACATTGATCCTTTCAAAGAACGATATAAAAAAATGGTAGCGTAAAGATGATGTTAATAATAATAAATATCATTTTCAAACTGAACAAGAAACCACCTCTCTTCGTTGGTAGATGTGATTTTTAACTAAAATGATCACTTGTCCACTTTGCAACCATACGACTGCTGTTCTTGAATGGAAAAGAAAACGGTATACTTCCGTCTTCTGCATTTTCAAGTTTGAGGCAGCACTTGGCGTTATGAAATGAGAAACTCTCTAATCAGGATGAGCAGTAGCGAATGCAGATATGCATTTTTTTAAAGTTTGGTAAATTATCACTGATAGAACTCTCAAGAGTATTTCAAGTTTTTTATTACTTTTTCTTCTGGTAGTACGTGTTTAAATAGGAAGTTTAGGTACCGTGAATAATAAGAGAAAAGGTCTCCTATCTATTATTTGATGAAATAATCAAATATTACAATAAAAATCTTTAAGAATTCATTCCTTCCCATATATTAAAATAATTCGTGTTTCTGCCCTGAGTTCGATTTTTGTAAATATAGAAATTATCTTTATTATTATTATTATTATTATTATTATTATTATTATCGTTACAAAATTTTTTATTTTGTTCTTTTCGATTATCGTTGATTTAGAATTTCAGAAGATAAGTTCAACTCAGTTGAACAACTGGAAAAAATTCTCATTCAGATCATTATAACTGTGTTTGTTCATATGTTTTTCATGTCAAGATCATGAAATGCTGCAATTACACCTCCATCCTACACGCCATCCCCCTCACATTCCTCTTAACAAAACGAGTATCAACGTCCGAAGAGCCACCTTCCAAAACGGCGATTGTTACAAGGCTGCCCGTTTACTTGAAAATCTGATGCCAAAATCTGATTTATACTCAAATTACTCGTAAAATACTAACATATGATACATCATTTTATTCCGATGTTCATGATCTATCCATTGCTGATAAAAAATATAGTTCAATTTAAAATCAAAGATGATTAAATTTCTCGAAAACTAAAACTATTATGAGAATTCCTCTACGAGCATATTACCTGTCCTATGATTCTGCATTGTTCTGCGAAAACTGCAACTCAATACCTGAACCGTTTAGAAGTTATGGGGTGGTCCATATTTGATGGGACACCGGTACCATATAAACATTAAAACCCTATAACATGATCGATGATAAATGAAAGCGATTGCAGTATACTAAACCGAATGAATAAGGATGACGAAATACGTCTCGTAGAAACCTCAAGCGTCATTAGCGTCAAATTCAGGGGATCTATATTTTGTTAATTAAACCTCAAAATATTCAAGCAGTTATTTCAAATTAAATAAAACTACAATTTTATTGACAATAATACTAACATGATATGACAAACAATTATGAAGAGATGTGAACTTCTCCTAAATCGTTACTTTTAATTTTAACGATATATGTAAAAGAATTGAGGATATTATGAATAGTATGTCGTAGTAGCTTCATTGTTGAAATGACGACTGATTCTTTCATATGCTCAGAGATTTTCTGAATTTCATGAAGATGACCTCGGCATACACGTATTTCGAAGACGTGTAAACTTCCATGATTCCTGGATTTTGACGCGATAAGCGATGACCTCAAACAATCCACTTAGATTCAGAGGGTAGTATCAAAAAGCATTGGCGTGTTAGTGTCGAATGGGAAAAAAATGCTTCTAGGAATTGTTCTAAACTTGGAATAATTGAATTTTAAAAACACGTTTATTTGCAAACTTTGCACCTTCATTGATATTTACTTAACTGCGTACGTACGTTTACATTCCTTCAATTACAAATGTCCATAAATAAATATATGTCAATACTATATTATAATATTATTATTACCTTTTCGCATATTCCATGCTGATGCTATATGCTTCTAAAGGTAGCAGACTTACTGGTTAGAATGAAATTGTGGATGTTATAACAATGTATGCATTACAATGTAAACAAACTCTTATTCGTTTATTATATTGAATTTAAATTATTTTTCACAATATAATACACAACAAGAACAAGTTTTCACACAAAAAGGAGTAACGAAGCATCTCTCCAGGGAGGGAAGTAGTATATTGGATTGTTACATCTACAGGACTCTGGCCTCTCATGCCTTTAAGGCGAGGAGAATGGGGAAATCTTCCAAGGATAGGCCACTTGAATTACTAGAAGAGCTAATGATAAGCGTTGCTTACCTTAGAGTTGAGGATTGCCTAGCCTGGTACAAATATACATTTTTAGTCTTTAAATTATGAACAAATGAGACATCACAGAATTCCTCTATTGATCTTTTCATTTCAGGTAAAAAATGCATAGTTCTATTTAAAACTTAACATGTGATTCAATGTCACCAAAATTAAAAATATTACACAGAATATATCGGCTGCCTAAAACTTGCCTCGTGAACAACATGAAAATGACTCATCATGCCACCGCTCTGGGTCCAAAAGTATTTTGCAAAATAATTTGTTGATAATGAATTTCCTCGTTAAACATACCGGCATACACTTTGCACCAGTGAACAGGATGATCCAACCACAAAGAAGATCTTTCAAATTTGCAGGACAACAGTCTTAGCGTTTTGAAATTTGCCAGAGAATTTATTTATACCACAGACGAATCAAAATAACCAAACTAGTTTCAAAGATACATGAAGAATAGATATTAAATTTTGAAAGTTAAAAAAAGCTCATGAGCAACAATTTCTATTGATTTGTCGTATCTACAAATCGTGAATATAATTTAATCAGCAGAAAGCAAGACACTGCAAAACTATTTCAATTTTATAATTTGACTGCCAAATTGAAGGAATTGGGGTTGAAACAAGGAGGGTTGGCATCAGACGCGAAGATCCTATAAACAATTACGTATCACGAAAACGAAAGGCGATAGCTCCGGTTGGATTTGCGGAATTTTGCATCTTGAGTAAAGGGAATTGAGGATGAGAATAAAAAGACTATAAAATTGGTAAAATTATAAACAATTTCAATATTTGTAATTTTAAAGTGGGAAGAGTTTTCTGATGTCCCAGAGCCAAAAACCGCGGATTAACAATTTTGCAACAATTAACAATTTTATAAACAATTGCGAAATGTGCGCTATTCCTGCCTGGGAGTGTCCCCAAATTCTCCCTGATTTGATGATTGCTAGATAACAATTTTGACATGAGACGGCAAATTAATTGCTTAATATCAGTTTAATTAGTTACTTTAATGATAAATATACAGTTATTCTTTGAATTTTACTTTCTTTATTAAAATGTTTCCCTTAGTAGTCCTAACGATTCGAGAAAGACAGTATTTTGCATTTTGCAAATGTAATATACATATGAACAATTGAAAATATGCAATATAATCGTTTTTCTTATCGCAAAATTTCCAGAATAAACTGGTCATTTGATAAAGTCTATAAATTGTGTTTGGACAAGAATATTGGAATTTAAATGTGTATAAGAACGTAATCGTTCTAAATTTAGTAAGATTTTATCTGATATCAATGTAATTTCTTCAAAAAGCACCAGGTTAACAGTGGTTATGCTATGTGTTCATATATTTCAATGAATTTACTTTCATGTTCATACAAGTGTTTCTTCCATGTATTTTTATTTGGAAAATACTTCACATCTGAACTAGCAGCGCCCGCCATTTTGTACGTCGTAATTTTGTTAGGGCAATTCTCCTGCATCGAGAGATTGGCTACGATGGTTCGTGAGGCTCCGCCTGCGACGTTCGTCATGACAAGGGCTGTCCAAGCCGTGCAAAGCTGTACTTAGCTCGCAGACGGTGGCCGCGATCAATTTATGTTTCCAGTACTGTATATAAGAATTAGATATAAGCCAACTTTACAAATGAAGAGTTTCTTGTAAACTGAACTTTGTAACGCAATCCTATACAAAATAAAAATTTATATAAAAAAAAGGGCTTTTATCCAGCCAACAACCGGTTAACCTTCACGTCTCGATGGGACGCGTATTCGACCATACACTAGACAAACACTTGCGGGCTCCTCTGATCTGGGGTCAGCGGAACGCGAGGCCCTCCGCGACAACACATACAAAGTCAAGAGACAAACCACCATGCCCAAGACGGGACTTACATGACCCTTTTCGACCGAAGCGCTGAGTCGGTACCTCGCTCTAGCCACATCAGCCATCCAGGTCGGCCATCCAGCCATCCAGCATATATTTTTAAGATAAATAAAAATAAACAAATTGAAAATGTTGTGTACACCATTTGCAATACTGTAGTCAACTTAAAAATTTAACTAAATAACCATTGATTTTCACTTTTCAAACATGTTTGGCAAATGCAATGTATGTTCACTTTTTCAATTCACTTTTCCCATACTATCGTCATAGACAGTTTCAACTGTTTTTTTGACGTAAAATAAATAAATAAAAAATAAAATAAAAATGTAAAAAGTCAAAATTTTGTTTTGATTATCCTCCGAAATCCGACGAATCCTCCTCTCTACGTTGTCATTAATCTGTACAGCGTACGAAAACGCGCACCCACATTCATGGAACTTCCAGTCACGGGCCCATATTATGAAGGAAATAAGTCACAGATTTCTGCCATTCCTGTTCTACCATTTGAATTTCGCCACAAACTTTTCAGCCGTATACACGTCCGAGTAGAACTGGATGAATTCCGGAGCGAGCATGTTCCCAAAACGTTCGTCAGCAACTCTCCCGGATGTCGCATCGTTTTAAACTACGGAATTGACTCAATTCATTATGTCATATGATTTCAGCAATTCTTGAGAATGAAAATGCCCTTACACAAGTGGGTTGACACACGCACGAAGTGCGCTCGTCTTTCAGTGGATTAGAAATGTATTTCTAGAAGAATTAGTTAGACCATTAAGAAAGATTCGCGGTCAGTAAGGTCATTCGATTGTGCTTTGAAGTTATAGATATAATTTATGACCTTTTGGGGTTATTAAAAGAGATAAAGCACTTTTATTGATGGTCTATCCAACTATCAATTTGTACGAAGGTCAGTGTGGGAATGTTTCCGTATTACGCCTGCGATTTGAAATCGTAGAAAAATGAGAGATGAGGAGAAAATGAGCATCATTATTAATTGATTCTTACACGTTACACAATTTAGATACTATTTAAAATCAAACTATTTTATTTCTGATTGTAATATAATTACAGTGTCCCTTGAGTCATCAAACTGACTTCACAATAGAACAATATTTTTTATGTATTCGCCTTATTTCGTATGACAAGAACGCATTGTAATTGTGCGCTGGAAATGGAGAAATATATTTTCTCCGTACTCGCAAGAAGAGAAAGCATTGTAATTCATGCCTCACAAATCTTGCGAATTTCTTTCTTCTACAGAAAGCCTCATATTGTCGGCTCTGGTAACGAAAAGTGAATAAATACGTCTGACTTCGTGTGTGTGATTAACAAACGCTTAGGCCGTTCAGACGATTTTCCCCAAAATATTATTCTTCGATCTATTCGAAGAAACTAAGTTTGAAACTAATATTTTAATTTTTGGGTGTACTTCTCATGAAATCTCAACATTTTCAAAATTTTCTTGCCTTACTTCGTAAGAAGAGAAGGTATCGAAGTATTGTAAACGTATGCCGGAGAACGGCGATTTTTCGGCAGAAGAACTCATATTGCTGGACCCTGGTAACGAAAAAGTGGATAAATCTTATATCTATTTATAGTAAATTGAGTCCCTCTAACACTTAGTGTAGTAGGAATCCATGTTTTGTGAGTCCTTGATATCGTAGGTCGATTGATCGGCAAAACGTCTGTTTGACTGTCTGTCTGTTCATTTGTGGTCACCGCTAATTCCTAAACCGTTCGGATGATCTTCTCCTAAATTGATATTCTTTAAAAGATTTGAAACATCTCAACGCCCTACGAGTTTGAAATGGACATTGTGATTTTGAGGAGTTCTTTACCCAAATCCTCAACATTTCAAAATTCTCAAAAATGTCCTCAAATAAAGCTCAAATTTGCAGAGTCTTGAGTTTGAGTACATCGTTCGGTAAATATCTGGTGAAAATCGTCTGAATGGTTTAGATGGTAGCGTTGACCACAATCAGGCAAACACAGACATATTGCCTTCAATCAATTTTTACTTTCTCGCTACGGAGGAGTGAGAAAGTTATGTAATGATGCGCAAAAAACGGCGAATTTCAGCAGAAAAACTCTTATTACAGGGTCCTGTTAACGAAAAAGTGGATAAATGTTATAACGTATGTATAGCAATTTCGCTTTCAATACTTTTGTGTAGAAGGAATCCATGTTTTGTGGGGAGTTGCTAACTTAGAAAAAATGCTCTAAGACGTGGTGTACCCAACTATTTGTGGGTCCTTGATAGCGAATGTCAATGACGGCGAAACGTGTCGGTCGTCTGTTCGTCCGTCTGTGAACAACGCTATCGGCTAAACCGATCAACCGATTTTCTTCATAACATTGATATTTCCCAATCGATCTGGTTGATGTCACGGCCCCTAGAATTTGAAACCAATATTTTAATTTTGGGGTACTTTTACATGAAGACCCTGGGACATTTTCAAAATTTTCGAAAAGATGCTCCATCGTTTTCATTAAATTTTGTTGTTGGATAGTGAAAGGACGTTTAAGAGAATGGTGCAGGTCTCATGTTTGTTGAAAACTCTGATTTTTCGAAAATTGCAAAATTTCAAAATTTTTTCGGAGTCTTCCTACAACTAAAATATTAAAAATAGAGATTTTCTCCCTTAATGAAATCTGTTCCTTAAGATAGATTTTGAAATAAGGTCATGTATAATTTTTCAAAAATTTGAGTACTTTTCGCGTAATTTTGCGTGAAAATACGGGCAAGAAAGTACGTGCTGTTTTAGCACCACTAGTTGTCATTGAGGACCCATAAAAGATGGATTCTGACCAGAGGAGTTAGAAAGAGTTATTTACTACATGTAGGAATATTATATATCCATTTTGTCGCTGCCAGGGCTCGCCAATAATGATGGTGGGTGGTGTCTCAACAAACTGGAGGTTGCAATTCCATCGAATGACGGAAATGTAATTTCCAATATTCAGAACACTAATATATAATAAAAAGTAAGCAATTCATGTAAATTAATTAAAACTAAATTTAATAAAAGTCTACGTTGAAACATTACTTACATATTTATATGCGTAGGTCCGTATCAACTATATGCACCTCCCACCCATGTCAGTTCTGTTTTGATTTTCATGTTCACTTAAGCTTTGTGTGTTGCGCATTGAGACAATTGTCGGTAATATAATTCATACAAAACAAAGAAATATGGTTTCAAAAATGCGATGATTATACTGAAGAAATTTGCAACAAGCACTATTGTTTAGACACATTTTACACATAAAAATTATTATATTTCGAAAATTTCACTACCCTAGTATATATTGTAACAATGAAATACCCTTCCACACGCATTCGTATTCACACTGGCGGTCTCTGACTAATTCAGCTGTAACTGCAACCGGGAATTATACACCCACTGTCAGAGACAGAAAGGGACTTTCTGCGTACATTTGAATCAACAAACCTAATATCAAATGGAAAATAAATTCTCCAAACATTCATAAATAATGCATTCAATACCGTCAATGATTGACTGAACTTGTGTTCTTTCAATAATACGCAAAATTCATAAAATTAAGTTACAGCTAGTGTCAGACGAAGACAGAAAATTGGTATTCTCCTCGGACGCCGCGCAGCGCTCGGCGACATGACCCTCACCTATTAGTTGAGTAACTGAAGACTCTATTGAGCCCTGAGGTGAAGTAGAGTGCTAAAAAGTAAACTCAGTAATAGATCCAAGAGCGTGGCATGGTGCAAGGCCTGGGAGAGCACCAGGCGCCGGACTGAAATTTAACGGTTATGTTCTGTTGCATCTTCGGTAACGAGAGACACTATAGATAAAATTCCTGGATCCGCCCACTAGCATCGGTTATTGCCAGATTGCTGAGGCAACGTTGCACGTCTGGGAATGACTTCAGAGAAAGGAGTGATTCGGCTCGTGTGAAGTGTCGTCACGCTGAAAGGACCACGCGCATCATTCCCTTCTGCTCCTTCCGCTTCCTTCCTTTTTCCACAATATCCATCTCCCCAATCCGGACTGGGGTGGTGTAGGGAGTGCGTCCTGTATCTCCACTCCTCCATGATGGGCAATACACGACCGAGAAGAGCCAACTCCCGAAAGGGGAGAGATTAAGGCTCATAATATTCCAAGCGACTGGAGAAACAAAGGCACGTATCTTTATAGCTTTCATATGAAATTCCCAGCCCAAATGAAATTTTAACTATAATCTTGGATTCCCTTTCCCTATGTCCTTTTACATGCTGTTAACATCAGCATTTCTCCAATACGATATATTTTAGTATCAATCCCTTTCTTGAAGTTCTTTCTAAAAAATCATTGTTTGGATTTGGCAGAAAATTTTATGAATATACATGCACATTTTAATGCCCAGTCGATACTAATTTTATCCTAATAATTCATAGAGTTCATAGAGTTCATAGAGTTCAATTCATCCCATTAGTTCATACATATTAATACAATTATTTGCATTAGTTTGGACAATGATTTGAGCTTTTAATATAAGTTCATAAATAATACCAAATATCTGGAATATAACAACAATTCTTTGTATATTCACTGGCACATTTGCAAGCATACACTAACTGCCTGACCTGTAAACTCCTCACAAGGCACTCCAACACTCTAATTTTACAGAACAATACTCTTTTGACAAATACTCACACACTGTGAAATCTAACTTTGTTTCACCAGAAGTAAAACGATTAACTTATATTTAAAAGTAATATTTTACTTGCAATTAGATAACGTTTAAGCAGCAAAAATTATTAAAACTATTCACATTTAATTATATCGTGTTTTGATCCTCAAAGATTTCTGTACAGAAGATCTGCAAATGTTCCATATCTATATCGTATTTGAGTAGCTGATTCAATAAGGAGGTAATGGACTCATCCTTCACCTTCCCTTCACCGAGTGATGAAAAGAGCTGAGGAATAATGATCATTGAGAGGGATCGAAAGGAACTCTACCGCATCGCTTCCAGCGTCTCACAGAGACGTGTGTTACGACTTATTCTCTAACTACTACTTATATTTACACTAGACCTACTGACAACAGAGCGTGATTAAGCACCGTTTGAAGATGGTACTGCTCTTATCTTTGCATCGAACATTACAACTGCTTAAAGATTACCCAGAACGGTGTTTTAATTAATTTTGCTCCTGGCAGGTCTTAGTTTCAATGATTTCATACAGTACATTTCTTTAATTGTATTTTCCGGATTGTATTACATTGCAAAGATAAGACGGAACTACTGTGAAATAAGTAATTTCATTATGAAACTAGTCCAAAACGATGTAGTATGCATGATTTCTGCGCAAGAACAATGAATAATCACCAGTGATCAAATTATCACAAAATCGTTGTTTGACTCACCGCCTTTGTAAATCCTCTTGTTTCGTAAAAAGAGTACGTTACAAATTCATTACACACTTTGTTACAAAATAGTTTAGCTGCACGGTATTGTTTTCAATCTGATTGCAAGGTCCTGTGCTCAGGTCGGAAATTCTCGATAAACCACTTCGGGTGGAATGATGTCATCAGTTGCTACACGAACACCAACGATATGAAAAGGTAGTGGAGTGAAAGGAGTGGTTAGAGTCTGAAATAACAGGAACGTCATTTCCTCCCAACGAGCCTACTTTAAAATCATCAGCTGGCAAGCGCTGTTGTCATCTACATTAACCTTTTGCCTCATTACGAGCAATTCTGAGACAAGAGGAGGACTTCTGCAAGCGTCCCTTACAAAGTGTTCCATATAGAAAGATCCAATAAAGAAACATCTAGATCTAACCCTCAGCCACAAGTCATTATAATACCATCATAATGAAACGGAGTGGGGGAGAATTACAAACATGTGGGGCAAGAGGAAGAGGGATGTGTTTTAGTCAACGCAATTTATAGTACCCTGATATTGTGTAAAAACACAACATATTTACGGAGTAATACAGATGCAATCAGGCGCTTTAAACCGATTGAGATCATCACTAGAAATCTCCGGAAGAGTATGAAATTTGGTAACTCCTCTACAATCGATTACGATGATAGTGGAATAGCCTCGTGATAGAGAGACAGGTGGAAAAGAATATTTCCGTCATTGTTGGCGGCGCCGCGAGATGGGCAGGCGACAGTCTGCGAAGCCACGCGCCAGCGATTGCCCTTTCTGCGCAGCCTCCGCGCGCCCTCGCCTTCTCTCGCGTCGGTCCGCTGATGTGAAGCGCGGAGGGCGGTGGGGCGGGCGCAAGGGGCGGGAGCTGGCGCCAATGCGAGGTGGCACGCGTCCGCGACGGGAGGGGAGCCCGGCGCACGGCGCGCCGCGACACGCCGCCCGCAGCAGCCGGCCAACGATCCCGGGTGAGCGGCGCGCGCGGACGCCCTCCGCTCCAGCAGCCGCCCTCGCAGTCCTCGCCGCCGCCCGCCGTCCTTGCCTTCCACGCCGTCCACGCCGTCCACGCCGTCCACGCCGTCCACGCCGTCCACGCCGTTCACGCCGTTCTCGCCGTGCCTGGCGCCCTTCCGCCGCCCATGGCGCGCGCGGCGCGACGCGCGCGCCACGTCGGCGCCCGAGGCGAGGGGGCAGGAGCGGCTGGCGGGGCCGCGGGGGCGCCCGCACGGGACCCCGCGCGGGAAGGGAAGGCGGCCGGCGCCGCGCCGGCGCTCGAGGCGCGCCGCGCGCCAACGGCCCAACGCTCCCGCCGCCGCCGCCACCGCCGTCGCAGTCGCTCAGATCAATAGAGCGCCGGCATCCGGCGGCCCCAGCGGCGCCGAGCCTCCTCCGCCATGGCCCACCGCACCCCGGCAAGGTAAAGGCTCGACGTGCCCACGCGCGCAGGGCACGCGTTACGCCGCGGCGCGACGCGACGGGTGGTGCCCGCGGGCGGCCGGGGCGCGTACCGGCTGGCAACCTTGTCGCTGGCGCGCGCCCCTGCCGCCACCTGCCGCCGCCCCGCCCCCGCCCTCCTCCCACGGCGTTTGCACGTGTCATGGGGCACGCGGCTCGCGTGATGCCACGAGGCCGCAAGCGCTGTGTCACGCTCGGGGACTTTTTGTTGGGGCAGTAGCGCCGAACTGCCACGCCGCCGCCGCACCAGCCTCGCCTGCCTGGCGCCGATTCCTCTCGCGCCTCCTGTGTTCGCACCGAAAGGGCTGGGAGGGGGGAGCACGCCGTATCGAACCGGCCCGATTCTTCGACTTTTTGATGCAGACGCGCCTGCTGACGCCGGCAGCGTTGGGTCTGTTTGCTTCGCGCCGCCTGCCCTCCGCTGACCCGGCAGCAGCGGTGGTCGGGTCGTGTCGTGGACGCCGGCGGGTCGGCTGTCGCGAGCGTCATTGCGATGCCGTGGCGGCCGCGGCCGCCGCCCCCGCGCTGCCTGCCCAACCCGCGCGCCCCGCTGCGCTGAAGGACGTCCGATCTAGCGGAAGGCGCCAACGCGGTTACCTAACGCGTAGCACGACGCGACGGTCGCGCTGTGTCGCCGCAAAAACGTTGTTCCTCGGGCAGTAGGCTGGCTGCAACGCCGCCCATTCCATTGCGCCTCGTTTCCGGTAGATGTGCTTGCTATCGGTGACGAAGAACTGTGCCACGAGCCTAGATGATTATTGTAGAGCTACTGAATCCGTTAAGCGTTGTGCCTGGAGAGACCGGCGGATGCAGAGGCTCGAAATCGATGACTTTGCTTATATTTCAATAATTATATGGTTTATACTTTCAGCAGGAAGTAGAATCACGGTGTTCGCTTGTTCTTCTTCAAAATCCAGAAATGCTGCGCGATTTCCGAATATTTATACGTTGTGATAATGTAGTAATATAATACAAAACAGGAATCAAAATCCGTGATGATTGCGTCTTTGTTGTGTCTTTGTGTTTCGTAGAGACATGGTCAGACCGTTCGTATTTTCTTGGTTTGGTCTTTTCAGCAAAGCACGCATTTCCCGCCAATCGACTTCCACGGAAAACATGGATCGAACCACTGGCACTGAACAATAAGTGCAAGGCTGCTGTATATTGCGAGGGGCGGGTGAGCTCCGAAATGCGGCGGTATGGTGGAGAGGCGCGCAGTGGAGAGTCCAGGCCGCTGCGCCGAACCCTGATCTCCATGCGCATGCGCGTAATTGGTGTGAATGAGCGGCGTGGCGCGACGCAAAGACGGTGCGTGCGGGGCGTGGGCGCAGGCCCCGTCCACGCCGCAGCTCAAGCCACCGCGACTCCAGCAGCGCCAAATTACCGCGCGCGTTACGCTTCGACAGAACCCGGCCTTTCTGTTACTGTAGGATTAGTGATAGGACATCAGCAATAAAACATTGATGTTAATAATACATCGACCAAATACCATCGAAGTTTTTAAGCTGGTTCAGTAACCTCGAACATTAAATTCGTGCGCAACAAAACTTAATTTGACAGTGGCCGTGAATATTAATTTATAATTAAAATTTAACTGAAAACAAAGTTAAAACGCCTCTCCATTTGCGAAATACGAGGAAAGTCGAAGGAAATACCCGGGTACGTCAAGCTCATCTCTGGAGAGGGATTGCCTGCTCGATGAATGTAGTAGTACAAACCGCGTTCGTGTGGTTCGAACACATAAACTGACAGTGGTGCTATAAGATACTATTTCATGTTTTAACTTGTACAAGATTGTGATTGTGGAAATTTTTCACCCCCGAACAAAACACCGGAAACCTAAAAAAATCAAGCACAAAATATCAATGTTCAAAAACATTGACTTTAATATATCGATGTTTAAAAGATCGACATGTTTATAGAAACATCGATGTTATGAAAACATTGACATAAATTCCGCATCCCTAGAAAGGATGCGACATCAATATCGATGTATTCAAAACGTCGATGTTTTTGTAGCAACATCGATATTTTAAACTTCCATTTATTAAAGCCGAGATTTTCATGTTTTCTGCTCGATATTTTGTACGCTTTCTGATGTTTTCTAGAATGAAAATTCTTTCGTAATCACAATATTGGGAAAGTTAACATATGACATAATAACTGATGGAAAGACACAGTTTGTTCAAACCAAGTACTACGCTCATCCCCATAAGACGTCGTGGACGCGAAAAACATGCACTAGAGTTCAAATAGATGGAATTTTTGTACGAGTTCAGCGAGTATTATCATATTACGTGACCGTTAGAAATAATTTCACAAAGAACGTGCTCTTTATAGTTTTATTTGTTTATTTACTATTTTCAATTAATTTCATTAATTTTGTCATTAGATACTTTAAGACCAAAGTAGCCAAATATAATGATACAATTGTTTCTTTTCACTTTCTTCGCATACATACGTAAATACGTGGGGAGAATATACGAAGTTTAGAGAAAGTTATAATGTCATGGAAAAATCGATTTCAACGGTAAAAAGGTCTTTTAGGTCTCGTGATACCGAAAAAGTGGTTCTTTTCAAAACATCCGTCGGTCTGTCTGTCCGTGAACACTACTAGCGCCTTAACCACATATACGATCTTTTCCAAATTGAAGAATCACCAATCGATCTGGCTCTAGTAGAAGCTTTGAAATTTTGAAAAACATTTTTTAAAATTTGGGGGTACTTTATATGAAGCCCTCCAGACATTTTCAAAATTTTCTCAAAAACGACTCCAAATTTCTTCGTTAAATTTCTTGTAAGAATAGAGTAAAATACACTTATAAAGCAGGCTTAGGTCCGATTTTCACGGTTAACTCTAAATTTTTAAAAATTGCAAAAGTTTGAATTTTTTGGCGTCTTCCGACAACTATAAATTTGAAGATAGATTTACCCTTCAAATGAAATTTGTTGCCCATAAATAGTTATTTCATGAAAGTTATGTAGACTTTTTGAATATTTTAGTCGTTTTTGTGCCATAGAGCGTGCAACATTTGCAATTTTAAAAAATAACAAAAACAAGATTTACTCAGAAACGGCTCCAAATTTTTTCTTTACATTTTTTGTAGGGTTTAGTGCCCAACCGATCCTTATGATGACATAAACGCCATATTGCGCTATTCTTTTGTTTTTTCAAAAATTAAAATAATGTAATTTTTTGACTTGTCTCTCGCGTCATTAATATTTACATTATTGGCAATTTGGTAACATTATAACATTTGTGAGTACAGGTGCTTTAAAGTTTCTCGAAAACTCATCAAATTTCTGTTAAAATGAACTCAAGATTCCGCATTTTCAGAAACGCTCAAATGCCTTGTTCTCAACAATGGCTCCATATTTTTTCTTCAACCTTTTCCGATCGGTAATGCTAATTGCACGGTTAAAAATGACATTAACTCCATTTTACTGTATTATTTTGTATTTTCAAACATTACACAAATGTACTTTCATCTAATAGAGTATAATCATCTAATACAGTGCATTTAGTACTTTTTTCTGTGAAATGTTTAAAGAAAAAATTGGAGTCGTTTTTAAGAAAATATTGTCAGTTCGCTCCGAGCAGCGGTAGGGTACACATCGCGCTCCGCTCTGCTCAGCATCAGCGAAAGTGAAATACTTTTTCGACAAGTCTGTTTAATTTACAGTTCTAAAGCATTAGTGCCAGTGTGAAGTGTTGTGTACAGTGCGCCGCACAAAGCATATCTACTTTATCCAATAATTAGTGGCAGTGCAGCGCCGCCCATCCCTGGCTTCAGCCAGTGCATCGCCGAGGCCATGGCGGCTGTGTACGGCACGAACGCCATGGACACATCCCCCAGCCCAACGCAGTCTCATGAAGAGGACCATCTAGAATCGGAAGAACAGCAAAGAATCCGTGACCAGCAGCTTACTGCGTCCGGCCATATCGTGGCAAGCGGAGGCTATCAACAGGGAGCTGAAACACCACTCGTTAGCAATGCCGGTAATGGCATACCCGAGGTTAGTAACCATGACTTAGACAGCGGCCTCGCCCTTGGCCAAAATGCCAGAGTGCCCTCCGGTAACTGTAGCAGCAATGCAAAACCCACAAACAACAGTGGTAAAAGAAGTTTTAACGATACCAGTGATGAATCATTACCGAACAAAAAATCAACAAATAACACAGACTATGTCTATTCAGTGCCGACTGGAAACAGATACGCACCACTAGAGGAACAATTAATGAACCAAGGTTCACCTACATTAACGACGCTTCGAATCAAGAAAACGAAAATGTCAAAATTCCTCCTATCTATGTTAACGATATAGAAAGCATTTCTGAATTCAACCGGGAAATAAAATCTAAAGTAACTAATCAGTTCACATCAGATATTAAAAACAACCGAATCAAAATAATGTTCAGAACCATTGCGATTTCAGAAAGGCTATCAAATATTTAATCAATACCAATAGAGATTTCAACGCATAAGGACTCGCTAACAAGAAGTTTTCTATAGTGTTTAAAAACCTACATACATGAATAACCCAAGAAGAAATATACGAAGACTTGAAGGAAAAGTGTTCATCATTAATTAGTGTCACACGACTGTATAAAAAACTTCCCCATACCTGTTGTTGCGGAATTTGACGGCAGACACAGTATTGAATCAGTGCTTCAAATTAAACAAATTTGTAATTTGAGTGTTAAACCTGAACAAAGACGAAAAAGCAAAGGCCCTGTTCAATGTCTGCGCTGCCTGACTTTGGACACACTAAAAATAACTGTAACCACACAATCGCGTGTATTTACTGTGCTGAAAATCACACTCAGTAAATTGTCCCCAGCTGGAACAAGTACTGATTTGTAAGAACTGCAAGGGCCCCACTGCGGAGATACTGAACTGAGGAATGTCCTTCTACAAGAAACTTATAGAATCCCCCCCAACAAATGCACATGCAAGGAATCTCAAAACTAAATCAAACGATGCCAGGCCTCCTGCACCCCGATTCTCTACCGACAACTTCCCAACTCTCCAATCAAACAATCAAATTCCAAACTTCACTTATATGAACAATCCGCCTAGAGCAAATCCAAACACCCATTTCAATCATAACCCGGGCAATCAACTCATCATATTCCTAATCAAAGTAATAATTCATTTATGACTCACTAATTAATTCAATCACAGCCTATATAATCAATATAATAAATACTATTATTCCATCAATCATAAGCAACATACAAAATTCATTCACAGCGTATTTTAATAATAACAATAGTAGTACAACGCCTTAGCAATATAAATCTACTAAACTGGAATGCAAATGGCATAACCAATAAAAAAAACGAACTTAACTATTTCCTAAAAGCTAAACAAATCAAATTAGCCTGCATAACTGAAACCCATTTGAAAATCAACAAAGTATTCAACATACCAGGTTATAATACAATCAGAACTGACAGACCTAACAGTAATGGAGGAGGAGTCTTAATACTTATCGAAAAATCTCTCCCATATATACAAGTGAACCTCCCTAATACGCCTGGTTTAGAAACAACAGCAATCAAATTCCATTAAATAATAGACTTATAACAGTAATAGCAGCATACAAATCACCACACATAAAAATAGAAGCCAAACATAGAATCTTTATTTCAACTGAACACCCCACTATTCTCATTGGAGATTTAAACGCAAAAACATCAGTTGGGGCTGTAGAATTACAAACAATGCCGGCAGACACTTATTAAAACTAATAACTGACCTAAATTTAAAAACATTAATCCCACCAGAACCAACATATTATCCATACGACACGAACAAACATCCAGACATTTTGGATATCGCAATTACGAATACACAAACCACATACTACTCAACACCACTATTTGAATTGGATTCCGACCACTTACCAATCATCATCTCTACACATACCCCGCCCCCCCCCCACCCCCACCTACCCACACATTAAACACGAACAACATAAACTGGAAGGAATTCAGGAAAATAATAACAAATAAACCCCCAATTTTAAAAATCTTAACACCCCATTAGAAATAGAAAGGGAAATTTATACTTACACGATATAATTCATAACACTATTAAATATTTACAACCCAATAGACCCCACATCACTCACAGAACGCTTAACAAATTACTGCCAGAAAAATTCTAACAATAATCAACACTGAAACAGAACCAGAAGGTTATGGACCAAACCCAGAAACCCACACTTAAAGAAAGAATTGAACCTTTTAAATTCAATAACAAAAAGCAATAAACGACTTTCATAGCTCAACCTACAACAAACTGATAAAATCATTAGCACAACCAATAATTCTTCTGGCAGTTCACTAAAAAATCCTAAAAAGAAAATAGCATCCCACCTCTAAATACCCGGATGGGGAAAAATTCGCCCTTTGACAAAGCCGAAGCATTGGCCAATTTTGAAACAACATTCACGCTCAACAACACACAACTCATTCCGATCATGCGATGATATTACAAACAGTTTCAGCTCCGAACTATGATGTACACAGAGGATAAAATTCATATCCTCAAATGAAGTGAAAACATAATTAAAAACTTCCACAAAAGCCCCTGGTCATGATAAAATCACTAATAAGATCCTAAAAACTCCAACCTCAACTATAGCCTATATAAACAACATCTATAACTCAATAATAAGAATTGATATTACCCTATGGTATGGAAAACTCAATCATAATACCCATTCCAAAACCATATAAAAATCATAGCAGTGTTGAAAACTACAGACTGATAAGTTTACTAAACACACTTTCAAAAATTCTCGAGAAACTAATTCTAAAAAGGTTAAATAGCTACCTCAATCGACCCAAATTATACCATTACACCAGTTTGGCTTTATAAGTCATGTATCAACTGCACACCAACTACTCAGACTCTCAGAAAATATCCACACAGCATTTCAAAACAAACATCACACAATAGTTTCATTTCTGACATTTCACAGGCGTTTGATCGAGTATGGCACGAAGGACTATTATACAAGTCTCGAACAATGGGAACACCAATCTATTTAGTAAAATGTCATCAAAAGTTTTCTAACTGATAGATCCTTTACAGTGTCCGTAGAAAATCACATCTCCAACCCCGAAAAATAATAGCAGGCCTTCCACAAGGTCTCACCATCTCACCCACACTATTCAACATATACACAGCTGACATACCACTACAATACACACCAATTAGCACAATTCGCCGACGATACCGCAATCTACAAATCCAGCCACTCACTTAAGACCATTACGATAGGATACAAATCACTTAAATGAAATAGACCAGTGGTCAACATTGCGGAAAATCAAACTCAACCTAACTAAATCAACTGCCAAAATATTCTCACTGAGACCATTTTTCACCCACCACTATTACACATTAATAAACACACAATTCCATGGACACCAGAAAACCAACCAGTAAAATACTCGGGATGAATTTCGACACAAGACTCAACTGGAAAACACACTACACACAAGTAAAACACCACAAGCAAAAATAAAAATAGCTCAACTAAAATGCCTTATCAACTCCAAAAGCCGGCTATCCCTAACAAATGCCATTACAATTTATAAAGCAATAGTCAGACATTAATGCTCTACGCATGTCCCATCTGACCAATGCATATATTTCTAACATAAATAAACTCCAAATTGTACAAAATAGATTCCTCAGATTAGCAACACATGCCCCATGGTTCATCTCTAACGCCCAACTTCATAAAGAACTGAATATATCACCGATCATCAAACATATTGCCCATCTTTCCAATAATTTTTACTCCAACCTAAATACATAACTGAGCCGTCCACTACAACCTGGCCACCATAATTGACTTCCTACTAGAATTAAAATAGATTTCCTGCCGAAGCGTTCCTGAACATTTTCTTCTAATTGTCCACAGTAGGGGCTTTGTAGTTTCCTACACCTATAGTAAGGTAGTTTAGTTTTAAGTTTTAGTATTAAGTTTAGCATAAGTATCAATGTAAGCCAGAAATGCACATGAGAGAGTAATTACTACTGATCTGTGTAATTCCAATCACTCAATAAATAAATTATATAAAAAAAGAAAATATTGTTTTTGTTATTTTAAAATTGCACAAATTTGACGCAAATTTGACGCAAAATTATTTTCATCTATTCTCACAAGAAATTTAAAGAAAAATTTGGAACCGATTATGAGAAAATTTTGAATATGTCCGGGGGTTAATGTAAAATACCCCAAATTTGAAGAATATTTTTCAAAATTTCAAAGCTTGACTCGAGTCAGATGAACAGGGTTTCTTCAACTTGGAAAAATCTAACCTATGGTTTAGGCGTTAGTGATGTTCACAGACGGACGGACAGACAGACATTTGGAAGGAGGACGAAGAGACGGACGGAGAGACGGACGGAGAGACGGACCGCAGAGACGGACGCAGAGACGACGGACGGACGCAGAGACGGACGCAGAGACGGACGCAGAGACGGACGGCGTTCGATCGGGACAAGCGACAATCAACAAGCGCCGGCGGCGTCGAGTCACGCGCGCGCCAGGCGCCGGGACCCCCCTCCGCGCTGCCCCCCCCCCCGCCAAACACAGTGGGCCCCGCGTTGCTTGGGACGAGCTACTTGCGAGTGCGTCAGGCGTCGCGCATTGGAGAGAACGAGTTTTTAGGGTGGCATCTTCCAGCAAAAGCTGCTTTGCTATTCAACGACTTTTGAATACACTCTCTCAAAACAATTAGATAGATGGGATTTTCAGTTGACCACCACACTGCAATCAGAGCTACATAAAGACTTTCTAGCAAAAATGAACAACGTCGATATTTGGTGTTAGATGTGTTATTAGATTGATCACTTTCGTATTACTTGGTAAATGCTCGTTCATTGATCCAAATGTAAGTTACTATATAACGACGTTTCAAAACGCTCTGTATTTTGAGAAATATTACTTTCTTGTGTACTGTAACAATAATAGAACCTGGTTCCTTTTCTTTCAAATTGTAAACAAAGACAACTTCTGAAATTGTATACAAAGACAGCTAATGATACAATAACGACATCATATTTTTCAAGCGTAATTGTCTTTAGACTTAAAAATTTTTCTTCCTAAATCAGCCATGTAGTATAAAAATATTACGCTGTCAATGCTGGTTAAAAAATTAAATTACACTTGATCGTAGAGTATTTCAGAACTGAATAATTATTAAGAACGTTATCAATCATTATTAACAATTATGAAGTGGCAATAAAGGGAAACTTTTGCTGAAGAGATACATTATCATATTACTATAATTTTCATTTCCTTCAAACAAATTTTCAATTGGAACTATGAAATTGTTACTTTTCTTCATACACCTCACGTAGTACAGAAAATTTATTTTAATGACGATAAAAAAGGCAATTTTCGGACAAACAAGTCTGATCGTAATACTTTAGTATTGAAATAGTGGATAAGTATTGTTTGTTTTTAGAAATCTTCTTCTAACACGGTGCCTACTCAGAATTCAATGTCCCTAGTCTCAAAAATGTTTCCGATGGTAAAATCCGTCTGTCCGCCCGAATGTAAGGCTAAATTGTTCAGCAGATTTTCTCCAAAAGTGATGCTCGCGGATCAGTGTAGTTGAACTCGAAGCGCTGTTAATTGGAAGCAATATTTTGAGGAACTTTGAAGCCTCCACCCCCATTGACTTGGGCAGATGATGATAACATTTTCATCAATAGATCCGTAGTTCTCTATAATGACAACTTTTATAAGAAATTTTAACCAACAGTTTTTAAAAACCTAAATTTTTTTATACAAATCTGCATCCATGACATAATTTATGTGAAAGACCTCAATAAATCTCGAAACGTAAAAAAAAGGTTTGAGAGTATTTTTGCGTTTGTTTTTGAAGAAGGTTCGAATATTTTGACAATATCAACAATCATCCGTATATTATGCATGGTCAATTCGTATTTCTATAGTATAATATTTTATATTATAAAACATAAAATGATCAATTATTCACACTCATCAATGATTGATTTTCTGATCAATAGAAAAATTGAAATAGATTACCTTACTTAAACACTCTAGACCTACATTTTTAACAACGGAATTGTATTTTCATCTCTTTCAGACCGCAGAAAAAGAATAAAGCAAAACCTAAGCGATTGATATGGAGTTGAAAAAAATTAGGTAATGCAAAGTCATTAGTCTATGTTGTTAAACAACACTTCACCATATTTCGGCCAGTCACTTTTGATGCAGTCAATGGTGTTTCGTGTTCCTGTCAAACACTGGCGCCAGGGAGGTTGCCTAACCAACAGGGGCAAATTGCTTATGTGTAACTTCTTTTTATTTAATTACGTGAATTTTCCGATGACATGTTCATTAAAAAAAGTGATTTTTTTACTCTTCTACATGTTCTAGGTATTTTTAAAATTAGCCTGAGAAATCCTGAATCATTTATTAGTTAAAGACCTCTTCAAATTTTAAAATAGTGAAAAAATGTATTATGCAGACGTCTCATACTGCCATATTTTAAGCATTTCTCTCTTATTCAAAGTGCATGTCCTTTAAGTCTCTCTAGTACAGTTATTGGCGGATGAAGAACTGTCAAATATATTGTTCCTTTTCCTTTTTTACAAAACACTTATGAGAGAATTTGACGGAACAATGAGACACAAGATACAAAATATAGAAATATGTAGCTCGTGTTATAACTCATTAAACATATAGCGTATGAGAGTTAATAAATCTAATTTTGTGAAAACCTGTCGTTGATACCTTCATTTATAATTCAACCTTTTTTTCAAAATAATTGTTCTTTGCATGAGAAACAATAAGGGACATGATTCAAAGTTCGTAGCTGGTGTTCCGACTCATAGTTTTTATCCTACGAGCATATACAGTGAATATTTTCATTTATCAAAATTTGACAAAACATTTCGTTGCTAACTTTATTCACAATTCAACAATTGTTGTGTTACAGGGGAATGTCGTTTGATATCGAAACAAATCGCGCAGAGATTTTACTCCTCCCAGATTATAGTGCCGCCCATCCCTCTCCCCCAAGCAACCAGTTTGCACCGTGCGATCAGCCCGTCTCTTGCTCTTCAGTCTATCCCTTTCCGTATCTTCACCATCTCTCTCTCTCTCTCTTACACACACGCGCACACGCACACTCTGTCTCTCTCTCCCTCTGTCTCTCTCTGCCCCTCTCTCCCTATCTCTCTCACTCTCTCTCTCTCTGTCTGTCTCCTCTCCCTGTGTATATTGTAAACGCCTGACTTGGGTAAGCTACATCCTGATATCAGCTAGCCTCTAGATGTTGGTAAATGTTAATATCGAGTTTCGTCGTAGTCTGATTTATTTTGTTACTCTACATTCTATATATCGAATTCTTATTTATGACGGCCTTGGTGTAGTAACTAGATAAACAATTCACGTTAGCCAAAATAATACTTTTGGCTTCCAGGAAACGCGAGCGACTTATCATCGATATCCACTTGACGAATGACTCCTGCGTCAAGCTCAGGAATCATTTTCCGATATTTTTATTTTAAATTTATCATCAATTACAAGCTACCCATAACGAATCCTATCTTGGCAGAAGGTTTCTCAGCGTCCGAATACAAGATGGACAGAAAATGGAATCGAGAAAGTTTAACAGGCAAAAGTATATCTCAAGAGAAGAAGAATATATACCGTCAAAAGAAATTGAAAAGGTTATTAACGTAAAACCTGGTATGAACATGGGAGAAGTAGAAACTGTGCAAGTTTCTTTCGATTTGGAATGACAACCCTCTCAACTTTATTAGATTTTGATAAATAGTGAATAAAGCAATGATTGCTTTGAAAAATTCATAAATACGTGTATATATATATATATATATATATATATATATATATATATATCTCCTATATATATACTATATCTGTACGTTTTGAAACATGAACTAAGAGTCGTAACATTTTGTAGCATGTCCCTTATTATTCCCCAGGCGAAAAAATGAATCACATAAGTGTGTACGTATTTAGCCTTGAGGTTCCGGTTAATAAGAGTATTTTGCCAGCTAGCGGTATTCCGAGGCCTGAGGTGTTTTTTTCTTGTGGTCCACACTTGGAAGCAAATAAGAGATGTAGCGAAGCTGACGCATGCCCTTCACCATGTGTAGCACACTCTGCCTGCCTGACGTTTTCTTTTGACCTCGGAAGTCGGAGGTGCTGCCATCTGGCGGAGGCATTGGCGCATGGCGCCGCGGCCCTAACGAGACCCCGGCCCCAACGCCTCCGCCGCCGCCGCCCGGGGACACGTGTCGACACGTGCGCGCGTACCTACGTGCGCGTGGTCGGGGAAGCACGTGCAGCGAGGGGCAGACTCGAAGGAAGGCGGTGGGGCAGAACAGCAAGTCACGGGGCGGACAGCCAGCTAGTTCCTTCACGGAGAGGGAAAGGAAGGGGTGGATTGGGAGAATGGCTGAGGATTGAAGATAGAGTTGCTGGGATTGCATGGGAGTGTGTGCGTGCTGTGTGTAGTGATGGCTGAGAGAGGAGGGAGGGATTGGATGGAGAGATTGCAGAAAAGAATGTTTGGGGATTAAAGGCAGACAAGGTGGAAATAGATGGGAGTTGCTGTGTGCGTAGTGATGGGTGAGAGGATATGGTGGGAGTGGTTGGGAAGAATAGAGGAGAGGATGGCTGAGGATTGAAGTCAGAGTGGATGGGAGTTGCTGTGTGAGTAGTGACGGGTGAGAGGATATGGTGGGAGTGGTTGGGAAGAATAGAGGAGAGAATGGCTGAGTATTGAAGATAAAGTGGGTGGGTTTGGATGGGAGTGAATGGGAAGAATTGAGGAGAGAATTGCTGAGAATTGAAGTCAGAGTGGATGGGAGTTGCTGTGTGCGTAGTGATGGGTGAGAGGATATGGTGGGAGTGGTTGGAAAGAATAGAGAGGATGGCTGGGTATTGAAGATAAAGTGGGTGGGTTTGGATGGGAGTGAATGGGAAGAATTGAGGAGAGAATGGCTGAGGATTGAAGTCAGAGTGGATGGGAGTTGCTGTGTGCGTGGTGATGGGTGAGAGGAAATGGTGGGAGTGGTTGGGAAGAATAGAGGAGAGGATGGCTGGGTATTGAAGATAAAGTGGGTGGGTTTGGATGGGAGCGAATGGGAAGAATTGAGGAGATAATGGCTGAGGATTGAAGTCAGAGTGGATGGGAGTTGCTATGTGCGTGGTGATGGAAGAGAGCCAACGTGTGAGTGGGAGGGAGAGAGTGAGTTTGTGAGTAAGAAGAAGGGAGTGGAGTGAGTGTGGGATTGAGAGGGAGGAATGAGAATTGGAAAATGTGAAAGAAGGGATGAAGTGGAGGGTGATATTGCATTAGGGGATGGGAAAGAGAAAGGATTGGACTGGGAAGTGGGGCGGAAGAGGAGTGAAATTATGAGAGGAGAATATGTGAAGAATGGGGAGTGAGTGAAGGGGAGAAAATTGGAAATTGGAAGGTGTAAGTGGTGTAAGTGGAATTGGTGGGTTTAAGTAATGAGTAAGGAGGGAGGATAGTATGTTATGGATACTATATGAATGCAGTTTTGAGGCGGTGAGCGAAAGAAATGAGGATGGTTGAAGAGCGAATGAATGGGAAGAAGTTAAGAGGCGAAGGATCTGGAATGGTAGGTGTGTTGTGTAGGATGTAAGTTTAGGATGAGGGCGGGAGGGTAATGAAATGACTGTGGAAGAAGAGAAAAACGAATGATGATGGAGAACGGTAAGGAAAATTGGAGCGATGGTGAAGAGATGGGACGGTAGGTGTAAAGATGATTTCTCTCTCGCTCGCATACAAAACGTTAATCGGTTATAGATTGCACTGCAGGGACAGAAGTCATAATATACCTGTAAACTAGAGACGGGGTAAAAATTCAGGCTAATGACTGAACGAAAAAGTTGCCATTTCAAAAGATGATATTCGTGGTAGATATAACGCTAAATGATGTCTGTGCACGTAATTATTTCATTCATTAAAATTGTTTAATAACTCCTATGTAGCCATAAATATAATATTTAGGAGTGAATATTTCAATAAAGAAAAATATGCGGTTTGCATTTTTAAATTTAAAATCTAATTTCGAAATCATTTGCAACTGTATTGAACTCAAAACTGCCTTCAAATAATATAAGAATTTAATTATTCATTATAAAAAATAGGTATATTTTAAACATATTTTAAGAGGTCATTCGGAATTTTACAATTGAATCGTCAAATGTTTCAATGATGTTCAAATTTGCAAGGTCTTATTTTTAATTTAAAATTGTTCATGCTTCTACAAATGTTAAAATATATGCAGGGTTTGATAAAATGCAAAACTTCAAATATCGTCGTGTCCTTTACGTCACAGTGATGGGCGATCTTTAGAAACAGTTTGAAAGGTGCTAATGGTATTACCACTACTTGTTAGGACAATCCTTGAGATGTATCGCTTATGTTCCATTGGTTTCAGATTTAACCTGTAAAATAAAATTTTAGTATGACGTAGTTCAAAAATCTTTTCGTATTTTTACTCAATATGTAATTTAGCAAATACATTTTACTTAAAACGCTACTAAAAGACAATTGTTATACTAGTAAGTTATTATCTTTTTACCCTAAATTACCCAAAAATATTCATTATATTAATTATTATTAAATATTATAATTTGTGTAAATAAATTGCTTGTGTTAAAATAGTACATTCTGTTAAAATAGTTTTAACAAATTATTTCTGACTAATAAATGCAATTTTTATTGCGTTTACCATTCAGAATTTTATTAATTTCTTATTTTTTATAGAAATGTGCCCTGTTCATCATTTATGTTTCAATTGTAATAATTCTCCGGGCAATTGTTTGATAAAATATGCATTACGCAGAAAATATCATTAATAATATTTCAAATACATAAACATCTCCTGGAAATTTTCTATTTTTTTATTTGAATGATTCTCAAAGCTAATTCCATTTATACATTTTGAAAAACACCTTTTCCAAACTGGCAACACTGACGTAGAACCGACTCAGTGGTGTCATGTCATCAAAGGAATGACATCACTGCAGTGCCTCACCGGGAGGTTCTGATTCCAGGTCGCGTCGATGATTTTTGACACTACCTTCATTGAATTCAGCCGCTGTCTGGAGGAGAACTCTAGCGGTCGGATGCTCTGATCGATAGTTTTCCCTGGTTTCTCCGGCCAACTCCAGGCGAATGCTGGAGAAGAACCGTAATAACCGGACTGCGAACAATTTTCCCTTTCTGTTCCTTCAAACATTTACATGCGTTACTCTACCACACACGTCGGAATACGATTCAGGAACTTAGAAAATTCTGTCCAGACGAACGGGGCAGAATTCGCGGCCGGAAATACAAAATAATCTCTCAATCGACCACCACGTAGAAACCTTTCTCAGTACTATAACTTCCACCTTCGATTTGTTTTTTTCTCTGACTCTACGACGTATGAATTCAGAGTAACTGTTTTCACACCTTTACTTGCCACGCTCGTGCAAGAAACCGTCAAATATACTTCAAAAAGATTGCTAATGGTAGTAGTAGCAGTAGTAGTAGTTTGGCGAATTGTATTACACCTTAGGGTGTCTCTCGCATCCCAGCCTCCGTATCTCTCTATTGGTGTAGTCTTCATTAATCAATCCTCTTTTCCTGATTGCTTCTTCTACTACTTCACCCATGTAAGTCTAGGTCTTCCTCTTCTTCGATGGGTAGCTGATTGCCACTTTCACAGTATTTCGGGCCAGCGTTCTTCGTTCATTCTTGGCATGTGCCCATTACATTTTAGTCTTTTTATTCTGTGGTGTCAATTATATCAAAACTTACTTCCGCTTTGTCTAATTTCTTCGTTATTAATTTTATCCATTAAAGTAAGTCCGAAACTTCGTCGCCAGAAGTCTATTTCCATTGCTGTCAATTTTTGTTTATTCTTTTTTGTAACTTCCCAAACCTCAGACCCATAAAGGGCAATATTCTCTAAAACAGTCTTATACAATTTCCTCTTTACACTCTTACTTAATTTATCTTTCCATATCAGTGGTTATCGCCTTTTGAAATTATGTTTCTAATATCTTGTGAACTGTATCCATTTGCATTTATTTCTGCACCCAGGTATGTGAATTTTTGACAGGGTTTTACTTCCAAACCATCATCCAGTTAGTACCTCCTATAACCATATACTCAATCGTGTTAAGGTTGATTTCTAAACCCCATTTCGAGTACTCTTGATATGATTTCTGAAGCATGTATAGAGCATGGTCTTCATCTTCAGCGAATAGTACGTGATCATCTGCGAAGTCTAGAGAGAATAACATAGTCACCAATTTTAATACCCATATTACTACATTTCTTCCTCCATATTCTCAGGACTTCACATATACTTTAAACAAAGTCGGGGCTACACAGCACCCCTGTCGTATACCTTTATTTACTGGAAATTGTGCCGAAACGTTTCTCTCTACTTTTATTTCGCTCGTATTATTACTGTAAAAAAACTTTAACGACTCGAATCAATTGCGCATTTACATTTTGTTTCTCCATTGCCATCCAGAGCCTACATAATGGAACAGTGTTTTGCATTGGCTTCATACCAACTCAATGGGATTGTGGTGGCAATGGTACGGGGGTAGCCTCAGAACTTGATGACCAGCTTCTTCAAAAGTTTCATCCACAACATATCTGCACCCACATACACTGATATGATTTTTCAACTAATGACAACATTGCAATCACATCATCATGCAAAAATAAAACTGCCTTATTGTATGTTTAATTCAACAAAACTTATGCTTATTTCAAGAGTACCTTTTCTGAACACAAACTTCAGAAGCTTTCAAAAAGAAGACTCTTAAATGTATTCTCAGGCATAAATGGTATTTTGTGCTCACGAAGAAACTCCAGCAGTTCACTCTTCCTCCACATGGATGATGGCCTTTTCACTTTCCAGAAAATTAGAAATGACAAAAGGATGTTTATTTCAATTTTGTTCAATAATTGCATTTCTCTTCATGCTCTCTTTAAATAAATATAAAAGAAATATAAATAAGAAATAAATAAAAGAAATGCTTCTATTGGCAATCTTGTTGTTCTCTAAGAGAAATTAATTTTACTGATTTAACTAAAATCACTGAACACAATTTGATATAAAAAATTTTGTATTTCACCTTTTTTTGTGAAGTTTTTAAAAATTTTACCACTCACTAGTTGCAAAACCTGTTTCATAATCAGTTATTTTTATAAAGGATTAAATGTATTTTTTTAAAGTATAATTTTTCTAAAAGAACACTTCTTGAAATGTCACTCACCAGCACAGAATGAACAGGTGCATTGTCCATTACAATAACAGATGGTTCTGGCAAACAAGGTAATAATTCCTCTTTCATCCACTTTTGGAACATTCCTGCTGTCATAATTCCATGGTACTCATAAACCAAAATAAAACATATTAAACCACTATGATTGTGCTTCAAACTGGACACACAATATTCATGACACTCATAAATCATTACACTCACTGAAATAACTACAATTTCACAAATGATGCATTTCACTACATGCAAATCATGCCTTCTTGATTCACTTATGACTTTCTATACTATACTATAAAGACTTTCATACTTTTCAACGTTACAAAAATTTCTTAGATTTTTTGCTTGCCTTTTGAATAAAACCATGTTTCATCCAAAAACACAAATTAAGAACCTTGAGCCTTCAGTTTTATATATTCCATCAATAAATCTGATCTTGCAACAACAATATCATTTCTTTCCATTAGTGACCTGCGGTTGTCTGTCTTTTTCCATTCAAAACCCATGGCACGAAGCAGGTAAGACAAAGTAGTTCTCCCCCCAGTAAACCCTGTATCTCTATTATGTTTGACTGCTGTCAAAATTGAGTTCAGAGTAACACTTTGACATGAGAAAAATGTTGTATTTACAAAAAAAAACATAGGAAGTCGCTTACATGCAAAAAAAAGTAAATTACTTACCATTCTCATACATTAAATAAATAATGCGCCTAATTAAGTCCTGTCCAAAATCATCCACTTCACATGTTTTCTTCCCTTCTATTCCTGGACGCTTTCTTTTTGGAGTCACTGCAGTATCAGGGTCTTGTTTCCAAAATCTGTGACAGTAAATTTAACATAATCCAAACAATTTCATTTGATACATTTATTACAATTTTACTTACTTTTGAACTATGTGAGTTTCCAAATTCAATGCATAGGCAGTCTTGTTAATAACTGAAGAAGTTTCTATATTGCCTCGCATCATCAGCTCTTCTACATATCTTGCATTTTGATGTCTTCTTGGCGTTGATGCAGCGTCACTTTTCCCTTCTGCGGTGGACTCATTGCTAAAGTTACTCAGAAATTATTATTTCTAATAAACTACATTAAATATTATTACAAAAATAAAAATCTTCTATAATAAATAAAGTAATTAAATTGCAAATAATTATAAATTTTTAAAATTTAAATTAATATAAAATTTTATAATTATAAAATTTTAAAATTAGCTATTATTAATGTTTTTAAACTGTAAATTTAACTTATTATTAGTTTCTATTAATCTTATATTAATAACACAGTGAATTAAATATAATATAAAATTAATATAAATATTAAATAAATAGTGAAAATCCTCCGAAATATGTGGAGTGAAATTGTTCACGTCTGCTCTCGGCTGTGTCGACGATCTCTCAAAGGTTCAGCAGGCGCAGAAGGGTTCGGACGAGGCCCCCGTGGGGGTAACGCAGGCAAAATTACACAAAAAAGGGTCATAAACATGCAAAGGTACTTGAAACTCTGACAAAAGGCCCGCCCTGGACTAGCCAAGAAAAGGAAAGTCCGTTAGCTGAACCTCTCATTTCTGCAACGAACTCTCCAAATTCAAACTGAACGCAGTTCACGTAAATTATTAACTTTTAAAATCTTGAACATAGTTTCAGAGTATTTCAACATCACTTTATCACTATAATACAATCTTTTTCATTGAACTTTCTCCTTTGTCGGATAGACAATACATTAGATTGTTCCACGGCTCCAAGACACGTTAGCCAACGTTCGTGAAAAGAAAGCGAATCATTTCTGCATATTAATAGCCGACTACGCCCCCAGACCTAATCCTTGCGGTTTGGCGACAGTGGCTGTAAAAAAACGGTCACATGACTGAACGGTCTGTAGGCGATTCGGTTCCGCAGTGGAAGACAGTTGGCCGTAAAAATCGGAAGGACGACGTATGACGATGGTGCAAGGCGTGAATATATGCTTTCTAGTTGTGGCAAAGTGGTTTCACGAAGTGGTATCGTATTGAGACACTGGTCGTAATGGGTCGTAACACTTCAAGCATCGCCGTTGGTATGATTTAAGATGGTTCCATAACATTAATTTACGCGTGGAAAGGTGTGGTCGCAGTCGGCTGCGTGCGAGAAATCATTGAGACCTAAAATATCGGCCACCCCGTTGAGAAACATGGCGGGTGACGAGGATTAAGGCGGCGTCGCCGTCGGCAGCGTGCAAGACCGCGTTGAGACCTAAAATGTCGGCAACCCCGTTGAGAAAGATAGCAGGTGACGAGGGTGACGGCGGCGTCGCCTTCGGCCGCCTTCAAGGCCTCGAAGAGACCTTGAATGTCGGCCACCCCCGTGGAGGCAGATGGCGGTGACGAGGGTGACGGCGGCGTCGCCGTCGGCCGCGTGCAAGGCCTCGAAGACACCTTGAATGTCGGCCACCTCCGTAAAGTTGGATGGCAGGTGACGAGGGTGACGGCAACGTCTCCCTTCTGCTGCGCGCAGTTCCATGAAGTGACCTGGAATGTCGGCCACCCCGCAGAGGAAGATAGCGGGTTAGGAGGGTGACGGCGGCGACGCCGTCGTCCGTGTGCAAGGCCTCGAAGGGGCCTAAATTGTCGGCCAACCCCGTTGAGGCAGATGGCGGGTGACGAGGGTGACGGCGGCGTCGCCGTCGTCCATGTGCAAGGCCTCGAAGGACCTACAATCTCGGCCACCCCCGTTGAGGTTGATGGCTGGTGACAAAAATGACGGCGGCGTCAGAGACTAAAATTTAGCCACCCGTAGGAGATGCGGGTGACGAGGGAACGGCGGCGTCGCGCCCGGAGGGCAGAAGAAATGTGGGGAGAGGGGGAGGGAGGGAGAGGGGGAGAGAGGGGGAGGGAGAGGGGGAGAGGGGGAGGGAGAGGGGAGGGAGAGGGGAGGGAGAGGGAGAGGGAGAGAGAGGGGCAGAGAGAGGGGGAGAGAGAGGGGGAGAGAGAGAGAATCACATAAAGGTCCCTCGTATGGGGTTCTTGTATTTAAGTTAGAAATAATATTGATTCTATCCCCTTGGCGGAATTAAATGTGTATTCCGTTGAAAATGTTTTCGAAATTTTTGTTGAACATCTTACTTCGCTAAATGTGATAATACTTTGCATCTACAGGCCTCCAACAAAGAGAGCTGCAGATTATATTTTGTTCTTAGAAAAACTGGTGATAACATTTAACAAAGTCAGCAATCGCTCTTTTGAATCCATTGTTGTATGCAGAGATTTTAACATTGATTTTTGGTCGAATCTTGCGAGAAAGAAAAGTTTCTCAATTTAATTAATTCCTTCAATTTAGACATTACAATTAATGTACCTACACGGACACACAAAATTAAAAATTAATAAAAGATAACAAAACTACTACTCGATATGAAGTTGAAATAAAAGATTTAGGATACAGTGACCACGATACACAAATTCTTACCATTATAAGAAATGCGATCACTGACACAATAAATAATACACGTATAACTAGATTGTTTACAAAAAGTAAAATAAAACTATTTAGTGATTACTAGATACAGGAGTCATGGGAAGCGGTTTATAATACTGTTGATACAAACCACAAATATAATTCTTTTTTTCAACTCTTTCATTTCATTTTAACACTTGCTTTTTCGCGAAATATTTAATTTTCTTTTTTGAAGAGGAAAGCAATTTTTGGATAAAACAAGGGATTAGGAAATCTTGTAAAAACAAGCGAATTCCTTCTTTCATTTCTAAACGTCATGACGTATCTCAAAATTTTCTCGTCTACTTTAAAAAATACAAATCATAGTTAAGAAAAGTCATAAGGCAGGCTAAAATCATGAAAAACGATCAGGATATTTTGAACTCAAATAACAAAACAAAAGCAATGTGGAATATAAAAAAACGTCCAAAAACACTAGAAAACTTGTAGAGAATGTTGTTTTAAAATATAACGATATAAATGTTAACGATCCGGCAACAGTGGCTAGTATCTTTAACCAAAGCTTTTCGAGAATTGCTGCCGATCTCACTAAGGGTCTTAAGCCCCAAAATTCAATTATAGACAGTTCACCCAAAATTTTAGACACGATGTTCGTTTCCGAAACTTCTTCCTATGAAATTCTCACAATAATCGGTAAACTAAAAAATAAATATTCGTCCGGTTTAGATGAATTCCCAGATGCTTTAATAAAGACCTGTGCGTGTGCCATTATACACCCGTTAACTCACATATTTAATGCATCTTTATGCACTGGAACGTTTCCAGATATTTTCAAAAGAGCTAAAATTAAGTCGCTCTTCAAAAAAGGCAACAAAAATGAAATTCAAAATTATTGGCCCACTTCTTTTCTGTCAGTTTTTTCAAAAATATTAGAGATACTTTTCTACATACGAATGGAAACCTTTCTCAGTAAACACGACGCGCTTTCAGATTGCCAACACGGATTTAGAAAATCCAAATCAACGGAAACAGCCATATTTTTTTTTTCTCAAAGATGTCTCTCCATCATTGGATCAAAACGAGGCACCTATTGGATTATTTTTAGATCTCTCAAAAGCTTTTGACGTCATTGATCATGACATTTTACTTTCCAAATTACCTTCATATGGAATCCGTGGTATTGCTCTAGATTGGTTATGTTCGTACCTTAAACAACGATCTCCGATTTGAAATACCTTACTGGTCTGATGGAACATTACGTACGCACCTTTCCCACTCTTTGCCCATTGCATGTGGAGTTTCTCAAGGATCGATCTTAGGCCCTATTCTGTTCCTACTTTACGTAAACGATATGCCCTCGACGATTCGAAACAATACAACAGTTCTCTTTGCGGATGATACGAACATTCTTTGCAATAAAAAACCGTAAATAGTACAATATCAGGTGTTTCAAATTGGTTCCGAAATAAATTAATAGTAAACGAAAATAAAACGGTTTTAATGCAGTTTTCCATTTCAAATAAAATATTCTGTGCTCCATGGAAAATGAACGGTGTACCATTGACTGATGTTAAGGTAACAGAATTTTGAGGTCTCTCAATTCAGTTGAACCTTAAATGGAAGGTCCATTTAAATGAATTGAACACAAAAGTAAGTTCATTATGCTACGCGTTCAGAATTCTTGAAAATTCAGTCAGCCGTCATTCTGCTCGTTGTGTATATTTCGCGAATATTCATTCCCGCCTGAGATATGGCATTATATTCTAAGGAAATACATCTTATAGCTTCCAGACTTTTAGATTACAAAAACGAATTGTACGAATAACTACCAAATCCCACTTACGTGATTCTTGTAAGTCTCCCTTCATTAATCTAGGAATTTTACTATTTCCTTGTCTGTTGGAAATCAGTGTTTTTTGTCAAGAATGACTTGCTTAAGGACGGGAATGCATTTTCAGAAAATGCCGATGTCTATTACTATAACACTCGACGTAGAAATCATATTCATCAGGTGACAGTATCAACAGCTCATTGGAAAAAATTCACATACAATCCATGTACATTATTTTACAACACTTTGCCAGATGACATTAAACGATTGAATTCGATAGAAAGTTTAAATCCCAAGTGAAATCGTTTCTGCTGCATAACTGTTTCTATACAATTAGAGATTACACTGAACATCACAAGGGAAGTAACATTAGTTTTAAAAGTGATATTTAATGTATTATTTACCATTGGACTATATAATTCTAAACAACATGTAACAAGTCGCAGCTTCGCAGCTTCTGGATCAATGACCCCCACCCCCATAATTAAGTGCTCGTCAACTTTAGCAACAAATGTTGCAACAATACAACCGAAGCGCTCATGTGCGCATTTCCTGAAGATATCCAGGTCTAATAATTTTTAAACTAGACGACGTAACACACTTCACTCTTAATATATTATGTGTATTATTATATACTATTTGTTGATAAAGCCCTTGAATTAAGTGCTCGTTAAATTTTCAAAAAGAAAACTAGCTCATAATTTTAGGCTAATTAAATGTTCTGTCCGCAAATTTTAGGCTTTTGTATTTTTCTCAAAAATCAGTGTTAAGCCAGCTTTAGAATACATCCACATTACACAAAATCAAAAATTAAAGTTATAACAAAACTACTAATACACGAATTTTAGGTTAATTACAGGCTCACAAAAATTACTAATATTATTTATAAATATTTATGTTTATTATTGTAAAAAATTCTAACAAATTGCAGGTCTCAGGTCAGGGAGACTATTCAACCCGTAATAATTGTTCAAATAGCCAGCAGAATACAGTTAATTTTTAACATATTATACATACAATTCCATACTATTTGTTGATACAGTCTATGAATTAAGTGCTCGTCAACTTGAGCAAAAATGTTGCAACAATAGACAGAAACCGCTCAAGTGCGCACTTCCTCATGGCATTCAGCGCCTAATAATTTTCAAACTAGGTGGCAGAACAGTTTACTTTAAACATATTATGCAAGTTACGTAGAATTTGTTGATATAGCCCTTGAATTAAGTGCTCGTCAAATTTAGCAATACATGTTGCAACAAAACAATCCAACCGTTCAAATACACAATTCCTCAAGGCATTCAGAAAACCGTTTCTTCTTAACTATTATGCGTATGATACCGTACTATTTGTTGACATAGCCGTTGAATTAAGTGCTCGTCAACTTTTGGAAAAATTGTTGGAAAACTACAACCCAACCGGTCAAGTTTGCACTTCAGTGAACAATTATTTTTAAATTAAATATTTATTTTATATCTTTATATGATTTGATCTTTGATTGAGTATAATTGTTTATGTGTATTGACTAGAGGAAAGTACCCAAACCCGGGCCCGGCTCCTAATGCGAGCCCCTTGATTTACAGCTCTGTAGAGTGCTGTTGCCTGTTGGAAATGTACTAAAATGGTAGTTCTTTGTAAGACTGTAGCCCAGTCAAGTGATAGTGTCTTCATCTTCACTTGTTACCGGACAGTCGGCCATTAGTGCGATTAGTGAAAACCAAAGTTTTTTTCAAGTGCTTATTCTCAATTGCCTGATTTCGCTAATTCATCGGTAAGTCTTCTAACCATTACATTATTTTGAAGAGGACGTTACATGCTATTGATGTAGGGTACTGTAATTTATTATACTTGCATTGTAAAAATGTTATTAGCATTTAGAATATGAACCCGATGATGCCTAACTAGAGCCCCCCAGAGATTCCTAACGCGAACTCCCAATTTTTCGTCCTGTAAAGTAAAAACAATTATAGTATTTGGCACTCATTGTATCTTAGGAGTATAATAAAAAAGCAATAGCATTCTCTGAAGCCTATCGGATCGAGATGGCAAGAAGGAGAAAGAGGTCAAGAGGCCATTTCTGAATTTAATCCTAGAGAATTCGAAAAGAGAGAGACAAGACAATTTTGAAGTTAAACAAAATGCGAAAGGAAGATTCCACCTCCGACGAGGAATTGAACAAATCCTGTGGCTCTCCCGAATTGGAAGTTCTATCAGGGATATCTTCTCTCCCAGGTGAAAAGATGCAGAGTGCATGTTTTGCCGAGTAAACTTTTCAGAGAGCGGTAGGAGAACTATGAATGTTGTGCCCAATGTTCATTCTAGCCTACTATAGAATGTGCGGTAGCTGAAAAAGATGCTTTACATGTGAGTGTTGTCGCTAACCATTTTTAGAAATCCACAAAATGTAATTTTTACAAAAAACTTAATTTATTCTTAAACTACGCGGTCAATAATTTTAAGTAGAATATAACATTTGTATTTGAGGTAGGTGAGGTAGGCATTGCAAATATTTTGATTTTATTGTGCAGAAAATTGAATTTAAAAACAGTGGAAATAAAAATTGAGGCCCGGGTTTGGATACTTATCTCTATTATCTAAATAAAATTTGTATTGAAAACTATTCTGCAGCACAAATATAAATTTAATACATACTTAGTACAAAAATAAATTTTCATAGCTCATGTGACCAGAAAATATACTATTCCAATTTTTAACACAAAATCAAGGGACATCTCGCGAGAATATGACTTAAGCATCTGGTAAAACTGTTTGTATTATTTGTAAGGATATGGAGCATAAAATATGAATAAATTATTCATATCATAAATTTTAAGAATTACACATATTCATTATCATGACAAATTCATGTAATTTTGATAATCTTTTCCAAGATGTCTTACTTCGTTCATATTTTTTGTGTAAAATGTAGACATCTACGTAATTTTAAGAATTAAAAGTAGAACAACGGTACAGTAATAAATACGTATGACTAAAAAAAAAATATTTTAATTTTATTTAGTAATTATTTTTAAACATAAATTAACTAATTATATATAACTTTTTTCCTAGGTTATTTGAAAAATAATAGGCAGCAACTTTTCGCGTGCCTACAGGCGACAGCGTTGTTAATCTGCCTCTGCGGTTACCTAATATTTAATACCACAAGTTATACCATATTATAAACCAAGTAGTCCATACTAACACATAAATTGCGTTTATGTCATCTGATAGGGTACATTAAGCACCAAACATACCAAAAGACGAAAGAAAAAAAATCGAGCCGTTTTAGAGAATGTCTTGTTTTTGTAATTTTTTAAAATTGAAGATTTTGTACGCAAAATTGCGCGAATACTAGAAGTTTCAAAAAAATGTACATGACCTTAAGGAAAGAACTAATTATGGACAATAAATTTTGTTTGATGCAAACATATGTATGTTCAATTTTGTAGTTGTAGGAAGACGCCGAAAAATTCAAACTTTTGAAATTTTTGGAAATTTAGTGTTAACCCTGAAAATTGATTGCAGTTAAATTGTGCAAAGCAAAATCTTTAAAGTAGAGATTCCAAGTTTAATCTTATCTAAATGAAAAGTATTTTGATTTAAAACTTACGGAGCTATGGCGTTTTCAAAGGTGGCTACAGTTGTGGTTTAACGTAAAATATTCGGGCTAATTTGACATAGTCTTTGAGTCAACTAATGTTTGATGATCATAAAATTGTTGCGGGGTAACGTGGGGACCACCTCAGCTAAAAATCCGTTTGTGGCGTCATACAGTCGCCACATACAATAAATATTGGCCACGTGCATTTCATGCACAAGGAAGTAGGCTGCGACAGCGGGCAGCATGCAAGGGACGCCTTCCTGAACAAAGGGAGGCTATATCGGGACGGGAAACCCGGCTCTCGCATAGGGCGAAAAAGGCAGAAAACCCCAGGGCTGCCGTGACGTTGCGTTGCCACGGGGACAGATTTGTGAACCCCGAAGTTCGGCTGTCGGGTAAACGCGGCTGGCAGCGAGAAGCGGCGAGATGACGCAGTTCCGTCAGCCGGCCCAGAGGGTATAAAAGCGCACTCGCACACGACTCTTTCTTCTGATTCTCGAGCTCTGCGTGGGATGTCGTGTGAGGGTGCGCGGCGCGTGGCACGTCGGGTAGGCTACGGAGGCAAAGGGTCTGGAGCCGGCGTGAATTCGTCGTGATTTAGAGAGAAGGGTGCATCGCACCGCGGGAGTAATTCTTATCTGGCAAGCGGTTGTGGTGACCAGGTGAAATTCCTCATAGGCTGCAGATATTGTAAATAGTAGATTCGGGTGTCGGAGGATATCTGTAATAAATATTAATATCACACTGTTTCACGTCTGTTATTCATTGCTGCGGCAATGACGCTACACGTTGATAAAAATAACATTCAATAATATCTACTCGTTGTCTGAAAAGCAGCGAAAAACGGCCGAAAAATGGGGTGTTTGTGGTACCCCTCACGCCATTTACAAACCGTTTTATTGATGTCGATGTTCTTGCATCGAAAACAATTTTTTCACTAAGCCACTGACTTCTATTTTTCCACACACACACAACACACACACACGCGCGCGCGCGCACGCACGCACGCGCACGCACACATATTAAATATAGCGCGGCAGGTATAGCACTTGTGCATCTTTTTTGGCCCTCAAACCTCGGAGGCTCACAATGTTAAACGAAATAAAAGGTATAATGTGCACCCATCCAATTACTATCCCTCTCTCTCTCTCTCTCTCTCTCTCTCTTCTATATATATATATATATATATATATATATATATATATATATATATATATATAATTTGAAGGCCAGGAAAGATGTACAAGTGCTATATCTGCCGCGCTTGGGGCCGCACCTCGCTGGTCGCTCCATTGTGTCGGAGGGACGCAGACGGGATGCGCCGTGACTCAATGGAATTTGCGTACCCCGCTTCGACGGACATTCTACCCACCCAGCCTCGGGATTCTGAGAACTCCCAACGTCAGCAAAATTCGCACGAAGACGCGAACTTGCGACGGTCATAGGTAACACCGCGATTGGGCACAACGCACCACGTGATTTCGGGGGCATTTCGCCGAAAACCGAGCGGGGGAGGGACACATGACCTCACTACCCGAGGGAGGCGAGTGCTGGTCCCAGGAACGTTCTTCTAACTTTGGCAACGGACAAGTACGAACGGGCTTCTATCTTTGGCTGCGGACGAGTAGAGACGTGTTTCTGACTTTGGCCACGGACGAAGTGCGGACGATTTTGTTTTTAATGGTGTAAACGGGTGCTTGAGATCGGAGTTCGTGCTTTTCCGATCAAGTTAACGGGCGCATAAACCTGATCATGCGAGAACGCGCTGCCGCACGCTACCGAAAACGCTGCCGCAGGCCGCTAGACGCCGCATCGAGTCGGTAGACTGCCGTCGCCGCCACTGGAGACTGGATGATAACTATTGGACGTAAAGTACTACAGAAAATAATACTGAAACGATTTATAATCCACCTACATAATATAAAGACCATTCACATTAATCAAATGGGATTCACCGAAAATGCAGTAACGCATTTCAACTATTTGGAATAACTGAAAATATTTATAATTTCAAAAATATTACCACACAATAAAAATAGTTCTATACATACTTCAAACTTTTGACCGAACATTTCACCTACCTTTAAGCAATAAAATTAAAGAAATATGCACACCTTAGTACCCTACTCAACTAATTTCTATCTTCAACAATGGAATATTTGCCTTCACAGTTTGATAACCATAACTCTAATCCGAAAGCAATCAAGGCATGCCTATCACAGCACTCTCCGTTCCTCCTCGAATGTACATGTAGGTAGCCAACCTTCCAAAACTTAATAATATAAAATTAACCCTATTCACTAATGGTACAGGTCCCTCCCTAAACACAATCATATTTGCTATTTCTATCTCCGGAAAGAGACTTTCCGGAAAAAACTACTCAGCCAATCGCAGAAAATACAGTGTCATTTGAAAGCTGAAGTCCCGGATGTCTGCATGGGTATTTTGCATTTCTGTGTCATAGAAATATTAATTTATATAGACAATTTTTTTAAAAGACATCCCGCACAACCTGACGGTAAAGCGGGTAGTATCAGCGTCAGTAAAGGCGGCGTAGGACGCGAATTCTCCGATACACCGCGTATACCGTCGATACACCTAGTAATTCGATGTGTATAAGAATTATTTCATAAAGGTGTGTGTCCACTAGACAGTAACCAACGCGAGCTCGTCTCGACAGAAGCTCGTAATACCCTGTCCATCTGCGAGCGATTCGCAGAAATACCTGCCTCTCGAAAGAGCACTCGCCGCGCCCTCACGCGATTGCCTGTCACATGCCTGTCAACTGGAGAGCAGTAGGCTCGGCGATGCGAGATTAAGATGGAGGCAACGAAGATAGCCACGGTGGCTTTCGTTACTTAATACGCTTCTTTGCATATGAAGAAAAGTATAGGGGTGAGAATGTGGAGTGATCGTCGACCACAGATGAGTGATTGTTCAACACTTGTCAAAGTATTTGAAATTGAGGATACGCAACTTTTTAGATAAATTTTAAGCAACGCACATTGATTAACCTCACAACTTCAAGATCACACCCAATAGCTTCCATTAGTAGGCTACTTGTTTACACGTTTTACTTGAATATCAAATATAAATAATCATACAACAGGGGCTTCAGAGTAGTGAATTTTCTTTATACTTTCTCGAATAGGTTCGTATAAACGGAGTAATATACGTAATATAGAGAAAGTTATGAAATGATGCGGAAAATTAGATTCGAGATTTCGAGGGAAATTCACGTTTTAGAGCCCCTGATACCGAAAAAAGTTTAGATTTCTTTTATAACGTCCGTCTGTCCGGCCTTTTCTGCCTGATCGGCCGTCTGTGAACAACATTAGCACGTAAACTATTCGTACGATTGTTCCCAAATGAATATTCCCCGATCGATCTGGCCCGACTCGAAGCTCTGCGAAAAATATTCTTTAAATTTTGGAGATACTTTACGTGAAACCCTTGGAACATTTTCAACATATTCTTCAAAGATAGCTCAAATTTGTTTGTTTCGATTTCCTGCAAGATTATAGTGAAATACTAGAGAGTGTGTGCCATTTTGAAGCATCTCTAGTTTACTTCAATTGTACATTCCATTTCTAGTGCAATTTTCTGTTCGGTAGCAGCCATGTCGAGGCAACAAACACCAAACAGTCGCGGGCGCTCGCAGTCACTTCCAGCACGTTTCGAATGCTGAGAGCAAGTCGGTGCGAGTCCTCGCGCAGGCATGTCCAATGGCGAGAATCGCTCTCGACACAAACTCGTGAGAGGGTTGCTCTCAAGTGGACACGCATCTTAAGTTTGGTAATCCTTTAAAAAGTTATTGAGATTTTGAACGCTTTAAAAACAGATGCGAAAAATAAATGTTTTGCTACCGAGATCCACGCAGTCTTCCGCATCCGTAAGCGCTATGAAGTGCGTTAGAGTGAGAAGTTTCAAACACTTCTTAATGCTGTCCAGAAAAGTCGCTAGCGCAGGCGAAGGCACCGCATGCCAGTCGCGATATCCTAGGGCTCGTCATCCTTCGAGTACAGGGAGAGGGGAGGTTGCGCGTCTGGACGGTCGGTACGCACCGCAAAATATTGCGGTGAACAGTCCTTCTCTGGTCGTTCGTTAGTTCTCCTGTGAAGTTTTTGTGAAAATGGAGTGTGTTAATGATCCAAAAGTTAGTGGTTTGTCTTATAGAACAATCATTAAGGACGGAATTTCATAGTATTGTGATTTCAGAAAAGCTCAAAATAAAAAACAACGGTAGAGGTATCTCCCATGAAGTGCGGTATACTTGAATAATGTTCAGGATTCGTCACTGGATACACTAGTCAGAATGCATTCCTTTTCCAGTCTGAGTAGACAAATAAAATACATATCCAGGCTTAAAAAAGTATTCGGCTTTAAACTTCTCGTGCGATATAATCAAATCTTTAGTTATACGCAAACCAAATCGAGAGCTGGACAGCAAAAACAAAATTACAATCAATCCGACAAAATCAGCATTCAAAATATTTTCCTTAAGACCTACCCCCCACCCCCTGGACATTTAACCAAGAACTTGCACAAAAGCACCCTTAAACCCACAAAATACCAAGGCCTTTACTCAAGACACCCAACTCAAATGGAAGCATTACATAAATCATTGCGGTGTACCATCTCACCCTGGGCATGCCGACAGCGGGGACGTTAGCGCGTCGCTCGCCGTGACGAAACAGCGGGGAGTGATTCCCCAGTTCTCCGCCAGAGGCGGAATTGCTCCTGCCGGAGGAATCGTCAGGCAGCAGCGGTGACGTCACAGCAGACGTAACAACGGGTGTCCGTACGTGCCACTTTTCAATGGACACGGCCCTCCCCAGATTGGAGATGACTGGGGATTGCCCCTCCCCTCGTCCCGGAGGTTGACGAAGGAGCCGCTCGGGGGACCGTTCTCTAGATTATCATAAGTAGCAGTAGAAGGCTAGTTCCCGAAGCTTTTCAGGGCTATTCCCACGCCCCAATTATCTATCTACTGTCACCCCTAACTGCACCACGTAATGACGTCACCAGTACTCTGACTTCTGCTATACCGTAAGCGGTCATCGACCTATGAATGACGTGAGGTAGACGTCCGCAAGGACGGGCCGCGGCCATTTTCAACACCCCCGAACCATCACGTCAGCAAAAGGTGTACAGAGGGCCCTCACCGTGTCTAGGAACTGCAAGTTTGTCTCGCCCATAGATGGACAATATTTTTATTCTTTCATAAGACGATTTGGCTTAGATTGGAGTATGATACGGATATGGTACAGCAATAAATGTATTTAGTGTGGCTGAATGAATAGTTTTATTGCTTGTCAGTCCTGTACATAACAATCCTGAAGATATGCACGCACAAAAATTAAACTACACCAACTTAAACCCAGTAATTTCTTACGTTGTGAAGACCAATGATTACAAAGCTTCACCTTCCAAATCGAGTTTGCGTGTCAAAGAGCAGGGGATCACTGAATTGACTTCTTCCAAGTGATGTACGAATATATTTCTGGCCACCAGAGAACTTTCAAGGGAGAAACAGGACCTCCTTCCAATTTGTATGTTCCAGGAATTCCGAATTTGCCATCTTACCCTCCCTTCCCTTACATATATTTAAAAAAATCACTAAAATACTACGTATTTAGAAACAACCACTTAAAGTACCGTGTGAAGAGGCCTCCAGAGCATTTTTTTAAATTGTAATCTAATTATCAAAATAAAATTGAAAATTGTCTAATTGACTAAAAACCAATCTTTTTGATAGGAATGTTAAAATGTATTGCCTACTTGTAAGCTATCGTTATTTTCTTGTCATTTGAAATCATAATCAGGGGCGGAATTTGACCTAAACGTCGCTAAAATGATTTAAAAATGCCCTTAAAATGTATTTAAAATTCTCTAAAAAAAGGACGTAAAATATTTGATCGAAACCAGTTCATATGAACAACTCAAGCTGTTGGATACGTTACGGATGTAATCGAGGCTTCTTCCTTTAGTAAAAGTGAATTCAGCTGGGAAACTTTTGGTTTGAACTGTTATTTACCAAGAAATTTGTCTTAGTTATCATGTAATCGGCCGAACCAATCATGACGCTGATAAGCGTCACATGTCCTTGGTATTACATACAAAAGCTGACATTACAATTTCTAAGCGAAGAAATCGAATTGGCTACACAAAAATTTTGTGGACATTTGTTGAATCTCGTAAATATTTGAAGCCATTAAAACAATTAATACAATTAAAATATAAAAATCAATAAAAATGGGTAATTTTCTTTTGCCACAACATAAAATTAATTTCTATACTACAAGGCAATGTTCGAAAGGGGTAAAAAAGACATCGCTAAGGCAGTAGTGTAGTAGTGATCTCAGACCGAAAGGTCACGGGTTCGAGTCCCACCTCGGCCATGGTTGTATTTGTGTTCGTCCTTTCAACCTGTATCATCACCATATCGTTTCATCTTCACAAGTACCATAACGTTAACCCCATAGTGGTTGCTAGACCTAGATGTTGATGCGACCTTAAATAAAACAAAAAGCCACAGATATTAGGTACTGGAGCAAGAGGCTGCTAAGGGTACATCAGCATGATGTTTGGAGAGCAGGAGGGAGGTTTTCAAGGGAAATTGTTCGAATTGCGAGAAGCTCTGCAAGGTCACTTATTCACAAATAGCAACTGGGAAGGGGTATGGTAAAAACCAACAGGCAGGCCTACCTCAAAGAAAATGGAACTAACTAGTACAAGAAAGTTGTGCCGTTCTGTAGCACCTCCATTTCCTACGGGTGTCAATGCTCTTCTATAGCACTGAAAAATGTGTACTGAACATAATAGAGACTATGGGAAAGTATGTCATTCTGGGCCACTTTGGTTTCAACTGTAAATATAAGGTTGAACCCAAGTTAATTAAACAAATATTATCTGTTTCATTCTTATTTGCTGGTCTAATTACAGTGACACAATAATTGCATTGGCTACTTCCATTACATTAGAAAGAAAACTAAATGTTTTAGAACAGCATTGTTGGCAATACATTTTGCTTTTATTTGAGTTGGGAAAAAAATTACAGTATCACATTTGGGGAGAATGGAACAACATATTCACAAATACTTCATTTTGTAACTATTTACACCCATAAAAAATATATTTCAGTGTGCTGGATTAAATATCAAAATTACTACCTTGTTCGGTAAATATTTAAGTCGTTACTGATAACAACACACTGCATTTACATATCAATTCGTTTTGTTGTTTCCAGTTAGTACAATTGTATTAAGTCTTAGTTTCTTAAATAAAGAATCTATTTCAATTTCTCGCAGTCATTCTTTAAAAAGAATCCATTTTATATTATTGTACCTCAAACAACAATTAAAAACGGTTTCACCGACTTAAATTCTTCAGATTTAGAATGAGCCTGTCGAAGCAAGTGCACAGAAATTGGACAACAAAAGCCCCAAGTTCACAAATCTATTAATTTCAGAGGTGCAAACTCAACTTTTTCCACCCATGCAAATAACATTGTTACATTCTTCTTTCCTACAATTTCACAAACATACCAGGATTCAAGCACTCCCACACATTTGAACTCAACAACCAATTACACCTTGAAATGTGGTACATCTTTCAAAGAAACTGCTAATTTTGATTTTGACCAAATTATGTGTACTAAAACTCCGAGTATTATTCTACTCATGTTCATTTTCCCTTTCAGTTCTGTTCGGATTACGAGTCGATTGTGGAGAAGAAACTTCTCTACGATTTTGTTCATGGTCATTTTCATTTTCATTTTCATTTTCATCTTCATCTTCATCTTCATAATCATCGTCATTTTCATCATCACTTTCATCTCCATGCGGTACAACTTCATGTCTAGTTTCACCTGTACCCTCTCTCACTTGACGTTGATTTTCATTATTTTCATCCCCTTCATTTCGGGTTGGCATGTTTGCTAGGACCAATCCAATTGCATCCATTAATACGGTGACACTGTATCTAAGTGTATCACCAATAGCAGCAGGGGCAGGAACATGACCAGCACCACCCTGGCCAGCAATTTGGATCCCTGCAGCTTCTCCAAGAGCAGCTTCTTCCCTAAAAAAAGTCAAAATGTAACACTGAATACATTATTTTTACTTCAAGAATCACTTTATGCAGGTTATAACACACACAAAAAACACAAGCAAACAAATGCAACACTATGATGATCTTATTTTGGCAAGATAGGAAATTTTTCACTTTCCCCTCTTTAAAAAATGAAGCAGAGTGAGTTAGAGATAGAGAGCAACAGAGAGAGCGAGAGAGAGCTAGAGCAAGTTGGTGCGAGTTGGAGCGAGATATGCTCTGCTATACTTGGGTGATATTACTGTCCCACTTCTCATGCCAAGAGCTTTCCCAAGTTCTCTAATATGAGAATAGTGCATTGCTCATGAGGGTAGCAAATGTTTCTTGAAGCTCAGATAATGGATTTTAAAAGCTTCTAATTAGGTTTAAAAGCATATAAAACTCTAGTGTATTCATTGTTGTGCGGCTTGTATCGTCATGTAATTTTAATTCTTTAACGTTATTACTATTGTATGAGCCGCATGTGTTTGACTAGAAAACGTTTTTCATTATGGTGTGACAACTATAAAAAAGTGAAAAATCTTTACTTCATTTGAATGTTAATAAATTAATGAAATGGCCAGAGAAACCATGTGTGTGAAAAATGAAAGCATTATGGTATATACTCAACACTTTGGTTGTGTGTTAGCCAATATTAAAAATAAAAAAACACTAAAACACACACAAACACACACACACAAACACAAACACACACACACAAACACACACACACAAACACACACACACAAACACACACACACAAACACACACACTTGTTTAATTTTTAGAACTACATTGAAGTGTGGAATATGATGATGAGGTGTGGTGTGGTGAGTGGAACATGGCCAACAAACAGTTCCACCTGTAATTTCATTAGTAGTAAATTTTAGCAATATTCATTATTTAATTCTCGTTCTCAAAATAGATTTGTCTACAAGGTGGGGAGGGGGAGAGGAGGGGAGACATTGCTTCACTTGTTGTTAGACTCATTACTGACGAGTGCAAATTTTATCAGTGCATACCTTCAATTTGAATTCTGTCTTTGCAACTACTATGAATATTACTGGCCTTACTGTTCTTAGATTTACTCAATTTAAGCTACAAGTAAACTACTCTTTACAGTACAGAACCAGAATAGAACTTTATTGAATCATTTTCAAAGACCACAATTAAGACATCACAAAATATAATTATCCACACACTTACATAAACACTCTGTTTCCTTGAGGAGCATTAACATTGAAGTTGGGCATTAATGATCTAAAAAACAATGAAAGTGTTGGTGAATATCGAGTAGGCCGTTCTCGTCCAAGAATACCATAGTTGTTAACAGAATTAAATGGAGGTAATGGATCAAAGCTGAGAATTGGAGAAAAGATTTCCTGCAACAAAATGAGAGAAAAAATTAAACCTACACTTGTGTTCTTCCTGTTACAACAGAAACAAAAGCAAAGAATGCAAAAGTACTTCTAGAGAGCATTACATAATTACTAAGATTCTTTTTCAGGGACCAATATGATCAAACATTTCAAAATTTATTACTCACGCTTGCAATTGTAGATGTAACTTCTTTTATGTCAGAAAGAATTATGTGTCTGAGAACACTCCTTGGCGATGCAGGGTACCTTTTACTTCTCTTTTCTGCACATTCTTTCACAAAAGGATCACCTGAATCAACTCTCTTTAGCACAGCATGGACATTTTTCTCCAGCCAGGGGAGAATTTTTGGGTTTTTCCATTCATGGTATGTTCGATGCACATACAACAAAATTAACCTACTCAAAGATTCACTCTGCCTGTGAAGAGAAATAATAAAATAATTTAGAATAATACTTATTTCCTACCCCAAAAAAGAGAGCAATTTCATTCATGACTAGCCTAACATTTCCCAATTCAGCCACTTTACACTTCATAGAAATGCCAGAGGTGAACCCAGGGGGGAATTGCACCCTCTCCCTCCAAGTTAATTGGTGCCCCAAAAATGTTTGTTTTTTACTGATACATTATTGCTTAATATTGCTTATGATACAGAGCTCGATATACATTGCATAACTTACATGGATCGAGAGGATACTGGTTACGAGGGAAATACGTGTATGAAAACAGTTGAATGATGCACATTGTCTTATGGAGAGAATTATGAAAAGACAAACAGAATCATGTTAACAACTAGTTAATTAGTAAATAAGTAAATCTGAATCATTAGAATTATGTTAAAAAATTCATGTATGGGCACTGGTTCTAATGATCTTGGGCGACAAGCCTTTGGGCTTTTCGTCACCGCTCGATCATTAGAACCATTACAACACTATGGGTGCATAAATAACATTTGTTGCAAGGAGAATGTAACCTGATCATGAAGGGAGGGAGAGCAGAACTTTTGTGTGAAATACGAGGAACCTGTGGACCTTTTACCCCAAGCCTCTCGCTTTCTCTGGGTACCTACCATAACATGGGGTAACGGATTATTTTGCATCTATTGTTTAAAATTATTTTATCATTCTTTTGAAGATGAAATTTAATTGAAGATATTCAACAGTTCTCTTTCTAATGATATTTGTTATTTATTTTGGTCATGAATGAAGAAATGAAAAATGTACTTTGAAAAGATTTTCCCTGTGTGGGATAATAGACATCACTACTTTTAGAACTTTTAAAGTTAATGTTAGAATGTCATATGGGAAAAGGAATCCCAAATTAATGTTAAATTTTTTCCTTCAAATTTGATTACACAAGTATATGTAACTTATGTTACATTTCTAGTGAGGTCTTTAACGAATATAAATCACAAATGTTGGTATTGATCTGTTTTTCTTCCGTTCCAGAAAAAATATTCGTTGTGCCGTCGTCTGGAGGTGATTTATCGCTAAACGTGCTTTCGGGTGATGTACTAGGGGCAGAAATGTGTTGCAATTCACAAAACTTTGTTCATCTCAGTCTGCTACAATACCCGCCGACGGCACTTCGCCGAATCGTAGGGCGCCTTCATACGAAGCCACTCGGTAGCGCCACCGAGAAATGACGCCGGCCCATGGTGTACTTGGCCCTTCACACTTAGCCACAGTCAAAAGACACTGAGCATGAGAAAGGATGGATTTGTCATACCGCTCTGAGCGCCGCGACAGCGGAGGCAGCAAGGTAGGCAACATACGAGGGTCACTCCAAAAGAAATGCACACTATTTTTTTAAAAATAGTTTTCATTCTACATGTTTGAAAGTTTTACAGTATGTAGATACATCCTTCTCGCTTGTTTTCAAATTTAGTTCAACCTGTTCCCGTGAGTGGCGCCGTCACAGCATGTCTTCAAGATGGCTGCTACATTTGACGTTCGTCAGAAGCAACGTGCTGTCATAGAATTCCTGTGCTGTGAAAACGAGACAGTGGGAAATATCCGCAAGAGGTTGAAAAAGGTGTATGGAAATGCTGCTGTCGATCGCAGTATTGTCGATGGGCAAGCAGGTTACGTGATGAAAGCGGGCACGGCAATATTGAGGATTGTCCTCGCAGCGGCAGGCCTCGTACTGCACACACTCCAGACAATGTGCAGAGAGTTAATGAATTGGTGACTGATGACAGACGCATCACAATGAACGAATTGTCACGCTACGTTGGGATAGGGGAAGGAAGTGTTTGCAGAATACTGAAAGTGTTGGCGTTAAAAAAGGTTTGTGCCAGGTGGGATCCCAGGATGTTGACAGTGGCTCACAAAGAAACACGAAAAACGGTATGCAGCGAACTTTTGGAACAGTACGGGAATGGTGGAGATGAATTTCTCGGAAGAATTGTGACAGGAGATGAAACATGGCTCCATCATTTTTCACCAGAGACGAAGAGACAATCAATGAAGAGGCATCATGCAAATTCACCCCCCCCCCAAATCAAAACCACACCTTCTGCTGGAAAAGTTATGGCTACGGTGTTTTTCGATTCCGAAGGACTCTTGCTTGTGGACATCATGCCACGTGGAACCACCATAAATTCTTATGCATATGTGACGACACTGAAGAAACTTCAAGCTCGACTGGGTCGTGTTCGACCACATCGGCAAAAGCAGGATGTTTTGCTGTTGCACGACAATGCACGGCCACATGTCAGTCAAAAAACCACGGAAGCGATCACAAAACTCGGATGGACAACACTGAAACACCCGCCTTACAGTCCTGACCTGGCTGCATGTGATTATCATCTCTTTGGGAAACTGAAAGACTTTCTTCGTGGAACAAGGTTTGAAGATGATGACTCCCTTGTGCACGCTGCCAAACAGTGGCAACATGTTGGTCCAGAATTTTATCGTGCGGGTATATAGGCGCTGGTTCCAAGATGGCGTAAGGCAGTTGAGAGGGATGGGAATTATGTGGAAAAAAGAAAATATTGTTCCTAAAGGATGTACCTACATACTGTAAAACTTTCAAACATGTAGAATGAAAACTGTATTTTTAAAAAAATAGTGTGTATTTCTTTTGGAGTGACCTTCGTATAAACAGTTTAGCTTACTGGCGCGTTCGAGTTGCCCAGAGTGAAGACTGCCATTTAGAACGAATACCCCCATTAAAACCAATGTTTTGCCAGCAATCGCTGCTAAGTGGCTCCGTGTGTGAAGGGGCTCCTACGAAAGCCAGTGAACGGGCGAAATTTCATATTGCCGCTGTTGGGGCGCTGATTGTCGACCATTTGCACGGCCTTCAATAGGGGTAATATTCAAGCAGGGTAAAGCCTTAATATGTGGGAAATGCCCGTGCATCGGCCAATTTTGGTAATTTACATTAATATGTAGCTTCATTGATTGATTGACTTTTTCCTGTTTCCGGGCGCGTCAACTGCTTCAGTCATTAGTCCCGTTAGTGTAGTACATGTTTTTCTCGGGAGATGGAGGTGATTCCCCTCGCTGGATGGCGAGATCCGGCACCGACCTACCGTCGGCTAGTGGGATTTCCCCCTAACCAGGACTCTCCCACCAGCGGGGCACCGCCCCAGCCGGGACAAGCTCTAAGCTCCCGACCGGTCTCCCGGAATATGTGGTAGTGTAGTGTATGTTAGTGTGAGTGTGTAAGGGGAGAGGATACAAGGAAGAGGAAGGAAGATCGCCGCGGTCCGTGGCCCGTTTGGTAGGGTACTGCTCCGTCATTCGCCTGGTGTTGATCGGAGAAATCACGGAAAACTACCGATCAGAGCAGCCGGCCGCTAGAATTCTCCTCCAGACAGCGACTGAATTCGACCTAGCTAAAGAGCCAGTGTCGAAAATCCTGCCGCCGTCAGGGCTCGAACCTAGGACCTCCCGGTCAGAGCATATGAAGCATTGCAATGGTATGTTGATGGCAATACTAAACGATATTACAATAATTATCTGTTTAAATGCAGCTTGCCTAAAGAAATGATAAAGTGTATGTTTTGGTTGTAGTTCGAAACTGCCTAATTTGCGAATAAGCAGCTAATGTTCAGATTAATCAAATGGATGTCAAGGAACGACTTCGAAAAGCTTTCAGACTTCAGCCAGATGAAGTTGACATTAGCGACACGTAAGTACAGTAGATGAAGTACGACAACGAATAAAAGATATGCGATAAACAGAGGTCAGGTTGGTGGGAAGTTTGTAAGCCGCATTTGTGAGACAGGGTGTTCAGTTCAGACTTCCACTGTCAGTCGTATATTTCTATTTAAACGAGGGCTGCACAAGTGGGCGTTCCATTTGGCGTGCCTCGGGCCAGCATCGTGGGCAACCGGTGTGGCTTTCTGCTTGTCGAGGCCGTCTGAAGGCAGGGGAGGGGAAGGGAGGAGGGGAAGGAGGAAAGTGAGGAGAGGGAGGGGAAGGGAGGAGGGGGAAGGAGGAAAGTGAGGAGAGGGAGTGAGGGGGATGGGAGGGAGGCTCTCCTCACGTCGATAGAGGGGGAAAAGCGGGGTAAAGGATTCTTTTCTCCGATAAAAACAGAGATTGAATTTTGATCAGTCGGGATGTGGCCATCTAATCGGAATCTTCAATTTAAAAAATGTCGTAAGAAGCTCCCGCGTACCAGCAGACCGCTGTCAATTTTCCTGTTTTAATGGGAGTTTAACGGACTTAATGTTTTAATCGAATTATAGTCTACTACAACGGGGAAAGCAACCGTGCCGTTAACACGTTCACAGCCAAGAGCATTCTCGTTATATTACGCTTCGGTACCGTACAGGTTTTCCGCGGTACGTCTCCGTGCTAACAGTACTGACGCAATTCTATAATAGAACATAGAAACTTGCACAAATATTTATATATTATTGTGCAAAATTAAATTTAGTGATAAAAATGTACGTGTCCATATGGACTCACGGAAACGCAGCTCTTAACACTAACGAGACAAGCCAACGCACGAGACCATATGGTCTCGTATTAAAAAAATGAAATTTTTCTACGAGACCATGTGGTCACGCATGGCCGTCAATATGTTAAAGCAGGCGCCCGTAGGCAGTTTGACCCGAAATCTTGCATCTGAGCAGCCCTGATTTATAACTCCACCAACCTAATAATAATAAAAATTATTATTATTATTGTTATTTTCCTGCGAATTGACTATCATTGGACCATGCGATACGTGCTTTGTACCGGGATCCAGATTGAAATACCGGGGTAGGTGCACGTTACTTTCAGTAGGGTAATATCTTGCAATTAAATGCTGATTCCATATTTATACCTTAGGGTTGTTAGTCCTGGGGGATGGTGTGAAGTTATGATTATCATGGATGATGAAATAGACACACAACACAATCATGCCCGCGGCGGGACTTGAACCTCCGATCCACTGGGCTGTGCTTTTGTACTACTGCCTTAACGATCTCGGCCATCGGATCGGCTTTATTGTTAATAATAATATTATTTATTAATATTTATTATTCTTATTATTATTATAATATTATATTATTATTATTACTATTAATTTTTCACTCTCTGCACTATGTGCAGGAACAATCACCCGACCACTGCTGGTCTAGGCTCGGTCGATTTCGCAGAGACAAAACACGAAAGAATGTTATTCTAGACATTTCAATCGTGTCCCAATCAGCAGAACATCCCAAGAATTCTTTTACCATTTTGCAGCTGTCCAGGATTATTATTTTCATTTGCTCTCCGCACGAAAATGGTAATTCCGACGCTTGAATTGCATGCACTGTATGTTCTGGTATTAATTATAAGATTATTAATTATAAGATCACTGACACAATAAATAATACACGTATGACTAGATTGTTTACTAAAAGTAAAATTAAATTATTCATTGATTACTTGATGCAGGAGTCATGGGAAACGGTTTATAATACTGCTGATACAAACGACAAATATAATTCTTTTTTTGCAACCCTTTCATTTCATTTTAACACTTGCTTTCCTCTTCAAAAACGAAAATTAAATATTTCACGGAAAAGCAATTCTTGGATAACACAAGGGATTAGGACACCTTGTAAAAACAAGCGAATTCTTTCTTTCATTTTTAAACGTCATGACGTATCTCAAGATTTCCTTATCTACTTTAAAAAATACAAAACATTGTTACGAAAAGTCATAAGGCAGGCCAAAATCATGAAAAACGATCAGGATATTTTGAACTCAAATAATAAAACAAAAGCAATGTGGAATATAATAAAACATACTACCAAATCAACTAGAAAACCCGTAGAGAATGTTGTTTTAAAATATAACGATATAAATGTGAACGATCCGGCAACAGTGGCTAATCTCTTTAACCAATACTTTTCGAGAATTGCTGCCGATCTCACTAAGGGTCTTCAGGCACAAAATTCAAAAACAGACAGTTCACCCAAAATTTTAGACACAATGTTCGTTTCCGAAACTTCTTCCTATGAAATTCTCAAAATAATCGGTAAACTAAAAAATAAATATTCGTCCGGTTTAGATGAATTCCGGATTCTTTGTTAAAGACTTGTGCGTATGCCATTATACACCCGTTAACTCACATATTTAATGCACCTATATGCACTGGAACGTTTCCAGATATTTTCAAAACAGCTAAAATTAAGCCGCTTTTCAAAAAAGGCAACAAAAATGAAATTCAAAATTATCGGCCCATTTCTCTTCTATCAGTTTTTTCAAAAATATTAGAGAGACTTTTTTACGTACGAATGAAAACCTTTCTCAGTAAACACAACGCGCTTTCAGATTGCCAACATGGATTTAGAAAATCAAAATCAACGGAAACAGCTATATTTTCTTTTCTTAAATATGTCGCCTCATCATTGGATCAAAACGAGGCACCTATTGGATTATTTTTAGATCTCTCAAAAGCTTTTGACGTCATTGATCATGACATTTTACTTTCCAAATTACCTTCATATGGAATTCGTGGTATTGCTCTAGATTGGTTATGTTCGTACCTTAAACAACGTTCTCAGAGAGTTGAAATACCTTACTGGAATGATGGAACATTATGTACGCACCTTTCCGACTCCTTGCCCGTTGCATGTGGAGTTCCTCAAGGATCGATTTTAGGCCCTATTCTGTTCCTACTTTACGTTAACGATATGCCCTCGACGATTCGAAACGGAAGAACGGTTCTCTTTGCGGATGATACGAACATCCTTTGCAATAAAGAAACAGTAAATAGTGCAATATCACATGTTTCAAATTGGTTCCGAAATAACAAATTAATAGTAAACGAAAAGAAAACGGTTTTAATGCAGTTTTCCATTTCAAATAAACAATTCTGTGCTTCATTGAAAATGAACGGTGTACCATTGACTGAAGTTAAGGCAACAACATTTTTAGGTCTCTCAATTCAGTCAAACCTTAAATGGAACGTCCATTTAAATGAATTGAACACAAAATTAAGTTCATTATGCTACGCGTTCAGAATTCTTGCAAATTCAGTCAGCCTTCATACTGCTCGTTGTGTATACTTCGCGAATGTTCATTCCCGCCTGAGATATGGCATAATATTCTGGGGAAATACATCTTATAGCTCCCAGACTTTTAGATTACAAAACGAATTGTACGAATAATAACCAAATCCCACCCACGTGATTCATGTAAGCCTCTCTTCATTAATCTAGAAATTCTACCATTACCGTGTCTTTTTATTTACGAATCAGTGGTTTTTGTAAAAAATCTCTTGCTCAAGGGCGGGAATATATTTTCAGAAAATGCCGAAGTCTATTACTATAACACTCGACGTAGAAATCATATTCACCAGGGGACAGTATCAACAGCTCATTACAAAAAATTCACATACAATACATGTACATTATTTTACAACACTTTGCCAGATGACATTAAACGATTAAATTCAATAGAAAAGTTTAAATCCCAAGTGAAATCGTTTCTGCTGCATAATTGAGATTATACTGAGCATCACAAGTAATATACTTATATATCAGTGGGAATTCCCTGATCCATTGAGCAAATGCTGAGATGGCCCCTTGTTTTGCTTCTGGACATAAATGTAACTTCATTTTCTGTGCACGTCTTCTAGAATTCAGTGGGAAACACAATTCTTCAAATTATCGTTTCCATGTTGTCGCGGCAGGAAGTAATAAGAGCCAAAATTTATTGTTTATTTATCCGTGAAAATAGATTTTATTACATGGGAGTTTTTTTGTTGTTTTTTTTCTCCCTTTCAAAATTCAAAATTTATTGCTTATTTATCCATGAAAATAGATTTTATTACATGGGAGTTTTTTGTTTTTTTTTCTCCCTTTCAAAATTCAAAATTTATAGCTTATTTATCCTTGAAAATAGATTTTACTACATGGGAGTTTTTTTGTTTTTTTTTCTCCCTTTCAAAATTCAAAATTTAAGTAGTATATGACTTAGTGTAGGGATCACAGAATTTTGAAAATGTGCACACAATTCACTTTTCCCCATAGCACGTCATACGCAGTTTTTAACTGTTTTTTTGACGTAAAATAAATAAATAAATAATAAATAGATGGACATGATTATCGGTTGTATGCCAATATTATGAAGTTTCTCCATTGATGACGAAGCTATTGAGTCAGCGGTACACATTTCTGAATTTTTAAGTTATAAACAGATTCTCAATTGTTATTGTTGACGACCGCAAAATCGATGATCATGGCAGTTTTTGTGAGCTTGTTTACAACTATTACATCCGACCTATTGTTCGAAATTGTGGTGTCTGTAAGTATGCTTACTAAGTATAGCTTCCATTCTTAATTTTCGAAGACTGAAGAAAGATATTTGTAATATGGGACATTACAGGACTCAAGTCCATATTTCCTAATCATCCATTAATTACTTTACCCATATTATCGTGCCTTATTTTATAGAGTGTGGAAGCCAACACACTACAACCTGCAAGGATGTGCTGGATGTTTGCGTGCTGTGCACCGCATCTTCTACATTCATTTACTATGGAGGGGTCTCTTTATTATATAGAAGTAATTTCTTGTTGTGATAACCTGCTCTTGAAAGGCTATCATAAAGTCTTGTTTCTGGGTGTAGTAAACCATGTGTTTGATACTTTAAAATCTGTTTTGACCAGATAGTTCATTGGGATGTCTACCATGTCACTCTTTTCAATACCATTGTTGCATCAGGCTTGTGTACTCTGGTTGAATGTGAGCCTTTGCAAGATTTAAGAGGGGGTGAGACTGAAATCAACCTCTGCGATAGCCTTATGCAGTGTCGATGTTCCTGCCCTCTCAAAGAAGTACTTTATCATTAGAGAGGTTTGGTTGGCATTACTGTTGGTTATATTTGTAATACCTCGACCTCCTTTTTCAAGTAGTAGATTGATCCTCTCAACAGTAGATTTATAATGATATCGATATTGGCTTATTTGGGTTCTTACATGTCTTTAATTTTTTTCAAGCAGGAAGACCGGCGTCTTGCAGGCACCGCGTCGCAGGATTAGGGCGCCAGAGAATACTGGGTAGAGAAAAGAAGTAGAATGAATAGACGGTAACTAGGGACGAAGGCACCCCGAGATATTTTGGGAACTTCCACAAATCCATAGGAAGGAATGCCCAAAATGCGTTGCGGCGCGACAGTCACGTGGCATGAAGTGTCGCGCGAAAGCAGGATGACGTTGCGTGTCACGTGGTCTGGAAAGTATATAAGCGAGAGCGCAAAGCGCGGAGGTGGGTTTTGGAGCTGAGTGAAAACCTTGTTCGAACGCACTAAACTTGCGCCCAGGGCTGTGCAACCTAGGGCAACCCATGTGTTGGGACGCCGCTGTGGAACATTTTTTCCACGGGAGACTGCGGTCGCCGGGGCTCTACGCTGTGCACGTATGCTCGCTGAGGAGTGGCGAGGGCCACGAGTCAGGCCGATTTGCATCTTTTAAGGATCACTCCTGCGATCGGGGTATAGTATCTATCAGAGCTGTACATAATGGGTAAAACTATTTATTTGTATATACTTATTAATAAACATGTAAATATCTGAAGCTCGTGTCTTTGATTGTTGTTGTGTTCCCACGACATCACACTTGCTTCAACGTCTGTCACACCATTTTATTAAGCCCATGGAGTAGATGATCTCAGGAATAGTGTATGTATTTATAGTAATGGCAATATTTCGCGAACTCGACTCATTGGTGAGTCCGTTCTTAAGTTCTGTGGATACGCTTATTCACTTCCGAGTGGGCTACTGTACGAGACTATTCTATATCAAGATACTTACACAGTGCATCACATTCTAGTGATATTATATTATTGTCACAAAGATATTCACAAATTTACTTGAACAGAAATAGGGAGAGCTACTCGATGCTCATAGGGGGCCATGGAAACAGGGACATATGGTGAAATCAATTCTTGATATCTCACAAGAAGAAAAACTATCAGGAGGCACCACGGACCTCCAATAAAATATTTTCTTAAAGAGGAAATCGGTATCTCCCCAGCGAGACACCGTAGTGTAATGCACGTATGCGCGCGCGTGTGTATAAGAGGAGAGAATTGGATAAAGAAGAGAACGGAAAGATCGCGCGCGGTCCTTGGTCCATTTTTTAGGGTACTGCTCCGGCATTCACCCGATATTGATCGAAACAGCCAGCCGACAGAATTCTCCTCCAGACAGCGACTGAATTCGAAAGTGTTAGGTACCTAGTGTCGAAAATCTGCGACCGCCGGGACTCGAACCTACGACGTCCCGGCCATAATCGTTGCAGTAGAGGCAACTCAACCGGTGTCTTTGGAGGAAATAACGCCCTTTTTGAGGGAGATGTTTTAGCAATTGGTTGTGTATCTGGTCAGGTCCTGGTACAAAATATTTTGCGAGAGCGAGGAAATTTCTCCACGGAGAAACGGGGGTTATAATCTTCCGTATTGAAGAATTCACAGTTCTCCAATCTTCTCTCAGTGTTGAGAAAGCTCGGGGTGTAGTGAGAGCTGGAGTTATTCTCAATTCCTTCACTACGTCTCCACACTTGGGACAGTCACTACGGGGTCGTCCACCAATTGGCGCACCTTTCGCCATATAGTTGACTCCGGTTAAAATGAACTTCTGTGGACTAACATTTTTGGTTCAATACTTCCGAGGTTCACTATATCCGATGTGAAAATTAAATAGAACTAGCATACTCGTGCGAGTACTCTTGAAGGTTAAACCCCAACCTATTTTTCCATTTCCATATTGTCTGCAATACATGTTCCTTCAAGACCCTCTTATCCTCCGTCACTTGTTCTACAAGTCTCCTTGTAATTTATAACAATAAAATGCATCCTTATCAATACAAACTATTCTTATTTAACGTTATCACCGAGCAGAGAGGTACACCCATGTAATTTAGTCGCGCAGAATATCAAGTAATTAGTTTAATTTAAAAAACAGTTGCAGATTCTACAGGCCCTGAAGAATTGGGATAGAATCGAGAAGCGTCGAACCAGCAAAAATTTATAGAATGTTCAAGAAGACCTCATCCCGTAGATTACGGTGTGAAGAACGTTTGGTTTGGTTTGGTTTGGTTTGGTTTGGTTTGGTTGTTTCGTGTTTCCGGGCGCGTCAACTGCTTTGGTCATTAGTCCCGTTAGTGTAGTGCATGTTTATTTTTTCGGGAGATGGCGGTAATCTTTCCCCGCTGAATGGCGAGATCCGGCGCCGACCTACCGTCGGCTATTGAGGTTTCCCCCAAACCAAGACTCTCCCACCAGCGGGGCACCGCCCCAGCCCAGGACAAGCTCTAAGCTCCCGACCGGTCTCCCGAAATATATGGAAGTGTAGTGCATGTTAGTGTGTGTGTAAGGGGAGAGGATAGGACAAGGAAGAGGGACAGATCGCGCGCGGTCCGTGGCCCGTTTGGTAGGGTACTGCTCCGGCATTCGCCTGGTGTTGATCGGAGAAACCACGGAAAACTACCGATCACAGCAGTCGGCCGCTAGAATTCTCCTTCAAACAGCGACTGAATTCGACCTAGCTGGAAAGCTAGTGTCGAAAATCTTGCCGCCGTCAGGACTCGAACCTCCCGGTCAGAGGCGCTGCAGTGACATCAGTTGATGCACTGAGCTACCACTCCCGGTAGGAACGTTTCTTTGAGGCCTTTCGCCTCAATATTGTAGTTTTTAAGGTCCTAAAATGCTTCGTTTAGGAATTATTTGACGATATACATTCAAAAGTACGTCAGAGAGTGCATTTGACGCGAATATTTAGATGCGTTATTTTTAACAAATTCTTTGTATTTTTAAAGTCAAAGTGCAAATTGTCATGTCTCGGTAAAATTCTTTTTCTTTAGAGACCTCATTTATAAAGACTAGTTGCGTGTGAGAGCCACAAAACGTATGTATACTACTGAAATAATATAAGATAGATTTCTCCATAACGATTGACAGATGCAAAAAATATATTAACTGAACATTTTAATATCTTTATTTGTTTTTAAAAATCAATTATTTTCAATTGTTTGCTTCCTACTGTTTCATTAGTACTTTCTCTAGATCCTTATCCAGAATTCGGGCTCTCCCCATACTTAATTTTGGATTGTCTAAGTATCGTAATGCGCCCTTAAATGCCCCTTGCACTATTTGAACACCGTCGCACTCTCCGCTTGCCCTTTTACTCGCCTGATAACATACGAGCTGCTTTCGGTAGCGGGATGACGCTGGCGCAAGCGGCCAATGAAACTGATAGCTTTTCCGAGCGGCACGGCGGATATCGCCAGGCTGTGGCGGAAGCGTGCTTCCTGTGGCCTAGGTAGAAATCAACGCGCTTGGTCCCGCGGAATATCACGCAACATCAGGATTGTAAATTAAGGAAGCAATGCCGCGTCGCCGCCAAAGCAGGACACGATCTGAGTGGCATCAACAAGGTCCCCATTCCGGGTCCGCTACCTTCACCTAAAAGGACACTTCTTCGATAATGACTTTTGACCGACGATATTTTTTCAAGTTGCCTAGTATTGGAATTTGTGGCACTGAGACGATATATTCTTTTGCTGGAGGGAATTCATTTCCAGGACGTTGAATTTCCTACGTTCACTATAGACGAGATTGTTTCACTATAACCGAATCTTAGTTTACTGGTCCCGTCTCACTTACATTACAAATAAACATAAGTTCACTATACTCGAGGGTTCAGAGTTTACTATAACCAGAGTTGTAGTTTACGATGTGACAAGTGGGAAAGATGAGATGCTAATGTACTTTCTCGAATAGAAAATCTAGCTTTGGTTCGAGTTCTTTTATAATCAATTGAATTTTCGGAGGTGGAGAACCTATTGAGCCTCGCCTGCGCCCGTTTCCGGTCGCTCACCGAGAGGCTCAGCATTCCACCAAGGCAGAGGAGGATACAGACGAGTCGCCGACTGAGGAATGCCGTGGAGGCCGCGACTGGAGAATGACATTGGCGCAATGGACAACCCTGTCCCGCTTTCGCATTCCTTAAATTTGGCGTCAATCCTCTAGTTCATAATACGAGTCCTCCATGAGACAATTACGTAAGCTTGTGAACTTCCGCGCTTCCGAGATAGGTTCTTAAATTCCCCAAATCGCGAGTATTAAACTGAGTGAAACAAGCCAAGCCAAATTTCCTAGACAAGAACTTCGTCATTTGATTTCTAGGGAGCAGCACCGACCAGGCATACGACGACCCGCGTTGACGAATTGAGTGAAAGATGCCAGCGATTTCTTGGAAACTACAGCGTGTTTCAAGACAGTTGCTGTAGCGAGAACAGCAGCTAGTCGATGAAAAGTATGATGAAGACGTTTTTGCCTTATGTCAAGAGTTCCGACACTCTTCACCGCGTATACAACTCGGTACGTTATTAAAAGCCCCGTACGTGATATATCCTCTTTACATCCACGTTATCGCGCGGAAAAAAGGCGAGTGCCAGCCAAAGCCCAGTTGCATGCCTTCACAAGGGCTCTGTAAAAGCGAAAAGAAACAAACGACGTGATATCCGAGCTTATGCATAGTCGTAGTGATTTAAATAAGGTTTTAATGCTTTCATGTGATGACAAACATCCCCGTGTGACCGAAAAGGGTTCGCCAAGATTTCGCTACGCGCAGCTGCACTCCTAGCGGACTAAAAGAAAGGGGATCGTAAAAGGGCATCTACGCGTTCGTAAAAGGGCAACGCCGCAGCACTAGAGGAATATTCCACCCCAAGTGTATAATCATATAATGTAAAAGACGTCACTCAATTTTCTTACCCAAGCTCAGCATCTGACGTGAAGAAAGAGTGCTTCTCTACCACTTTATCACACTGTATAGAACATTTATCAAGGAGCTGACTTAAAACTCCTGGAAATAAAATGAGAGCATCTTGGAGTAATTTATCTGCCTCAGTATAATCTCCTGTTTGTTTACTCTCAGCAAGAAGGAAGTGAGCCAGGGCAGTAGAGAATGCAAAATTTGGAAGTTGTGATAAATTCTTTTTTGCTTCCCATTCATTAGCAGCATCAATCAACCAAGTGTAATTACGACATCGCAAAGCATAAAAATCTATGCACAGTACAGTTGCCAGAGGATCCGAATCAAAATCCAATGAAAGAAGTAATTTGCAAAGTTCCAAGGCAGTTAGGTAACAGGCTCTCTGGCCAACAAATTGGAGATGCTTAAACAGGCATATGAAGAGAGCCCTGCAATAAAAGTTACAAAAATTACATTATTATTCTTCTCCAAAAATAATCAACTCAAATAATAATATTACTCCCTATTCCAATACGGATTATAAAACAAAATTACAAATCGCTTTAATATGGATTAATATTTAAGAATATATATTTGACAAACCTGTTTTCTTGACGGCGATAATCCAATTGACATTGCCCTAAAGCAATATTGAAGAGAGAGTGAGATGCTGCTTCAAGGCAATACAGAGCCCTTTCATTAAGTTCAGCAGCCATTTGTAAGTCGTCATTCAATTTGCATAAGTCAGACAATTGTATTAAAGCATCCACATGGTAGGGATGAGCATTAATTATAGCCTAAACAATAAAAGTCTAAATTTAAAATGAATATTTCAAACATATTTTAATAATGTTATTAAAAACTTATACAGCACAAAGTGAAGGAATATTCACAAATTGCAGTCCAATGTTCTCTTTCCCTAAGTTGCCAACAGAAACGGTGTTCTCCAAATCAAAATCGCTTCATTTCCTTTGAAAAATATCACTGTCAATGAATTTTATATTGCTTTTTTCTTTGTATAGAACTGACTACTGTATAATTCAACGAAAATGATAATCCTTTTTTTAATAGTGGCATACATTATCATCCAGTTTTGAATTTCTAATAGTATATTTCATTTCTTTTTACATTATTTATTAAGAATTGTAACCAATATTAGTTCATTTTTTATATTTGAGATTTTTAACATCCTATTTATGTATAAAATAGAAACATTACATCATAAAAGAGTACAAAGTTGAAAAAAGACAAATTGCTACTCACTGCAATATTATCTGGATTAAGACTGTCTACTGCAAAAAGAAATCTTTGCTGAACTTTTTGATACTCAGGACTGTGAACGTATTTGAACACAGTATTACCACCATTCTTTTCCACTTTCATTGAAATACCTGAAAACAAATTGAAATTCTTAATACTGCAATTAAAGAAACTTACAAATTCCTACAATTTAGTAGGTAAGTAATTTGATATTACAGCACGTCTTCCAACATTACCAAGGGCATGTTCTAAATTAAGCCATGCTCCGATCACACACCTCATATTTAAAAATGCATGTAAGAGCTGGGTAATGGAAATAGATATTTCGTATACCTACAAAACCCTAAATACTATATACCAAGAAGTGGCCACATTCGCCTGAAGCAAAATGCGAGTTTATTTTATTTATTTTATTCATTCAGTGGCGTGCATTCCGGGTTAGCTGGATGCTGGGCTTACCGTGGTTAAAATAGTCATTTTAATAATAATTCTCTAGCGGAATCATATCTGTCTCCTGATTTTAAATGTATGTACAGATCCTTAACACTGGCTCGTGGAGGTGCAAGGCCCTGCACTGAGCTAAGATCGTGATGGTGGCCGACAGAAAGCAGCATAATCGAGACGCAGGCAGCAAGCGCCACAAGCCGGACCCAAGAGAGATTGCAGTGTTACCGTGGAAAATGTTTTCCAATTTCGTCGTAGCGTCGTAGTCACCGGAACTTGGAGAGCATTTCCACGACTCGCCGAGCTGTTACAGGTTTAGAAGATCATTCGAGTTATTCACGACCAGTGAGTGCACTGCAATCGTGACGGCGGGCGAAGGTTGGATGTGACCGCAGGACTGCGTGCGTACAGATTGTCGTACTACCCCAAGTCGGCAATTCACAATTTTTTCATCGTTTATATAAGATAAAAGTAGTTTTTTTTTCTTCGGCAATAATTGAAAATACCCCTAGCTCGCTGACTCGCAAGCAGTGACGAAGTGTGAACTCGTGAGCAGAACGAATATACATGAACCTCCCCGAACTGTTGAAGATATTGAAATGCGATTTTCACTCGAACGTATACCAAGGGCACGATGAAGTATAATAGAAATTAACTCGTCTTTTCACGCTCGTTACCACGGGCCAAATAAATCTACAGGCTTCCACTTAAGAAAGCAAAGATGTGTCGATATCTCTTAAATTAAAAAAAAGCTATTTGTTAAATATTATACATAATCAAATGTGCCCATCGCAAACGTTCGTTCTGGCGTAAACGTCATCCCAACGCCCGTAACAGTTCAGGAGATATTCAAAGGTAGCATCTTAAGTCAGCCTATATATACGTTGTCGTATATATTGTACGAAACTTCGAAAAGATACTCTTAAGCCAATTTTAAGCAGATTTAGTCTAATGAGTTCCTACAGTATTTCGAAAGGTTGGGCAGCAATAAGCACTGAAATATTTATACAAAAAATACTTTCTACGCAACTATTTAATTAAATTTTAGTTGATTATCGTCAATGAACAGTCAAAACAACAAGCAATGTATGGAGAAGTATAATCTGTGCATATTTTATTGAGCTCCAGAAACTCTTTTCTCCATCCTATTACGATACATACTTGAGTGGTAAATAATCACAAAGCAAGGTTAGCAAATAAATAAATTAAAAAAAACACATTTTCGCTCCCGAATTATAGAAAACTTATGAGCATCGGTAAACGAACTACAATTTAATTTTTTATTTTCTATTGCTAATATTATAGCAACTCGCAATCCCGGCTCCACTCCTACTATATCTAGCAAGACTCGACAAAACGGGCGCATACAGAAGGTACATTTACGTCCAGAAGCCAAGTAATGTAAAATAAATATTATATTCGATTCCAATTACAAATTATATTTTCAGTATGTAATGAGTAAAATTACAAGTACAAGCAGATATGCCTATCTTTATGAACGAACTAGTTCAAATTAACTAATCTTCGTTCGGCGCGTTGGGCTGGAGCCATGATTTGGTTGGTGTCATGAAAATTCTCCCATACTGGGGATGAGGGCCGCTCGTTCAGCCTCGTTTGTGAACTAAATTATCTTCTCCACTCATTTAGTTCGCGACGAGCGACGTAGTTTGCAAGCGAAAAGAACTAAATAGGCAGATCTAAAAAATATTCATGATTATATGCAATGTAACGATGACTACGAAGTAACGATTACAATTTTATATCACGGAGTAAATTACAAGAAAAAAGTACATTCTGCCAAAAGTAACGATTAAATGCTAAAATTACTAACAAAGTAATCGTTGCATATAATTGAATTACTTTTACTCAATTACTCCCCAACATTGGTTATATGTGGGTTAGAAGGAGCTCATAAATGTTAATTATTTTACAACTTACAAGTAAATTATTGTAAATGTTAATTTCTACAATTAATCATTCCTTTTCCCGTGAACTGCGCTTCATGTGTGAACAATATCTTTCTGCAAATATAAGGCTTTTGAAGAAGCCATGCACAAAAACTGCATTCGAGATTCGTCTTCTAAGAGTTACACTACAAACTTTGTAAGGGTACAAATTTGTACAAGTTTGTGAAGAAATTTCAATATTGTAATCTTCGCGCAACCCAACAAAACAGACTCTGGTTGATGGTTTTTCTTCAACTCGCATAATCCCATTTCCTCGGAACCTTTTGGAGGTTATAATAACTACGCTTTTTTGCGCACGAAACGATTAGGAAATCGTCCGTGATCATATGTATGTACCACCCTTTCCGCCTTTCCCAGAATCGTAAACCTAATCCCAATATCGTAAACCTATATTAAATCTTTGTATTCCTCGTTGCAGTGAACTCTATTTTTCATGCGTAATGCACTTGCAGTATTCGAAAATTGACTGATCAATAGACGCCGGACTTTTAGGGGCAAAGTTTTCTAATTTAGGTGCTAAAATATGTGCAAAAAATTAAAATTGGTGCATGTTTACTAGGAACAAATGTTTTACATGATTTTATAGTATAAAATTTATACTATAACGTGATAAATCCACAAGAGATGTTGAGAGAAAACAGGTAAGTTACATACAACTACATTTTTATTACAGATTCACATAATTAACGATATCACTAGGGGATGGAATGTATTGTAATAAAAAAATGCAAAATACGTAATACATAGACAAACGTTTTTCGAGACACCTTTCCGTGAATTTAATAACAACAATGAACACTGCCCACAGTGCAAATATCTGGCCGGTTCTCACGTAAGATTTGCGGCCCTTTGCGAAGGGCCGGAGTCCCAGAGGTAAGGTGCAGGGTGAGGAACGGCGTAACGTGGGAAGGCGATGGACTATAGGATTTGTTTCAAATTTGTCTTTTAGTTACCAATGGGTAACGCGATCACGCTCTTAGTTGAAGCATCGTTGAGAAAACATCAGAGTTGCCATCAGAAGTGCGCAAATGTTAGACTGAAATACCAACATAAGTACTCAATACATCAGAACTCAACTGTGTTCGCTTGGAAGCACCTTTAGTATCGGCAAGATATCCGTTAAAAGAAAAACAGCTCTGTAGCAATAACTGGTAATGAATGACAATGGGTCTCCTTTATTTTTGTTCTTCTGAGATTAAAAATAGATACATGTTATTTTAGAGCTAAATGTAGTAAAAGAAAGTACATGACTTGCACAAACATTGATTCAACTTTTAACAATGTTTGTTCATATAATGTGCACATTTAAAATTAATCTTTTTGTGTGCAAAGTTTGGAAAATAGGGGCAGAGTCTTAGGTGCAGTGGGGTGATTTAGGTGAAAATGAGTCTAAGGAAAGTTACTGAAATGCTTCCAATTTGGTTACATACGTTAGAAATAAAAAATGAAAGATCCCAATGAGCTTTGTCTTTAGGTGCAGCACGTAAATCTGGTTCTTACTTATAAGATAAGCACGTAGATGAGACCTTGTCTCAGCATTTTTCAAAGTAGGTGACAGTGGCGTGAATATAAAAGTGCCGCTTTCAAATCTGGTGGGCAATTTGATTAACGTTTATCAACAGTGCGTTCTGCGAAGTACCGACTATTTACCTTTTACACTATGAGAAATTTCTGCATTGCTTTAATGTAAATGTACATTGAAGTAATTATCATGAACGCACATTACATTTAAAGTACACATGTACATAAGATGCAAGAGTCAAAGCTTTATGGTCATATTGGAATGAATGAATGATCTTGATGGACTGGTGGTGATTAATGTATGATATGAATAATGAGATGCAGGAGAAACGGAAGAACCACTTCATTAAATATACATTTTAAGCATTAAATTTAATGTACAAATATATCAAGCTATTTTCAATGCACAAGGAACATTCAGTTTTACGTACATTAATCTTTGTTAAATTTAATGACATTTCTTGCAGTGTATATAGGGCAAAATTGATCTTGCGAATGTGCCTTACGGAGGAAAAACTGATATTTTTACAGAATTTTTATTTTTCAGAACAAGTTGAAAAGAAAATTTTCGTTGTTTCCAGTTCAGATATATGTATGCATGTATGTGTGTATACATATACTTATATACTTTTAAGCTGTAAATTATTATAATTAATATGTTTATATACAGAGGCATTATTTTTGGCGATAACTTTTTTTCGAAAATCAGTAATTAATTTTTAATGTTTACTTGAAATTGAGAGTATGAAGAGAGTTGATGTACAAAACATAAATAACAATATGTGTTTATTACACTTTTACAATATTTTGGCATTGTAATTTAAATAAGAGAACATTTATAATGTTGAGTTAATTATTACCTAAATATCACTTTAATGTTTTCTACCTGTTTGTACTTCTTTCAGTGTCGAATCCAGAAAAGTTTAAGGGGCGATCTTCGCTTAAAAAAGTTACTTCTTTATGGAAAGCACAAAGAAAGTAGTATACAAGTTCTTTTTCACAAAATGCTGAAAAAACAATTGCAGGGAAATCGAAGTGGACAAATTACATCGGTTAATACGCACGAATAAATCTGAATTGATTTTCGGAAAGAAAAGAATGGCTGAGAATCAACTAACGAAGTGGTTGTGCAATGTTAGTTATTTTCTTTCCAAATCCACGTCGACATCAGACCTCACGCCGATGAACTCGTTACCTCCAGAAATGTATCAGCACCCTCGACCTTGACATACATAACTGCAAACACGCGTGAAAAAATACACAGTGGAATCGAAAACTAGGCTATAAAATAGCTATAACTAGTCTGGTTTCCTTACTGTCACACACCCACACACACACCCCACCCACCCGCACACCCACCCACACATGCCCCACCCCACATCCCCCCACACACACACTCGCGCGCACACATACACGCGCACACACACACACGCACGCGCGCAAACACACACACACACACACACACACACACACAGCGCGCGCGCGCGCGCACACAAATGAAACAAATGAATAAATTTAACTGTTACAATATTTGCAGCACATTATACAGTAAAGAAAGAATAATATTTCACACAAGCTTGCCTTGATTATATCGAAGTGAGTTCACAATTTCTGAATACCATAATCACCAATCAAAACTTCTTAAATACAAAAAAATTATTTGTTAGTTCTACGTTAAATTACGTTGACCTTCCATAAATCTCCTTTCATATGAATTTTATCTACATCATACGATTATCGCGACCGGCAGCAATGAAAAAAATTCGAATATAATTTGAAAAACGCCGTGTTGCCAATTTGGGGACTTCCCGGGAAATTCGCATCGAACATTACGATTTTCCTCGAACTTTCGAAAATACAGAGAGTGCGCTGAAAATGGCACCAGTACCACTTTCTTTAGAGTTTTCTGTAACATACGTGAAGAAACATTAAAGAAAAAAGGAGAAGCAGCTTGGAATTTGGAGAGAAAAATCTTGGAATTTGGAGAATGTGACAATTGGAGAGAAAAATTGGAGAATGTGACAATTGGAGAGAAAAATTGGAAAATGCGACAGTTGGAGAGGAAAATGGGAGAATTTCAGAGTTGGAGAGGAGAATGGGAGAATTGGAGACAAAAATTGGAAGAAATTGGAGAATTTTAGAGAATTCTGAGAAAATAATTGTTTAAAATTTCAACATTTCCTGTTTTCTTTCGTTCGTTCATTTCCAAAAATCGTACATATACCTGCACTTTCCCAGCAGTATTACATGACTTTCTCTGTACTCCGTAATCAGGAGGTAAAATAGGCAACTAATAAAAGTGGATGATACAGTGAATGATGGTGAAAGAATGATGGAATGAACAGAAATGGGAAAATCTTAAATAAAAACATCAAAAATTGCAACAGAAGACATGGAATCCATCTCTTCGAAATGTATTATTTATTTATTTATTTATGGCCACAAATCAACATACACAAAATTGTAGTTTGCACAAAAGCAAATTTCTACTTACCTGTTTTACCGAGACGTGGCCACGTTTCTTTAGGGTTCACCAAATAGTAGCTTCTTATTGGTATCCTTCCCCCACGAGATCTACGCTTGCTAAAATTCAGAGAAATAGGTTTTTAAACCTTAATCATCACGCCACAAGCTTTTTTTAAAAATCTTGATCAGTTCGCCAAGCAGATCAAATAAATTTTCAATTAAATTGTGCATGTACGAATGATGATCAAGGCACACAAATACTAGAAATAAGATATATATAATACGCTTTGGGTTATTATTTTGCATAAATTGTAAAAACTCACATAAAATTCAACAAAGAAATATCTAATAAAGTGTTTTAAAAACAATTTTACAAAAAAAAAATAATTAGAAGTTATATTTCCCATATATGCTTCATTTGAACACATACAAATATAACAAAAAATTGCATATGTACAAAAAGGTATGATTCAGGAAATCTTGCATTTAAATAAGAACTGGAATAACTCGTGTATGTAATAAAGTATAATACAAACCGTGCAGATTACATATAATTATAATAAAGTAAAGCAAAATAGTAATAAAAATTAAAATTCTTGAAAAACTAAATTTTACATATTATTCAATTACCTGTATTAATGGAAGTTTTGGAGAAATTATATGTAGTGTTCAACTAAATATTGGAGTATAGTATAGCGTACTGAAACATTTATCAGTTGCATGTAATTAACACTATACTAACTAGTACTTCATGACTATTTTCCAGACAGCTATTTTAAAATCAAAAATTAATAGTAACAATGTCATGAAGAATAGAAAATAACCGGTTCTCTCTCATTTGCGGTAACTGGTTAAACAAGAGCGGGGGCAAATAAGAAAAGGATGAAGTAAATAGTTATTTCCAGAGAACGGATTTCTATGAAAATACATATTTACTTCATAAGCTAATATCCATACTAATTTGCATCATCTTTGTTTCACAGTGTGTAGGGTTGAAAAATGCTACTTTTATTTTCCATATTTTGAGTTTTGGTACACATTTGAAAAGAAACGATAAGTGGTGGTGGTGGTGGTGGTGGTGGTGGTGGTGGTGGTGGTGGTGGTGGTGGTGGTGGTGGTGGTGGTGGTGGTGGTGATGGTGGTGGCGGGGCGGGGCGGCGGGGGCGGCGGCGGGGCGGCGGCGGGGCGGCGGCGGGGCGGCGGCGGGGCGGCGGCGGGGCGGCGGCGGGGCGGCGGCGGGGCGGCGGCGGGGCGGCGGCGGGGCGGCGGCGGGGCGGCGGCGGGGCGGCGGCGGGGCGGCGGCGGGGCGGCGGCGGGGCGGCGGCGGGGCGGCGGCGGGGGCGGCGGCGGGGGCGGCGGCGGGGGCGGCAGCACCTGGACGAACCACTTGGAGGTTAATCCGTCATCTGAGCTGCAATTGCTGAGTATTTTGTTTGTCACCGTACCGTTGGAGGTAAATTTTGACTCATATTTACGCCACAATAATGGTGCACGATCCTAGTAGAAGTTCTCGGGTACGTGAATGAAATCTATTTAGGAGAGAAAGGTTTGCAAGATATAATTTTACCCTGCATTTGGCCTTGATTCTTTTACACGCTGCAAATACAATATAAGGCCAGTGTGAATATTCCGCCCTTCGAAAATCCACGCACCTCAGTTGGGGGTTAATAATCTTCAAGATCAACAATCTTCAGAATAATGGATAAAGCAGATGTTTTGCGCAGGAACCGGACGTATCTTGGCGTGACTTTCTTCGCAAGGGAACCTGTAGTGTTAAGCTGTAGGTCGCGTAGATGTGATGATCCGTGGGTCAGTAGGTAATTCAAGAGGTACAATTGTTTAGTTGCTAGGCATGAGATAGTTGACCTTCAAGTTTTGAACTTCGCAGGCTTTCAAGCGGCACGAAACAATACAAATCGCTCTGTGAAGGAGCCCTATGATCTATTATTTTCTTCTTAGAGGTGTTTCTTTCAACTATCACGGCTCAACGTCTCACTGGGGCCACACCTCATGAGTCATTCGTTTCACAGCTCATGCCCGCAAAAGTCTTGGCATCCACGTCGGGTGTGAGTTTCCAATTCACAAACAGAAACGCACATTAACTTAGCCTGCACTCTGCACTAGTGTTCAATGACAAAACATCACTTCTCCCATTTTTGACAGTACCCTCCACCTAATGCATGTACAAGCTACATTATGTTTAACAAAATGAATAACTTAGTTCAATACACAATATTTTTAAAAAATACAGAGCAATATGAGATATTACAGATTTACACTACTGCGCACGCTTGCCTGTAATTCTAATTCCACATCCCTGGGCCTCGGGAATATTGAGAAGAACTCCCGCAGTCGCCTTTGGTCTGTGCTCCTGGGATTGGGTCATTCGCTTAATGGGCTGCGGTACGCATTACATAGTTAATAAGTATTTAATTTTATTAGCTGCAAACCAGCAATAACCACCAGGGAATACAGACCTTCAGAATTTAATTCGGAATAAGCGACACACAAACCTGGGATGAAAGTGCAACAAAAATGACTTAAATAAAATATTGTGCTTTCAAACAAAGGCAAGCACCGCTTCCAACACAGCCATGGACGTACGCCCCTGATTGCCTCTCCACAAACGTTATCATTCCGATCAGAATAGTATACTCTTCAACGAGCGTAGAATGATAAATCGATGATATTATTCAAAAGTTGAGTTTACGACACGAGAGACGAAGGAACGCAAGTGTCGTAATTTCTACGTGTGAAAAATAACTTATGTGCGAGTAGAAGACTATTCTTTCCCTACGACCACGAAATATTCAGAATCGATTTTTGAACAGATTTTTTTTTATTTGAAACTCAAGTATAAGGATTATCTACATCAAAGTGTGTTGTAATATAATCCAATGGTGCCTGATTTATGAATCATTATAATTTGAGATGCCTTCCATTGTGATGGAAAGTGTCCTAAACTGAATTGCAGCAGCATTGAAAATAGAGGTTAGCCTTTTTTGCAGGTTCTTCAAAATATAGCTGGTGATGAGGTCATCACCAGGAGTTTTCTTGTTTGGGATCACACGTAGGATTCCTTTTACTTCTGTTGCTGTAGTAAACTTGATGGGTGGAGTGACGAAGTTGTGGGGCTGTTTTCGCGATATAATTAGTATCACTGAAGTCCCAATTCGTTATAAGAAGTTCTTCAGACTTTTGTTGGCGGACAGAAGTACTTTTTCGAGAATATACTTTAAATATTTGTATTTCCATGTCACATGTGAAGACAACCTCACTCACTAAATCGATATGTAATACTAATAAATTCGTGTGAAAGTTTAAAGGATAAAAGCTTTCGATGGAAACGAAACTTCGTTCGCCACAATAGAGAGGAAAGTGTTTCCTCTCAATACAATAAGTGGCGGTTCCACACATTCGGCGATCGCCGAGTAGCGAGCAACTGTTTGCCCAATCCTGAGTAGCCGAGGAGCTCGATGAATGCTCGCTTCCTTTCGTTTGTTCAAAACAACGACTCGCTGGGGTGTTAGGACGAGCACGCATGTTCGTCGGTCGGCAAAAGTAACTGTCCACACCACCCTGAGTTCAGCAAGACGTCACACGCTACTCGCCTTCACCTAATGTTACGACAGTTGTTTGAGATTGCAATACTGCCGTCAACGTAATGTATGAGAATGAATGCCCGACGTCTCCCCCAACGATTTCCGTTTAGATTTGAAATAAGAAAGGCGTCTAGTTTTACAAAATGTTCTAATCATGTGTTACCCAATTTTATGTTAATCGTTTGATTTCCTTTCTATGGAGAAAGCTTTTATCAAAGTAAAATAAAGATTTCAAATAGAACGAATTATATTTCTCGATTGCATTAAGAGAACGGTGGGCTGCGACCTATGATTTCTGGAAAAAGTAGTCCGTAATAAATTGAAGGGTTTAGGATCAGGTAGTCCTATCTTAATGTTTTTCGCCAAGAATGAGATATTACGATACGATATTGAGATTATTATGTAAAAGGCCACACAGTCTTCCTTGTCTGTCTCAGTAAGTAACATTAAAATTTGTCAACAAGCGGCAAAGTAATACTGTGAAGTTTGTTATAGATTCCATATAATTGTATGTATCCCTGTTATATGCATTGTTTCCCTTATGTCTCAATTTCATTTTGAAGTAGCACAGTTGCTCCCGAGCCCTTCAATTTATTTTACCTTCAGTTGACAATCTTCACTCGTAATTTCATCTATCGCATTCTTTGATATGAGTAAAAAAAAAAAAAAAATACACTCGTGATTTCATCTATGGCATTCTTCGATGCAAGTGTAGTATAAAAGATATATTCAAGATAATGTCTAATTTGAGAAAATGAATAATTTCGAACTGCCCTTTTACGCACAATCTTTTCAACAACAACAACAACAACAACAACATGACATTCTAACGGAGTCATCGTGTTTTTTTTGTCGATTATTCGTCGATTATTCAAAAAGTAGTCGGTATAAATGCGGTATAATGCCGTGATCTACAAATAGCAGTAAATGTATGATACCTGTTCAATATTGGATATTCGACGACACACTTAAGCAAACAAAATGTATACCATGACCAGCTGTCTCAAGAGCATTATCACTAGGCAACTATGCAAAGCTTGGCAAAAATGGAAGATGTGGATCAATGAAAAGTACTTACCCATTATCACCTTCAACAATTTTAGCACCAAATATTCGTTTCATTTCATTTTTCGGATTCAGATTCCTAGGTTTGATAGAAATGGCAGAAGTATATGGTCCTCCACCATTCTTTTCATATTTGCTCGAATCAGATAGATGATCTGTTGACGTACATGCCTCGCCATCGATGTTCGCATCAAATATGGAATCGTCCAACTGCAAGCACAAAAGATATAAATATTTTTAACGGCGTCAAATAGAGGACACCGCTCTGTACTCTCCCCAATCACTCATCTGGGTGTATTAAATAGACTCATTTTCAAATAACACAGAAATTGTATCGACCGCACGGAATACACGAAGCGAAAACTTCGAGACAATGAGAGCGCAGCAATAGAATTGATGCTCAGAAGTAAGAACCGAAAATAAATTATTTGTGGATTACGAGGTACGAGGACCGGCTGAGCAGACGCGAGTCGAACGGTGAAATATTTGTCTTACCGGAAGTCCAATCAGAAATCCGAAAGCATCCTCAACATTAAAGAATTCAAAAGCTCACATAAGAGCTTTTTTCTCTCCCAATCACGAACTACACGTTAATTAGTACCGTTGCAATTTTGGAAGAATTAATGTGGTTCAGTCAATTGGTGATCGAAAAGGCTCAATCCAGGAAAAAATCCGAAAGTTTTTTGTTTTTTTTCAACGGTTCAATGTTTTTGAGAGTGCTGAATGCGAATTTGATATTTTCCACCTCAAAAAAAGTTGGATTCACAGAGAAAATCATTTAGCACAAATATTAACAGTTTTCAGCGCGTTTTAGCACCTAAACAGGCTTTCAGAAAATTGACGTTAAAATATGTATTTTGTAGCAAATGTTATCCACTTTAATTTTTTAAATAACAATTGTTTCGATAAAACACAGTTTTAAGGATAAAGGCGAAAACCTGAAAACGACGAAATTTCAAGTTTTTTTTGCGCTTTTCTATGTGAAACCGACCTTTTTTGAGGTGGCATACATCAAATTCGATTTCAGCACCGTCAAAAACCTACAGAACCGTCGAGGGAAAAAAAATTCCGGAATTTTTTTTCCTGAGTCAGATACCTTTCGACTGGTCAGATACTTAATGAGAATTCGAATTGAATGGAAGTGGATGATTGAGGTGTGAGTCAGGCTGATGTCACAACACAAACAGGGCATCGCGTGCGAGGAGCGAAGAGACGTATCACGAGGCAACGCAAAAGGAGAAACCTCCATTTCAAATCAGCAACCAGAATCCCTACGTCTAAAAAACGTGTGAGGTATCCCTTTGCATAAGCACTTGCTATAGCAAGGTGGCTATAGCGAACGTTCGTCAAAAAACGTTTTTCCCTTATAAATTAGATAATCCAAACAGAATCCTGTCGTACTGATGAACCTGAAGCGAGAATGATAATTTAAAGAAATTTGCATTTTTAAGTCTAAAGCACGGGTTCTCAACGGGATTGGTATAGAGTATGAATCGGCTATTGATCGATATAATGCAGCCACCACCCTCCTTTTGGGTTTCACAGTCCCGGCTGGCCCTAGGGTTTAGCGGATCAATTGCCTAACTCCCCTGACTTTGAGCAAAGGTAATGGTTTAAAAAAATCATTGGATTCGTCTTTCTCCGCTCGTCATGATAATCAATAAAAAATATGTATAGATCCATTTGAAAACAAACAAAAAAAATTATCAATATCTCGTAAAATACAAGTGATAAAATGGAAACGAATACATACTTCTATTAGCCCCATTCCCTCATGGACTTCCGTGAACACTGCATTCCAATACCTTCAACCGTTCTAAAATTACAGGAGGTGCTAAAGTTATGAGACGTATCCTGTAATTATGGATTTATTTCATGCAGGAATATTGGCACACCTTGTGAGATGTTACTAGTTCGTTCGTACAACATTCCCTCAATGAAACACATTGTTTTGATAACTTGACAGAATGAAGGAGATCACATCCACTCATTTGTTGAAAATCAGAAAGTGTACAGTAAGGCGACGGGCAACTCAATGGGTGACCGATTCATATAGCGAAGAAAACTGGTGACCAATTTAAAATAAATGAAGTTTAAATTAAATGAATTAAATACAGAAGATATTTATGACCTGTAAAATCTGACCTGAGACTGGTTGACGCCATCTTACGAGACGGATGCATCTGGTTGTGCTCTTCATATTTTGTGAATATCTACTACTTTTAGCGATTTGACTGTGCCTAGTGTGTTTTAAGTGCTTTTATTACTTGTTGCAGGTTAGCTGAGAATATAATTTCAACTGATTTCTTTTGCTATAACCAAGACAAACAGATTACGAATTTTAAACGGACATTCAAACCTCAACGAACTTCAGATTTACGAGGTGGTGATAAGTGTCTAAATCTATTCACAGTTCAATTTATTTCCAATATTAAATCACCGTGCTAATTAATTTTCTGAAATATTCTATTTCTGTGACAAGTGACGATTCCGTTTTTTGAACGTTACGAGGACGGTGTATCAAAGTGAATTTGTTTCAAATCTTATTCTATATATCGAAGACAAACTTTCAGATATTATCTTTTATCTAATTGCGGTAAAGTATAATCTACTGATTGTATTTAACAGTTGCAGCTTAAGTTGACGAAATTCTACGTAGCCACATTGCCAAATTTCGTAAGTACTAGCTCCATTAGATGTGTGTGTAGCATACCTTCTAGTTTTTGTATTGAATCTTGATTTTTAATGTATTTAATACACATCAATTTAACACTTTAAAAATACAAAGCTAGGTTTTTGTTGCTCTTATCTGGGTTTTCTTGTATTTATTTCAATTTTTATCACGTACATTAAAACGCATTCGTGACATGGCTACTGTTCGTTCTACTCTTTTTACTCTTTACACTATCAAAGCCGACCTTCTGAAAGCCTTCACACACGTAAACAATATCAACATATCCGAAGGTTGGAAGAGGTCGTTCTCTACATAGACGGTTGGGTACAAGTCGGCAACACTACGAATAATACCAACCGTACACCCGTGACTGTACAAAAGACACAGACACCGCATCCAGTCACAACTCAAAACAAATTTAGTGTTTTAGATTATGAAACAGATTTTCCTCGCCTTCCTGATCCTCACCACCCTTCTCTACTATCGACAAATACATGCACAAACCAACGCAAACAGGCTAGGTAGGCGTCAAAACCAAAACACGTAAAGCTGCGCATCCTAGCTCACTTGAAAACAAAGACATTCCTACTGAACCTAAAAAACAGGTACTTATTTTAGCTGACAGTCATGACCGCCATCTTTCCTCCATTCTCAGTAGGAAGTTACCCTCCAATTTCTCAGTCTCATCTATTTTTAAACCTAACGGGAGGTTTGCAGATGTGACTGCAGAATTGGACACCCACACGAAAACACTGACCAATCAGGACGCAGTCATTATCATAGGAGGTCAGAATGACATTAACTTAGGCGGTAACTTTACACCTGAACAACATGTTAACAAATTACAATGTGCCGCCCATAATACTAACATTGTAGTCTCGACTATGCCCTTCTGGTACAACAGACCAACACTATGCAGCGAGATTAAGCACGCAAACATCAATTGAAACTGCAGCTGAGAGAAACAAATGCCACACTTTTTTAAATTAATTTCCTCTCAGCAAAACATTTCACACGGCATGGTCTTCACATGAACCTTGCTGGAAAACATGCAGTCGGTAACAAGCTTGCACAATACATCAATTCCAGTCCTACGCAGTCTCCTGCCAAAAATCCATCCCTTTCACCTTCCTTACGTTCTCCACCCCCACCCTTATTTCGAACCCTGTTGCCTCTTCCTCTGAACCTACTCCCGTTTCTCCCATTCCCACTACAATTCGTCTACACGATGCCCCCCTCACAATTCACTGCCGGAACACTACAACCTTCGACCACGCACTCGAGGTAAAAATGGAGTAAATATATAGCAACTACAGTCAGATGCAGCAGAAAAACATTCGTGTAGGTACTTGCAAAAAATAAACATTCTTCACCATAATGTTCAATCCCTTTCAAATAAAACTGAGTTTATCGAGGCAGCTCTACAGAGCGATCTAAATCAAACGGACGTTCTTTGCTTTACAGAACATTGGTTATCTCCTAATGAACTTAGCATTTTCCAAATTCTAAACTTTTACCTCGCAGGCTTTTATTGCAGAGAGAGAGAATCCCTTAAAGGTCTTACGTATGGGGTTCATGTATTTACGTCAGAAATAATATTGATTCTATCCCCTTGGCGGAATTAAATGTGTATTCAATTGAAAATATTTTCGAAATTTCTGTTGTACATCTTACTTCACTAAAAGTGATAATACTTTGCATTTACAGACCTCCAACAAAGATAACTGCAGATTATATTTTGTTCTTAGAAAACCTGGAGATAACACAAAGTCAGCAATCGCTCTTTTGAATCCATTGTTGTATGCGGAGATTTTAACATTGATTTTCTGGTCGAATCTTGCGAGAAAGAAAAGTTTCTCAATTTAATTAATTCCTTCAATTTAGACATTACTATTAATATACCTACACGGATCACACAACATTCGATGAAGGCAATTGATCAAATTATAATTAACAAAACTACTACTCGATATCAAGTTGACACAAAAGATTTAGGATACAGTGACCACGATGCACAAATTCTTACCATTATCAGAAATGCGATCACTGGCACAATAAATAATACACGTATGAGTAGATTGTTTACTAAAAGTAAAATTAAATTATTCATTGTTACTTGATGCAGGAGTCATAGGAAGCGGTTTATAATACTGTTGATACAAACGACAAATTCTTTTTTTTTTTCAACTCTTTCATTTCATTTTAACACTTGTTTTCCTCTTCAAAAACGAAAATTAAATATTTCACGGAAGAGCAATTCTTGGATAACACAAGGGATTAGGACATCTTGTAAAAACAAGCGAATTCTTTCTTTCATTTCTAAACGCCATGACGTATCTCAAGATTTCCTTATCTACTTTAAAAAATACAAAACATTCTTACGAAAAGTCACAAGGCAGGCCAAAATCAATCAGGATATTTTGAACTCAAATAAAACAAAAGCAATGTGGAATATAATAAAAAATACTACCAAATCAACTAGAAAACCCGTAAAGAATGTTGTTTTTAAAATATAAGGATATAAATGTAAACGATCCGGCAACAGTAGCTAGTCTCTTTAACCAATACTTCAGGCACAAAATTAAAAAACAGACAGTTCGCCCAAAATTTTAAACCCGATGTTCGTTTCTGAAACTTCTTCCTATGAAATTCTCAAAATAATCGGTTAACTAAAAAATAAATATTCGTCCGGTTTCGATAAATTCCCAGATTCTTTGTTAAAGACTTGTGCGTATGCCATTATACACTCGTTAACTCACATATTTAATGCATCTTTATGCACTGGAACGTTTCCAGATATTTTCAAAACAGCTAAAATTAAGCCGCTCTTCAAAAAAGGCAACAAAAATAAAATTCAAAATTATCGGCCCACTTCTCTTCTATCAGTTTTTTCAAAAATATTAGAGAGACTTTTTTTTTTACGTACGAATGGAAACCTTTCTCACTAAACACGCGCTTTCACATTGCCAACATGGATTTAGAAAATCAAAATCAACGGAAACAGCTATATTTTCTTTTCTTAAAGATGTCGCCTCCTCATTGGATCAAAACGAGGCACCTATTGGATTATTTTTAGATCTCTCAAAAACTTTTGACATCATTGATCATGACAATTTTACTTTCAAAATTACCTTCATATGGAATCCGTGGTATTGCTCTAGATTGGTTATGTTCGTACATTAAACAACGATTTCAGAGTTGAAACACCTTACTGGAAGGATGGAACATAACGTACGCATCTTTCCGACTCTTTGCCCGTTGCATGTGGAGTTCCTCAAGGATCGATTTTAGGCCCTATTCTGTTCCTACTTTACGTAAACGATATGTTCTCGACGATTCGAAACGGAAGAACGGTTCTCTTTGCGGACGATACGAACATCCTTTGCAATAAAGAAATTAATAAATGAATGATGATAAAAAATGAACAAGTAAATAAATATTTATTTTTATTTATTTTACGTCAAAAAACAGTTAAAAACTGCGTATGACGTGCTATGGGGAAAAGTGAATTGTGTGCACATTTTCAAAATTCTGTGATCCCTACACTAAGTCATATACTACTTAAATTTTGAAATTTGAAAAACAAAAAACTCCCATGTAGTAAAATCTATTTTCAAAAATAAATAAGCAATAAATTTTGAATTTTGAAAGGGAGAAAAAAACAACAAAAACTCCCATGTAATAAAATCTATTTTCAAGGATAAATAAGCAATAAATTTTGAATTTTGAAAGGGAGAAAAAAATACAAAAACTCCCATGTAATAAAATCTATTTTCAAAGATAAATAAGCAATAAATTTTGGCTCTTATTACTTCCTGCCGCGACAACATGGAAACGATAATTTGAATAATTGTATTTCCCACTGAATTCTAGAAGACGTGCACAGAAAATGAAGTTACATTTATGTCCAGAAGCAAAACAAGGTGCCATCTCAGCATTTGCTCAATGGATCAGGGAAACTGGACGAAAAACCTGATCGAGATGGGGGTCATTGACCCGGAAGCTGTAGTACAATAGTTGTTACAAGTTGATTATACTCATTTATACAGTTCAAATGGTAAATAATGGATTATGTATCATTGTTAAAATTAATGTTCCTTTTCTTGTGATGCTCAGTATAGTCTCTAATTGTATAGAAACAGTTATGCAGCAGAAACGATTTCACTTCGGATTTAAACTTTTCTATTGAATTTAATCGTTTAATGTCATCTGGCAAAGTGTTGTAAAATAATGTACATGTATTGTATGTGATTTTTTTGTAATGAGCTGTTGATACTGTTACCTGATGAATATGATTTCTACGTCGAGTGTTATAGTAATAGACTTCGGCATTTTCTGAAAATATATTCCCGCCCTTGAGCAAGTCATTTTTTACAAAAACCACTGATTCGTAAATAAAATGACACGGTAATGGTAGAATTTCTAGATTAATGAAGAGAGGCTTACATGAATCACGTGGGTGAGATTTGGTTATTATTCGTACAATTGGTTTTTTTAATATAAAAGTCTGGGAGCTATAAGATGTATTTCCCCAGAATATTATGCCATATCTCAGGCGGGAATGAACATTCGCGAAGTATACACAACGAGCAGTATGAAGGCTGACTGAACTTGCAAGAATTCTGAACGGGTAGCATAATGAACTTAATTTTGTGTTCAAATTATTTAAATGGACGTTCCATTTAAGGTTTGACTGAATTGAGAGACCTAAAAATTTTGGTGCCTTAACATCAGTCAATGGTACACTGTTCATTTTCAATGGAGCACAGAACTGTTTATTTGAAATGGAAAACTGCATTAAAACCGTTTTCTTTTCGTTTACTATTAATTTGTTATTTCGAAACCAATTTGAAACATCTGATATTGTACTATTTACGGTTTCTTTATTGCAAAGGATGTTCGTATCAACCGCAAAGAGAACCGTTCTTCCGTTTCGAATTGTCGAGGGCATATCGTTTACGTAAAGTAGGAACAGAGTAGGGCCTAAAATCGATTCTTGAGGTACTCTACATGCAACGGGCAAAGAGTCGGAAAGGTGCGTACGTAATGTTCCATCATTCCAGTAAGGTATTTCAACTCTCTGAGATCGTTGTTTAAGGTACGAACATAACCAATTAGACAATCCAATAAAGAACAATCCAATAAATAAACCTATTTTCAATCAAATATCAATACAAATGAAAATGATGAAAGTTATTTGGAATGAAGTTAAAGAAATTAAAATTTAAAAGGATTTCATTAAATATGAAACCAGTTTTGAGGATAATGAATAGTTTTATCAATGTTTGAGGCAGGCAATGTAAGATATCAGGGATACACATGAATACATTACTGCCTATGGACAGACTCCAAGTAACGTCGCAAAGAAGAAAGACCCTTTTGCACTGTGGTATGCAAATCAGAGAACATCATCGAATCATGATTTCTTAAAGAACCTTGCATTTCCTAGAGAGGTAGAGGATATGATTGAACTACTGTAGTCTAATATGAGACTAGAAACGTCGGAAGAAAAAATAGTGAAGTTTAGAGAAATACTTTTGTAAAAAAAAATTTTTTTTTTTTTAATTTTTTTAGTATTTATGTTATATACAAATACCTGAATAAAACTGCAATATTTTCCCATTTTATTTTACACAAGTGAAAAGACTAATAAACAAATAAATATATATTTCACGAACCTGGAATAACATTCACAAAGAACTCCTTTCTATCTGTTCAGCCTGGAAAGATCGAATTAGTTTGTCACAAATTCGTCGAAGTATAATTAATAAAACCATTGAATTTTGGAACCTAATTGATACATGCCATCCAGATATAGTGATACGGACAGAATCGTGGTTAACAAATGAGGTAGCTAATTCTGAAATTTTACTTACGGCTATAAATTATATCGAAGAGAAAAAAACAAGAGGCGATGGAGTTTTTCTCTGCGTCAAGACATCGTTACTACTTTGGAATAGTTGGTTTAATAACAACTTTGAAATTTTAGGAATGGAAATTAACGTACTAGATAATTCCGTGGAAATTTTTGCTTGTTACAGGTTGACTAACGACTTTTGAAATTTTAGATGAAATCGGCGATAGGCTGGAAAACACAAACGGTCGTTCTATTCTTGTCGCTGGCGACTTAAACCTTCTGACGCTAACTGGAAAGGAGAGGTATGGGACACGAAAATTAAGAAGCGCGTGAATCGACTAGTATGAGAGCAGGGACCAACCCAGGTAGTCGACCAACCCACCTGATTGATTGATTTTTTCGTGTTTCCCGGCGCGTCTACCGATTTGGTCATTAGTCCCGTAGTGCACGTTTTTTCTCGAGAGATGGCGGTGATCTGGCGCCGACCTACCGCCGCGCCGGCTAGTGGGGTTTCCCCCAACCAGGACTCCCCCACCAGCGAGGCACCGTCCCGGCCGGGAGAAGCTCTAAGCTCCCGACCGGTCTCCCGGAATATGTGGTAGTGTAGTGCATGTTAGTGTAAGTGTGCGTGTATGGGGAAAGGATAGGACAAGGAAGAGGAAGGAAAGATCGCGCGCGGTCCGTGGCCCGATTGGTAGGGTACTGCTCCGACATTCGCCTGGTGTTGATCGGAGAAACGAAGGGAAACTACCGATCAGAGCAGCTGACCGCTAGAATTTTCCTTCAGACAGCGACAGTGCTGTAGTGACATCCGTTGATGCCCTGAGCTACTGCACCCGGGCCACACCTTGTTTCCCCTACAGAAATATTCCTTTCTTGCGACATCTTTCGGGGACTCAGCGATCACAATGCAGTGATGGTCGAAGTACAAGCATATGTAATTACGCGATCTAAGGCGAAAGGATTACGTAGTTTTTTAAGAAAAAAATACGACCATTTTATAAGAACAGAAGGTGGTGTGGAGGAACAATGGGGAGCTTTTAAAACAATCGCAGAAACCGCTTTCGATACTTTCGTTCCTTGCTAAATACTGAAAAGTAATCCTGATTTTGAATATTTTATCGGGGCGATACGGCGATTAAAGAGAAAAATTACACTAGGATTATCGCAGCATATCGCAGCATTGCTGAAATGATAACTTTTAAAAAATACTAGAGGGAATAAGAAAAAGAAAAGAAAATTGCACATGAATTATTTTTAGAAATATGTGGGAGACAGAGAAATAATTGGTCAGGCTTTTACAAATATGTCCTCAGACGCCGGGGGAATAGGGAAGAAATTCAGGAAATTCGAGTCGCAGGTAACGCGCCACTGCAAGACGACCAAGCGAAAGCAAGTGCGTTCAACGCGTATTTTCTATCGGTATTCAAATCAAAACGGGCGCAGGAGCAAGTTCATTATTTTTCAATAGAAAACCAGTTCAAGCTTCATGCACGGGAACTCCGCAAACGTATAAAATCACTGGAAAACGGTAAATCACGCGGGCCAGGTCGCATCTCGACAGATTTTATTAAACTCAGTGGTGAGGCAGTATTGCCCTATTTGTTAAGATTATTCACTGTTTCTATTAATAATGCAAGTTTACCAGACGATTGGAAGACAGCAATTGTGGTTCCCATTTTCCAAAATGGTGATAAAACGAAAGTATGTAATCATAGACCAGTATCTCCCACATCAGTAGTATGCAACATAATGAAGCATTGCATTAAATTTTAGTATCACCAACATATAATTATTGGATATCGTGACAATTGAAATAATTGTTATAATACTACTTAATATCAGTGATAGTATGATTACTGCACCTTCATCTTGACGTTACTACCCTATTATTATTATATTATTATTATTATTATTATTATTATTTGAAAAAAATGAAAAACTGTAAGTCTTGCGGTCCGGATGGTATTACAACTGACATGTTAAAGATAGCAGGGGAAACAATAATACCATATTTGGTCAGACTTTTCAATATATCAATCAACAACGAAAGTGTACCGGATGATTGGAAATCTGCCTTAATAGTGCCAATTTTCAAAAATGGACCAAAATGTGAAGTGCAAAATTATAGGCCAGTTAGTCTTACGTCAGTAGTCTGTAAATTGTTTGAAAAATTATTATCTAATTCGATTAGAAATCATTTGGATCAATCAGAATGGTTATTTCATGGACAGCACGGCTTCAGAAATGGATTTTCGTGTGAGAGTCAGATTATTTCCCTTACTCAAGACTTGTCGGAAGTAATTGATGTAGGGGGAGAGTGGATGCAATAGTTATTGATTTTGCTAAAACATTTGATGTCGTGCCGCATGACATATTGATATTGAAACTTATTGATGCTAAAATTGACAGGCGGGTAATAGCATGGATAAATGAATTTCTTCGCGATAGAAATCAAAAGTCCGAATTGGACAGCACTTATCGGAAAAGGGTAACATTACTTCCGGGGTTCCTCAGGGCAGTGTCATAGGCCCACTGCTGTTTCTTATCTTTGTAAATGATTTATCGCGAAATATAACGTCAAAAATTCGACTCTTCGCCGACGACTGTATATTATATAGGGAAATTGCAGATCAGCACGATATGTTTCAACTACAGGATGACTTAAATAAAATTTACGATTGGGCAATAGCTAATCAAATGACTATAAATGGGAAGAAAAGTAAAGCGATCACATTTTGTAGGGCCAGAGCTTTTCATACAATACCTTATCAGCTAGGTAATGACGTAGTTCCGAGAGTCTCGACCTGTAAATACCTTGGCATTCTCCTGGATTGTAAATTGGGATGGGAGAAACAAACGAACTATGTAGTGGGTAAAGCTTGGAGGTCTTTGCATTTCGTCATGAGAAATCTTAAAAAATGTAATACGAAAGCAAAGGAAATCGCGTATACCTCGCTTGTTAGGCCGGTAATGGAATACGGAGCTAGTTGTTGGGATCCGTACAGAATAGGACTTAAAAAGAGCTTAGAGAGGATACAAAACAGAGCGGCAAAATATACATTTCGGAAGAACACACCTGCGCATTGGGAATCATTAGAACGCCGGAGGAAGAGGGCACGACTTTGCGCGCTGTATAAATCTTACGTTGGTTGCTCCGCATGGCAGGAAATACGGGAAGGCTAGAAAACCAGATTTTAAATTTATCAAAGTTCCTTGTCAGAATACAAAGAACGGACGTAGGGAAATTCGCCTTTGTAAACAGAACTATAGTAGATTGGAACGAATTGCCTGCGGCAGTTTTTGAGCCCTTTCCTTGTTCAGCGTGAGGTTTTAGAAAAAAAATATAGGAAATTAGTCAATAGGGTGAAAACGTATAGTGAAGTGAAGTGAAGTGAAGTGAAGTGAAAGGTGCAATTATGCGTAGCCTACAGTAAAAAGTAATGAACAATTAATATTTAGATAAAGTTATATGCAGTGCAGTGAAGTGAAGTGAAGTGAAGTGATTTCATTGGAAGTGATGTGAGGGTTCCTTCGTCTATGTATACATGCGTATATGTTTGTATGTATGTATATTTGTGTAATATGTAAGTTTATTCATTTATATGTTCGTGTATATGCATTTTAATGTTTAGTATAGTAATATGTAGGTTTATTCATTTATGTTAGTGATCAATTTATTTTATTTTTATTATTATTATTGTAATTATTGCTATTTAACTGCCACTGGGTCATACACAATTGCAGTTCAAATCAATGTATGTATGGATGTATAATAACACGTCACTGTCAACGCATAATTTAGTGATGATTTAATAAAGGATATAACTTAAATTGAATTTACTAGATTTTTTTAAAAAATCTTTACCTGCCAATATCTCGAAACAAGTTTTTTCATTAGTAGCCTTCTTCTTCCCAAGACGCGATATATCAATGACTTAATACCATGTATATTACAATGTCAACCATTCTTAATCTCTTACTCTAATACGATACAACGATTTCTAATATTTTAAACTTTTCTAGTCGGCACGAGTTCTAGTCCGCACGTGATAAACCTATTGGCACGGAATTTCGCCTTTGAATTGGTCTTATTACATGGTAAAATTCTAGGGAGTATGCGAAAAAAATTGTCAAAAACTTTTTTTTGGGAGTTCTTAAGGGACAGATACTCTGGTGACCCCCACTCACGAGAAAGAGAGAAGGGAATTCATCCCAATCACGAAGTGATTAATACCGGGAGCGGTAGCTCAGTATCAACTGATTTCACTGCAATGCATCTGATCGGGAGGCGCGCGCGCGCGCGCGCCCACACACACACACACACACACACACACACGCACACACACACACACACACAGACACACACACACACAGACACACACACACAGACACACACACACACAGACACACACACACACAGACACACACACACACGACACACACACACACACAGACACACACACAGACACACACACACAGACACACACACACAGACACACACACACAGACACACACACACACACACACACACAGACACACACACACACAGACACACACACAGACACACACACACAGACAGACACACACACAGACAGACACACACACACAGACACACACAACAGACAACACACAGACACACACACACACAGACACACACACAACAGACACACACACACACTAACATGCACTACACTGCCACACATGCTGGGGAAAAACCTTGCTAGTCGACGGTAGATCGCGCCGGATCTCGCGTTCCAGCGGGGGAAGATCACAGCCACCAGATGATGAAAAACATACACTACACTTACGGGAATATTGACCTCAATAGTTGACGCGACCGGAATCACTAATAATCAATCAATGTAGTGATTAGTGTACTTTTTCACAGGCCCTTTCTCAGAGTTGGGAACCTCTAGTTGGGGAAGCGCCATATTCAACATGCCCTTGGAGTTGGGGAGGCCTATTGAAGGTCGTGTTCTGGCGTTCATCCAAATGTCAGTCTCAGGCAGGACAAACTTGAAGGGAACGGATGAGTATGAGCAGAAATCTGTCTCCATCCGGAGCCTGAATTCCCCCTAATAAACATTGAAACTATACATTTTCGGAGCTTGATCTGGAATAGTTGGTAGATCCTTAAGAAACTTTATTCGAACAGTATTATGGCAATCAAGATATTTAATCGCAGATTATCAAACATAATAGTATCGTTACTGCACACGCATTTATTATAATCGTCTTCACCGTGGTACTAAATGGGCGGAGTATGATAAATTCTAAGAACCAAATCGAATAATCTCACCTGTAAATTACAACGAAAGCGGCACATTGAACGCATGCATACGATTTATTTTTTGAAAATACGTCTATACGTCAGAATTTGTATGACTAAACCTACTTAGTCATTTGACTAAATCTACTTAGAATTTGTATGACGAAACTTTTCTAGTCGGCACGAGTTCTAGTCGGCACGAGGTCTAGTCCGCACGTGATAAACCTATTGGCACGGAATTTCGCCTTTGAATTGGTCTTATTACATGGTAAAATTCTAGGGAGTATGCGAAAAACTTACTACTTTGTATGACTAAACCTACGACAAATACTTCACTTTCTATATCTTCTCAAAAAACCTTAAAGGTCGGTTCGCCTGTGTCATTTTAATACTCTGAAATTAAACCGGATTCATGATCTTGAGTTGTTTAGTGCATCGCGTCATAATAAGGACATTCTTGGTCGATCAGTTACCATTACAGGTTTGCATTCCTGGAACAAACTACTACGGAGCCTAATAGAAAACCCTTCGAAAATTCAAATATTTCACCATTTGTTCACCCAGGGTTTGTGACAGAAATAAAATAAGCCACACGGTGCCTACTGCTATTTGTAAATCTCGATTTGGGTCAACGTGTAACATCCATTACTACACGTCTCGATCTTTTTTACACGCAGGGTAAGCGACACTAACCAATTGTTCTGCAGGCCCTGCGTCCCGGTGCAATGCAAGGCCTTCTCGACTTCACATTCGAAAGGTAAGGGGCAAACAGCAACGCCTGCGGCGGAAGTCGAACCCGCGCCACGCTACCAACAGAGGCGCTTAGTATATTCACGTTCGAAGCGCCGTCCTCATACGCGAGGGCCTAAAAATACCACGCAGGGTCCTCGGACGACCCTACTGGCATCGCCAACATCGAGCCCCGCGCCAGACGGCGGCGAGGGCGGCACCGGCGGGCGCGCTGGGCCGCACCTCCCTTTCAACGGTCAATGACTTCCCGCCATCATAAAGGGACTTGAAAAATCTTCGGCAGCGGTCTTCATGCCGCCCACCTACTTTCTTCGGCTTAAGATACTAAAACCAGCATCATCAATTTACGATGATTCTTTCTTTGGAAGTAAAAACAAACACATTTTTACTCGCTAACAAATATATGTTTAATTAAATATACCATGACGATTAAAGTGACGTTATGTCATGTCTAAGGGGCGGATTTCAATAAAATGTCATTTTTTCGCTTCACTTTAAAACAATGCATTTTAGTATCGACATTCAGATTTATATTATGGCAAAAGCAAATCACCATTTTTATATGGCTTTACTTTCATCATCGATTTCGGCTAATAAGTCATATTCCCCCTTTTTCCGTAATTTTTAATGAATTTTTCATCCATTTCCTCTATTTTAATATCATTTTAATGGTATTTGCTACAAATAATATTTGCGAGATGCAATAAATGTTCTCCGCATAATTTCCGGGCCTAAAAACGATCCTTGAGGAACTCCACGTACAATGGGCACAGAGTCGGAAAGGTGCGTGCGTTATGTTCCATCATTCCACTACGGTATTTCCACTCTCTGAGATTGTTGTTTAAGATACGAGCATAACCAACCTAGAGCAATACCACGGATTCCATATGAAGGTAATTTTGAAAGTAAAATGTCATTATCAATGGCGTCAAAAGCTTTTGAGAGATTTAAAAATAATCCAATAGGTGTCTCGTTTTGATCCAATGATGAGGCGACATCTTTAAGAAAAGAAAATATGGCTGTTTCCGTTGATTTTGATTTTCTAAATCCATGTTGGCAATCTGAATGCGCGTCGTGTTTACTGAGAAAGGTTTCCATTCGTACATAAAAAAGTATAATATTTTTGAAAAAACTGACAGAAGAAAATGCGCCGATAATTTTGAATTTAGTTTTTGTTGCCGTTTTTGAAGAGCGGCTTAATTTTAGCTGTTTTGAAAATATCTGGAAACGTTCCGGTGCATAACGATGAATTAAATATGTGAGTTAACGGGTGAATAATGGCATACGCACAAGTCTTTAACAAAGAACCCTGGAATTAATCGAAACCGGACCAATATTTATTTTTTAGTTTACCGATTATTTTGAGAATTTCATAGGAAGAAGTTTCGGAAACGAACATCGTGTCTAAAATTTTGGGTGAACTGTCTGCTATTGAATTTTGTGGCTGAAGACACTTAGATCGGCAGCAATTCTCGAAAAGTATTTGTTAAAGAGACTAGCCACTGTTGCCGGATCGTTCACATTGATACAGTTACATTTTAAAATAACATTTTCTAGAAGGTTTCTAGTTGATTGGGTCGTATTTTTTATATTCCAGTGATAGTGATGTTTGTTTATAACATTACCGGTGCATAACGATGAATTAAATATGTGAGTTAATGGGTGAATAATGGCATACGCACAAGTCTTTAACAAAGAACCCTGGAATTAATCGAAACCGGACCAATATTTATTTTTTAGTTTACCGATTATTTTGAGAATTTCATAGGAAGAAGTTTCGGAAACGAACATCGTGTCTAAAATTTTGGGTGAACTGTCTGCTATTGAATTTTGTGGCTGAAGACACTTAGTGAGATCGGCAGCAATTCTCGAAAAGTATTTGTTAAAGAGACTAGCCACTGTTGCCGGATCGTTCACATTGATACAGTTACATTTTAAAATAACATTTTCTAGAAGGTTTCTAGTTGATTGGGTCGTATTTTTTATATTCCAGTGATAGTGATGTTTGTTTATAACATTACAGTGCGAATTGTTTTACTCCTTCGAGATCACTTTCTCGTGAGTTTCTGATACTGTCCCGTTTCTGTAATCTGTCTCTTCGTTCTGTTGACAACGGTTCTGGAGCCCTCTCGTTAATACATTTAAAAATTGGATAACTAAGCATAGTGCCCGCTTCCGACGTTGCCACAAATTAGATGACAAGAAACAATATTTCTCTCGTGTACATGTTTAAGACAGTAACCATTGCTTCTCTTACGCAATGATTTGTAGTTGAGTTTAACCAATAATCTCATATGTAGGTGTATTTACCATTACACTAGCATTAAATGAGGTGGTTCGTCATCTTAGGAAGATATTTAAGTAGACGATAGCGACTCGTCTATCTCATGAGTACCACTATCACCAGAAACAAATCTGTGCCACTTAATACATTAATTTGTGCATTATGAAACAAGACATATACGCGTGCCCATTGTAGTAAATAGCATAGTCTAACTTTAGTTACCGAACAACTTTCCTTTAAAACGATTAACGAGCTGTCAGCACCGTGCATAAAATTCAGCTTGCGCAAAAGAAAGAAATAGAAGAAAATGATACGCTATCAATTTCCATTAATTAACCATCTTTGCCGCAATAAATGAGATTACCCCAAAAACTCGTAATAGAAGTTGACAGCATTAAAATGTACGAGTAGCACACTATGGGGCGGGTGCGAGAAGTGCCGATAATGGTTCAATTAGATCTTTTCGTGTATTTTGGAAAGGCACGTATTCATAGTCACGTGGTGCCAATACTTTTAATCGCTAAATTAATACAATGATTAGCAAGAAAACCCGAAATTCTAACCACTAAATAGGCATTAATTCCTTGAACTTTGTATTTGAAATTGAAAATAATTCAAGCTGTACGGACAAAATTAAAAGAGTAATTTAATTTACAAGACGATAAAGAGATGCATCTACGAAAGGAATGTAATAAATAACTTTGTCGTGATGTGTAATATTTGATTTTATACTACTCAATTTCTTAGTTAAAAACAACAAGAAATGCTATTCACGCAGCATTTCTTGCACGTCACATAGTGGTCACTCTCGTCACATAGTACCCTTTGTTTGGACACGTCACTTAGTTTCCACGGCCACCAAAAGGAGAGAAGTATAATAAATGTTTACCACCCGTAGGCGACGAAGACGAGCAACGTATATTAACTATTAAGAAGCGCCTTTAAATTCTAAATGAAATAAACAAAATGTTCGTCTGTGGCTCGAAATAATGCCAAAACAACAACCACGCGTGATAAGATCAACAGCTCTCTTCTTAATCTGCGGAAGAAAAAATATACATGTGAAGATAATTATTTAAAAATTCAACCCATACCTCAAGTTCATTTTCTTCTTGTCTAGGGTTGGATGTTGTAGATTTTCCTTTCTTTTTTTTCCTTCTCTTTTTTTTACCGCTGGTCTCTTCAGTTTGGGCGATTTCCTCAATGTCATTGTCCAGGGCCTCAATTTCGTCATCATCATCCTCCTTCGGTTGTCTTTCTTCAGCGTCTGATTCTGAATGGGACTGGTCCAACTAAAACAAAGGAGATACAAGCATAAATTTCGAAGTTCTTTACTTAGAAATGTTTAATTCCAAACGAGTACAATTATGAGATCTGACAGTGGGCAAAGGAAGAGGCCTAAGACTTATGTCCTCCCTTTTTTATTAGCAGGTAACTATAATGACGGCTTTGATGCTACAATGATTATACTTTTGGCTTCCACTCAATGAAAAACCGTAGGGTAGTCATGAGAGATGAACGATTATGAATGGGATAGTGTTGGGATGGGAGATGTAGTATGAGAAGGTAACCACGCTACATCCGTTGAAAACACCCATGCCTTACGCGGAACGCGAACTCGCAGTTTTCGGCTCCGAGAATATCGAGATGCTCCGAGTTTATGCGACATCGACGCCAGAACAAGTTTAATACAAGGTTCAAAATAGGTTTTTCCCTTTTTTCTAAAGAAGAAGAATAATAAGAAGAAGAAGAAGGTATATCAGAGTTACTGATAAACGGTGACTTATCTTACATTTCAGGAATAACCCAGGTTTACTGGTAACAGCTACCAATAGACACGGGGAAAATTGAAGGAGAGATCAAGGGAGGAGCAGTTTCCATGATTACAGCGAGGAGAGTTAGTGTAAACATGGAAAAGATTGAAAACGCGCGACTCTCGATAATCATTTTAATTTGTCTTCAGCTGTTTGTGCGAGCTGGCAGGCGCGTTTAATATGCATCACTTTCAATTTTAGTTTCGAATATGCTTAATTTTCTTGGTTATTTTCTGACGTATATAATTTGGGAGAAAACTAGAAGGATGATTCCTCCCACTCTACTACATAATCAGAATTTATTTCTGTACATAAGAGAAATATTTAGCGGTTAATCCGTATCATTAAATACGTTCTTTTTGTTTCGAATGAAAAATTCAGGGCCTGAATAAAATGCATCCCTGGGGCATGAGCAACCCTTATGGGCACTCCTGTATATATTTGATTTATGATAGAACGTCTGTTAATAGCCATATTGACGTGATGCCTGTAATAGCAGCCGGATCATAAAATCTTTGTTTTTATTTCTTGTACAATTACTGGGCAGTTGTGAAACGGGTATGTCCAATATTCTTTAACTTTAGCATCCTTCAAAGACTGAAAAAGGTTTTAAGAAACATCAGAAGACAGAAACAAATAATGTTATCACCTACGATACACATCAATATTTGCTTCACCTCAGCCTAGAAGATTTAGCACCAAGTGACCACGCAGGACTATCTTTGGTCTAGCCAGCATTAAAAATTGGTAGTATGTAATACGATTCGTACAATACAGAGGTTTTCAAATTTTTTCGACTGCGACTCCCTTGACTTGAACGTAAACTTCCTGCGGCTACCCTGGTAACAATGTTTCAAAAGTAAGGCTAATATAGCCGTTTATTTCTTCACACAACTTTAACTCACTTTTTTCTAAATCCGTGTGGAGATCAGTAAAACAGAAATGAGTTAGCTTCTTTAAGTTAGTTAAGTAAGAAATCTTTAGCTTCTAACTTTGTCTTCCACAATAGTATTTTCTTTCTGAACGATGACATTTAGTCTGAAACTTGCAAAATATTAGTTTCCTTACCTAGCAGAGATAGATTTAAAAAAATGAATTTTTCAAATATATCACAAAGATTAAAAACAAAATCACTGTTGACGAATTTTACGGAACCCAAATGATTTTCTCGAACAAGATAACAATGAAGTTCATTTCTTAGTTCGTACACCATTTTCAAGGCATTTCCTGTGCAAACCAGCGAGAGTTACAATACTAAAGTAATGATGTTCAGCCTCCGTATCATCGCATATTTCTTAAAAAAAAAAATCAAACTGTAATTAAGTTGCTGACTTCATAAATTTAACTACTTTGATCACTGATAGAAGAACTTCATGAAAGACACGGCTAAGGGTTTCTGATGTCAGTAAGGCTAAGGGTTTTTATTGCCCGTGTGTAACACAGTGGGTCCAAATTGCATGAGGAGCTTATTTACGAATCAAAGTCTGCAATCCAGCATTACAGCCGGCCATAGTACGAGCTACATCAGTACACACGTCTACAGAATTCTACCTAGTTTTCTTTCATAAAAGCGTTGACTATTTCAAAAAGGTCTTCAGATTTTGCTCCAAGAGTTATATTTCTTCAGAAAGGTATATCCTCACGCAACTCGATATCATTGCTGTATCTCACGTAACAAATTAGATGTGCGTCATTGTGGCTACCTGTAGCTTCATCCAACTGAACGACGAAATAACTTTGAGTTTTTCAATGACATTATTAATATAGTCACCAGTATCGAATATTCGACGACTAATTGTATTGTCTAATAAGGCAAACTTGCCCGTTGCTTGTCAGCAGTCGCACCTATCCTAATGGACACCATGTTTCAAGCAGCTAGTAAAACGAGTTCAGGAATGGTGTGAGGATTCTTGCTCTTCGCTATATGGTAGGCAAGCAACTCTGTGAGATGGAAGAAGGAGCTCTGTAGGTATTGTAGCTTCTTTAGTAACTGTTAATTTCTGAGCGGAAATGCCTCAGCTTATGAGAAAAGTGTTCCCGAGGCTTACTTTTCAAACTTCCATGATTTGACTCCAAACGACGTTTCATTTTATTAAGAACGACCACACATTGTGGTCGGTCACATATGCCACGTGCTGCGACTCGACCTACGACCTGCCACTCTTCGATTCTATGACCTGCTATTCTGGGCAAGGAAGGGGTGGCAATCGCTATTACCCCTGTGTGCAGGATGTCGGCACCGCCTTGCATTCGCGTGGGCACGGGACTGCGAAATACGCGTGGGCACGGGAATACTTCCATTTAAATGATTGATTGATTTTTCGTGTATCCGGGCGCGTCAACTGCTTCGGTCATAAGTCCCGTTCGCGTAGTGCATGTTATTTCTCGGGAGATGGTGATCTTCCCCCGCTGGATGGCGAGATTCGGCGCCGACCTACCGTCGACTAGTGGGGTTTCCCCCTAACCAGGACAAATTCGAAGCTCCCGACCGGTCTCCCGGGATATGTGGTAGTGTAGTGCATGTTAATGTAAGTGTGTGTGTAAGGGGAGAGGATAGGACAAGGAAGAGGAAGGACAGATCGCGCGCGGTCCGTGGCCCGTTGGTAGGGTACTGCTCCGGCATTTGCCTGGTGTTAATCGGAGAAACCACGGAAAACTACCGATCAGAGCAGCCGGCCGCTAGAATTCTCCTCCAGACAGCGACTGAATTCGATCTAGCTGAAAAGCTAGTGTCGAAAATCCTGCCGCCGTCAGGACTCGAACCTAGAACCTCCCGGTCAGAGGCGCTGCAGTGACATCAGTTGATGCACTGAGCTACCGCTACCGGTTTAAACGAGTCCGTTGACGTAAATCAGATGTTAAGGTAACATTCAACCGTCACTAGGAGCTTAACCGTTACTACAGTAGTGGCCTGTCATCCCATCGGGAGGACTGGATGACACCGTAACAACTGATTAATCGTCAACGAACTTTACGATTACATCGAAGTGTAGAAAGATTGACTATCCCCGGTCGCGGAGCGCGCTAGTGGTGTACATGGGTGCTAAAGGAGCCACAGGAGTTTATTAGAAAAGAATTTGCTAGATTCAATTCATCTACAATTAATTAGTAAAATAAATCATATCTGCTAGAATTAACGTACAGCATCATTGTACAAAATTATTTTAATTATTTTTAGACTTAAATGATACAAGAATTCAAGTAAATCAAATATAAAGATCATTTTTAATTACTACGACGCACCTACCATATGGCCATGACGCCCCTGGGAGCCGCGACGCACAGTTTGAAAACCCCTGGCATAGTAGGATGAGATTAGTAGTTAATACAGTGGTCTTCAGCAGCAAAACTGCTTATGAATAAAACCACACAAAATTATGATTATTAAGGTTTAAGGGCGTTTCAACAGCTAATGTCAATGGCGCTCGTGTTAAATTACCTTAAGAGCAGTACGCACTGAGGCAATGCCGAGCTAAAACATTTTTTAATGCCAAGTAAAATGTGAGTAAAACTGAAAATGAACCAGTTTAAACATAAAAAGGGTTTGGCCGAAAACAGCCAGATAAACACTTAAAATCTCAAAAAGCCAAATAAATGGCATTGTCCTCTTCTCTCAGATAAGGCTGTAAATGTCAGTCTCTCGTAAAAAGCTAAAAAGCTTGTAGAGAGAAGATTCGTCATTTCCAAGTATTTCTCTAGAGATGCCGCAAGGTGATGCCTTCGGTGGCTATATCTTACCTTAGAAGTGAGCATGCTCCATGGTAAGATGCATCTCGCAATTATCGCAAGTAGGGGTGGGGTCACCACAGTGATGTCCGTGGGAGAAATTGCAGTGACCGACCCGAAGGCATGTCAGAATAATTTCGCGCCTAGAGCCATGAGATGAAGAAGACCAAGGCTTTATGGAATCCTTGATTCTCGTGAGCTTAAAATCCGAGTTCTATCACTCTGTTTAATGCACTGAGAATAGCGCGTTTGATAACGAGGTATCATTTGTTGGGACTGTGAGGATGTCTACCTCAAGTTTTCTTCGCTTTGCTGCCTGGTCAGTCATTTCCTTTCTTTCCTATCAACCTTTCTTATTATCCCAATGTGACCAGAGATTCAACAAAAAAACAAATTATGATCGACGCACCAATAAATGATGGTGTTGGATGTTCATTGTCAGGGGGTCACAAGAAGAGAAGTAGGAGATGATTCGAGCGAGCTTTTTGAATCACTGCAGATCGCTGCTTCCTTTAATGCCATCGATGCAGAGATCTTACGTGCCTTACCTATTTCCTAAACACACCCATATATATTCATAACCTATTTCTCTGCAGTATACACGCGGCACGAAGGGTCCATATGAAAACTCCGCATGGCACTATGACAGTAGAAGGCGCATCCTACTTCACCATTTTGGAAGGAACCAACAGTGTGTATGACGTTATAGCCGGGATTTGCCTCCACTAAACTTCTGCCAGAAATATACACGGAGGAGCTGAGGATTTGGAGAAGTTTGATAATCTCAGGTCTATTTTAGGCCGGAGAAGTTTCCAAGGGGGAAAAAGACTTCGGGGGAGGGGGAGGTCACAGGGATGGGGAATTTTATATTGAGTTTTTGCAAAAGCGTATGGATACGGATACCCGGAGGATGGGGTAACGGTCTGAGTGCGTACGATGTCCTGTGACTTGGATGAAGGACTGCTTGGAGCAGTGGACTATTTATAGCTCATGCTTTCGCATCATTGGAGTCGATTACAATATATTGCCATCGGCTCAGGGATGGTTCATCAGCCTCGGCCAAGAGGCATTCAATGCGATTCGTCCCTAAAGAGTACTACCACGGTGGTACAGTCGGCAGTCGAAGAGATTCGCCGTGGTGGTACAGTCGGCATTCCACCATGGCACGGGAGGATGTCGTGGGTGACCCGACAACTTCGACATGGTAATTGAAGCCGCATGAAGAACGGCATCAGCAAAGGTAATTGAAGCCGCATGAAGAACGGCATCAGTAAAATGGGCAACCAAAGCATCGATGTTGTTTAGGCAGTTTTCCGATATCCGTACTTCTTTCTCGAATGTTTCCCACTCAGCTCGGATTAGCCAGCGAGGACGGGCAACGCTTAGGTCTGGAATATCGAAATTACCCAGAATGGGGAAGTGGTCACTGCCATGCAGGTCACCAAGGACAGTCCACTCAAAGCTGGTACAGAGAGATGGACTGCAGAATCTACGGACGAGAAAATGTTTGAAGCCACGTGAAAATGTGTGCTTTCGCCAGAATTCAGAAGAATTACGTTCTTGTTCTCCATAATATTTTGAAATATGTTGTCTCTCGGGCAGGTTCTTGTGCCACCCCAGGTGGGATTGTGGGCATTCAAGTTCCCTACAAGAAAAGGGGCAAGGTATCCCTAGAAGGGATACGGGTCGGGTTTCTTTTTCTTGTTTTTCCTTCTCTGTTGAGTTATGCACGAGTTCATGTGGGGCTCCTCGTTCCCTGCAGAATCGACTTGACTACTGTTAGAGAGAGTCGCATGAGTCGGGATAACTGTCTTTTGATACAAGCGACCTGAATCAAGAAGTAGGGCCTATCGGCCTCTGTTTCTCAGCGTGACTTATTTGTGTGTGTTGTCGAAACACTTGTTTTCGTTTCCTTCTTTATTTCAGATGGGACAAGGTATCTGGTATCTGCATCCCCACCGACGTCTTCAAAGGACACTTGACAGCATCGCGCAGAGATGTAGCTTTCGGTGTCTGAGTTTCGCAATTTGATGCATTCTGCTGTTGACCCACAGTGTCAGAGAAACTTCGAACCACATTGACAGCATCTGGTAACGACGTCATGCCTCAGGAAAGTAAACTTTCCCTAAGACCCGGGTCTTCTGGATCTCCCTTTCTTTCAAGAAGATTGGGCACTGGTTCGAATTCGATGGGTGATTCCCAAAATAGTTTACGCACCTCGGATCTGCAGAGCAGTTCGAATCCTATAATGATTATTTTTCACGCTTGATTTTCACGCTCATGATTATTTTGTACACTGACTGCGGCACTCGTGCAACGGGGCTGCGTATGGCCAAACCTCTGGCATTTAAAGCAGCGCAAAGGATTTGGTACATACTGCCTGACACGGAGATTGTAATAGCTACATATTTTCTCAAGCAGAGATGGCCGATCGAAGGTCAGTATCAGCATTGAGGTAGGGGTGAGTTCTCTATTCACTCTCCACTGGATCTTGTCAATATCAGTCACACCTTCAGGTTGAAAGAAGGCTTTCAGATCATCTTCCGTTTCTGATACGAAGTCCTCATGATTCACAACATCCTTGCAGAGGTTTAAGGTCGGGTGGGGCGACACATGCACCCGGAGGCCGGCTATTTCTTTTGGTTCCAAGATTTTCTTAATCTGTTCGTTACTACGGCATTCAAAAAGGATTGTGCCGTTTCTCTGTCGAACCATCACATGAATCTTGCCAATGTTTTCTATTCCTCTGGCCACTTTAATAGCAATTACACTCTTCATTGATTCACCGTCATTACTACAAGACATGATGAGGAAACTGGGCATTGTTGGAATATCCGACTCTTTGCACTTAGAAAATTAGCTTTTCGCCATCCTTGATAGTCACAAAAATAGTACAAAAGCTTTTTAATCTCGAGAAAGCTACTTAAAGTTGACCATGCGAAAATGCAGGATCGGGCAAGCACAACCTTAAGACCTTTATAATTACCCTTTGTATTTTGTACTGCAGGAATACCTGCTTAAGGTTACAGGAGGTTACTTTAGACTTTGGAACATTTAACTTTATTACCGAACTGAGAGGTACACCAGTGCTACTTAATCGCCTAGAATATCAAGTAATTAATTTCACTTCACATATAGTTGCAGATTCTGCACGTCTCTGAAGAGGTGGTGTAGTATCGAGAACCGCCACACCAGCAAAATGTAATAGAATGTCAAAGAAGCTCTCGTCCAATAGATTAAGGTGCGAGAAAAGTTTCTTTGTGGCCTTCGGCTCCAAACTTCCAGATTTTAAGGCCCTAGAACAATTCGTCTACGAGTTATTCAACTAAATAGATTTTAATAATGCAGCTCAAGGGTTGCGCGATGCATTTCACGTCAATATTGAGATTCACTTTTTCAATAAATCCTTCATATTTTCAAAGTCAAAGTGAAAATCGTCACGTCACGTCTCCGTGAAGTTATTTTTCTTTAGAGAACTAATTTATTAAGATCGGTTGCATAAGCGCAAAATTCATCTATACTACTGAAATACAGGAGGATTTTATGTAATATAAATAAATAATCTAATATAAACAATAAAACATGAGATCAAGTAGCAGCATATGGACTATCACACGCTGTACGAACTATATTCTCCTCTCCCCATTTTCATGATTAACATATCGATCAATAAATTCAACTTGCTAGCATGTAACATTAAATTTTTTCCTAACCTGCTCAAAAGAGCATTTACTGTACTAAATGTACTACGAGAATAGTCCTAGTTCTCTTGTAAATGTTTCAACATGTCAATGATATAAATTAACTTTGTAGAAATTAATCACTCTAAGGAAAGGAGGCCTCCCAGCTTTTTCAATGCAATATCAAGACTGAACCCGCTGACGTGAAAATTTAGTTATTAGTAGATATGATGTGGTACCACACCAAGTGCATGTTTACTGTAGGTTATATCACAATTTTTTCACAGAAACTAGAATGTCCATATTTACATTCGATAAATGAACGGTTGCACTGTACACATAACAAGCAATCTTCATTGGTATGAAGCAATTATTAACACCGGATTGTTGCTACGAGAGCATAATACTGGTTTATTTACATAATGCTGAATCAATGATAATGCAAATAAACCTTATCAGTCGGCGCAAAACACGGTGTACACAGAAAGCATACATATAAAGATGGAGAAATCAAAGCGTGACGTCACAAAGTTCGACTCCAACGCCGAGTAATATAGTTGGTATTGGATAATATCGATAAGCGCCGGACAACCAAGAATGGAATAAAATTTCCAAAAGAAAACGTTTCTTTGAGGTTTCTGACCTCAAAATTTCCAGTTTTAAGGCCCTAGAACAACAAATCCTTCGACTAGAACAACAACTTCAACAAATCCTTCGCATTTTTAAAATAAAAATACAATTCGTCACGTCTCCGTGAAATTCCCTTTCTTTAGAGACCCTATTCATAAAGATTGGTTGCCTGTGAGAGTCGCAAAAGGTATGTATATTACTGAAATAGTACAGAAGACGATGTTAAAGTTGTAGGTAAAACAAGGAAAAAACAAAGCATAAATAATGGCGCAGATCTGATTTTCGTTGAACTCTGAATTTTAGAAAGTTGCAAAAAGTTAGCTTTTCAAAACTACAAAATTGTAGACTGAGATTTTTCTTTTAAACATCTATTCAAAAAAACATCTTTTAAAAAAATATTAGGTCGAATTTTTAAAAAAAAAAATAGTGCTATTCGCCTAATTTTTGCTTGAAATTAACGATATTAAAGAGCTCAAAAACTGCGACAATTTTCTTTCATTTTTTTCATACATAAAACAAGGGACGCTTAAAACAATCGGGCAGATCTCATTACCGTTGAACACACTGATTTTTTCAAAAATTGCCTGTTGGAAATATTGGGAGAGAATTAATTTTTTTAAGCGTCGGCCCAAGTGAGGATTACAGAGTGATTGCATGGTGTAGAGTTAAACAACAGCGAGTTATATCGATGGACCTGAGATGGAATACTGGCGGGGAATTTTTTTTGTTGGTTGTCAAGATTTTTGCAGGCCCATGTGGTATAATACTGATGATCTGTTATAACTAGGGCTTGAACATGTAGACACTAAGAAGGTCGAAAATATGTAGGCAAATAGGCACTTAAAAATAGGCAGGGAAATACGCATTATAGATGACAACAGGCGGTACTTAGGAAGTAAAAACTTAAAAATATGGAAAGGGTGTCGACAAACAACTTGTATATCGTTTAGAGAGTGGTCAGATTTCTTTGAACCAATACAAAGCATTTTTAGTAGCTGATATTCCCCTATGGAAAATCAGTAACCCAGTTCTCAAAATATTTCTCAGTCAATAAACTCACCAATACGTACATGATGAAAATACACTGCGTAAGATACATGTGGGACGTTGTTACAATAATGTTAGCAGCTATTCAAGAAAAACTAGCAAACCGTGCCCTATCTTTTGAATGTGTCACATAGAAGCAACAAATAATGTGAGTGTACAAGTTGATAGAATTCTTGACATTACTATGGCCCATTGGTGCTAAGTACGATCGGTTACTGTATTCGTCACTGATCGTAGCTTGCTAGCTTATGAAAAGGATTTTTTTTCTTTTTGATTTATATATCATGAGAAGCACATGCCCTTTATCGCGTAGCAGAATCGATACTCAATTGTTTCTCATTAGTACACTGGTTAGAGGTTTCCTTAAAGAACATTTTTGTCAAATCCTCTCTCAAAAGTTCAGTTGTATCGATCAATAGCATCTAATATTCCACTTTCACCAGCACCAGTGTTAACTCGATGAGAAACGTAGCTCGATGAGGCCTTGTATTACGCTCAGCACATACAATCTGTTAGAGAAGTGGTCAGTTTATTGGATTCAAGTGATGCTGCTACTATTGAGGCTGCAAAAAATATTCTCTCGAGCAATGAATTGGATGAAAATCTTGTCTTGATGTCTGTCCATTTTTTTACTTTACCCAAAGCAATCAGATCACTAGTAATCTGGGTAATATTTCTGGATATGCATGTCATAAAAGAAAGTGTCGAACATTGTTTCCAAAACTCTGGATACCAAACAATGTGAAATATCAGACACACTCTCGAAGGAAAACTCAGTTTTATCGAAAGATTATCTCTCTTAGTAGAACAAATAGCATTTTTTAGATACACACCTTTAACCTCTTGTGATGTGGAGACGTTATTCACGATATAACAGCAGATTGAGGGACAAAAAGCGCAGTTTCTCAATTGACACTATCGGTCAAGTGTTGGTCGTAAAATTAATTTCATTGCTCATCTTAACAACGAAACAAGTTCTGCATCATCCCGGTAATGCTGTAAGATAACTTTGACTAAACAATCGTAATCTTAATGTACTTCTTACAATTAGTTAGGGGGGTATTTATGGGCATATTTTGCATTTTAAGTGCATATTAGCATGAATATTTTGTAGTTTTTTTATGGCATGAACTTCCGGGCCTCAGTAATGAGACCAGTTCCTAAAAAGTGTAATCGATAGCACCACTCGTCAACTGTATAATGTACGAGTATATAATGAGTACAACTGTATAATGTACCAACGCCTGTGATAAGAGACAACACAACATAGTTTGAGGCAACAGTTTTCTAGAAGGTGCGGTGACACAAAGTGACCGAGGCTTACGGTATATAAAGTTGTCACAATACCTGGTATGTTTAGAGGATGTCCGCAAGCAATATTTTTAAATACTTTATTTCTCTGCGTAATCAAACTTTTATTCTAACAATGACAATCATTTTCTACTCGTGGATACTACACTACAAATTCTCCCTGATTGCGTGAAATGTGATGAAGCATTCAAATCTCAAATTAATGGAGATTCTGACCCGACGAGATACTTGATTCCGGGTGTGTTATATGTTTATCTAATCGTGAATACTATAAAACAGTCATTGTTAAACTTTTGCTTAAAAATAACTTTTTCATACTTCCAAAGCATGCATATTTCTCCGATCTCACATATTGCGCCATATCTGGCATGCAACCGGAAAACCGAGCAACTGCCTGCTCTTTGCCCCTCCCTCGCCCGATAAGAGTATTTACACCTCGCGCTGCCTATCAAACGTTTTTCCGCCGTCTGTATTTTGCAACCGTGAAACGTTTCATTGCAATCTTTCGTTTGATCAAGTACATTCAGAGTTCTATAATTCCCTTTTTATGGCAGGTGAAGAATCTTCATCGTCTGCTGAAGGCAATCTGCATTTACATTATCAAATTTAGAAGCCGGTCTTTGTTCCTCATATAGTTCCCACAACCGTCCCCCCCCCCAAAAAAAGGTGACAGAAAAATTTTCTTTCTTTCCTTTCTTCCAACAACATCGCGGCCCTTTCTGATGCCGCTATTGACTTTCCAGATAATGCAACATCTCCCGAACAATAGGTACCACTGATCTTTTTTTTTAGCTTCTCGCCTTAGTACGCACATAGTACGGAGGAAATATTGTAATCGTGCGTATTAAAATCGGTAATTTTTCGACAGAATTTTTTTATTGTCGGGCCCTGGTAACCAAAAGGGGGATAAATCTTGTTTCCATATGAAGTAAATTACTTCCTCTAACGACTTGTAAAGTCAAAATCCACGTTTGGTGGGTCCTTGATACCGAAGAAATCGATTGACGGCAAAAAGGCTTCTCTGCCAGCGACTCTTGTGTGACTGTTCCATTACCTGCCTGACTTTCAGTCCGAGAGTCCGACCGTCTCTCCGAGTGTCTGTCTCTGTCCGTCTGTGGTCAACGCTAGCGCCTAAACCGTCCAGACCATTTTCTCCAAAGCAGATATTCCCTGATATGGACGAATGCGAGACCGTGTGAATTTGAAACTGATATTTTGATTTTGGAGGGAATTTTACATAAAGCCTTAATTTCAAAATTTTCTCAAAATGTTTGATTAAACATTGTCCTCTGGTAGCATAGACAACACTTAAAAGAATTGCGCTGGTCTCGTCGTTGAAATTCCGATTTTTTTTTCAAAATTGCAAAAGTTCAATTTTTTCGGTGCTTTCCTACAACCACAATATTGACGATAAAGATTTCTTTCCTGAATGAAATGTTCTTTAGAGACATCTCGGAATAAGCTCATGTATCATTTTTCGAAAATTAGGCAATTATGGGAGTTTTCGCGTAATTTTGTGAGACATATAGGCAGTTTTTAAACAATTATTTTCTCAAAAGCGGCTCCAATTTTCTTCTTCAAATTTTCTCCTTGTATGTATCAAAGGACGGTAAAAATGGCGTCGGTCCTATTTTCCGAGAACACACACTATTTTCCAAAATTGCAAAAAGTTAACATTTCAAAACCACTTTTACTGAAGATATACTCTTAAACGAAATGTCCTAATAAAGTAGTTCTGCAAAAAAGGTTATGTGCGATTTTTAAAAATACGAGAAGTTTTCGCATAATTTATACTAGATGTCAATGCAATTTATGAAGAAAAATTCTTAAAAATAAATATATTTAAAATTTTCCCGCTGATACACAAAAGCCTGATCGACTTGATAGACCTTAAAACGGCGCAGGTCTCATTTTCGTTGAACTCTTAATTTTTGAAAACTGCAAAACTTATAATTAATGCGAGAAAGTATGTTCTGCTGTAGCGCAACTAGATATACTACTTAATATAATTATTTTATATGAGTTTATTTTTATATACCTACTGGCTAGTGATACTTGGGCCCAAGGTACTAATACTGGACTTGTATTATGAGAATGTATGAAAATATTATCTACAAGAACTTTGCATGTATTCGTGAGTCCAAAACGGTCACTGGAATATCTTCACACCTCATAATCTTCAAAATAAAAATAAATTTCATAAACTGTGTTAATATATTTAATCAGAACATTCCTAAGTTTACACAAATACCAAATAAGCCATATAAGATATATTCTTTTCATGCTGAATGAATATACTGAGTACCAATGAGTATACTGAATACCAAACACAGCGAACTCAAAAGAGTTCGCTGTGTTTGGTATTTTTACTGGACCTCTACAATAATAAAATCAATCAGCGGGAAAAAGGTTTATTTTCGGATATAGTGAATCTTTGAGATAGAGGTTCCTAAAAATGACACCTACAAAATAAAATATAGTGAAACGTCTCTAAAAGATCATCCTTCTCACGACTTTTTTTTTAACCGGGAGCGGTGGCTCAGTGCATCAACTGATGTCGCTGCAGTGCCTCTGACCGGCAGGTCCTAGGTTCGAGTCCCGACGACGGTAGGATTTTCGACACTAGCTTTTCAGCTAGGTCAAATTCATTCGCTGTCTGGAGGAGAATTCCCGTTTGTTAGGGTACTGCTCCGGCATTCGCCTGGAGTTGATCGGAGACGGAAAACTACCGATCAGAGCAACCTCCCACTAAAATTCTCCTCCAGACAGCGACTGAATTCGACCTAGCTGAAAAGCTAGTGTCTGCTCGCTCGATATAAGTTTCATTTCTAGAGTGAAGTGATATGGAGTGGTTTTACAAGTTTTTCCGGTAAATATGCAAGTTTCGAAAAACATATTCAGTGAAACGAAAACTGCGTTATCTTCGAATCGATCGTGAGAAAGTGATTCGCGAAAGTAAAAGTGGTTTGTCGGAAAGAAAAGTAATGAATAAATTTAAATGAAAAGCACCTATTGACAGGGGCAGATCCAACCGATCACTTTCAAGGGAGACATATTAGACTTTTGTTAAATAATAAACATTAGTTATTATATTGTACATTATATTTGTAGTGTATATTTGATACTCTACAATATTTTTTAAATAAATACATAATTCGAACATAAATTAATATTCAAATACATTTTGCGAAATAAAAGAAGGTAACAAACCAAAACTCTTGGCCAGGGGGGGGGTCATGACCCCATGCCCTCCCCCCCGAATACGCCACTGCCTAATGAGAGAAAATATTTTAACTGAGTGGGACGCTGCGTGAAGTCTCGGAGGTTAGGCAACTAGAGACATCGCGGGTTCCTGGATGGGTGGCCGTCTGGGTTCCTCGGGGATCCGAGGACGCCGAGCCCGTGGACGAATGGATAAAAGGCAATGACTGACTAGGTTAAAGGAGGTCCACGTTCAACGACACTGCTGAAACCAAATTGTTTTCGGAGCTTTGTCATCTAAACCTTTAATGATTGGTGACATTTCAGAATTTGCTTACATGGTCTGCGGCCCCATGTTGCAAATTACAGTGTAATTCAATGAAAAAAAAAGTATGATTTATCATATGGTGGAATATTTCTGGTTTACAGAGCAGTAATAGATCGATTTTAATTTTTTTAAATCCCCCTATTCAGCTACCAAGACAATTTCTTACATGAAACCAACGTAGGTAGCTTAATACAAGTTTTATGGTAATCTGGGAACAAAGTATTGTCAGATAAAGCCGCTCGTCACTACACACCTAATACTATCTAGAATAAGGCATCCATGAAATAGAGTTTGTTGGCTTCGCTGTGGTAGACACTAACATGACTGCTTGCCAATGGGGAAACTAGAAAGAATTGTTCAACATCGTAAAGAAGGAATGATCTACAAGAGTTGGCAAAACTATTCCCACAATATTGTCAGTAATTAGTGTCACGTGTCAATGATTACTGTCAAGTCACTGGAGGAACTGAGCACCATGAAAATTAATTATTAACATTTAGACGGCTGTTACAATAAATACATTTCCAAAGGTTAGAAAGTTCATGGGTGCAGATATGTAGTACAATTGTCTTTTTTTTTAATTTTATTTAGAAAAAAGTTATAGGCCTAATGTAATTGGATTATAAAATCCTATACGCAGTGTGTGTGCTGTTGTGACTACTGTAAGTTTTATATTTGTCAGTAAAATGTAATCATCCTTGACTTTTATTTGAGCTATTACTGTCAATTCAGAAAACTATGAATGAAGAAATATTTATAATAATAAATATTTATAAAATTATAAGAATATATTTATAATAATAATAATAATAATAATAATAATAATAATAATAATAAACCTAGCTAAGTGGCTCATCGCGTAGTGCGCTGACTTCGCAGTAGGGAGGCTCTAGTTGGATCCCCGGGCCGGCCATTCTGACCGGGGTTTTCGTGATTTCCTTCAGTCATACAGGCGAATGCTAACATGGTTCAAAAAGTACGCGTAGGCTTCCGCGGCTCGAGTATCAATACCCTGATGAAGCCTGCGACATGTCAGGCGAAACGTCGGCCTCTCAACCCACTACGCGGCGTCACCCGGACAGCGAAGAAGAAGTCATGGTTCAAAAAGGCCATGATCACCTATCATCCATTGCCTCAAAATTCATAATCCAAGGCTTTACAATCATCTTACGAAGGGATACAGCTGAAAAGCTGATCCCCATAATTACGCACGTCTCTCTCCAGGATAGAATATGACAGGGCCTCGGAAGAGAACGTGTAGCGTGGTTAGAAACGGCCGATAGGCGGCTGCTGCTATTAATAAATAATAATAACAAAAATAATAGTAATAACAATAACAATAATATTAATAACAATAATAATAATAGTAATAACAATAATAATAGTAATAATAATAATAATAGTAATAACAATAATAATAAAAACAATAATAAAAAAATTGCACATTTGCACTATTCCATTATTATCTCTCTAATTCAATTATCCTATTATTCTATCACTATTCTTCTCCTCTTTTCTGCAAAAGGAGAGCGGCAGCATGCATTCACTTTCTGATGCAAGGTCCTTAACAACAATCTCTAAACCTGTCAGGAATACTTATATACTGCTTACATTCCTACTAATCTAATCTACTTACTGTTCTAATTTCATAAAGAAGTTATAGTGTTTTCCTGAGAATATCACTGAAAATGCTAAAAGTATTTTTTTTTATGTATTCTCATGAAATATTTCATTCATTCTAATCAGGATGTTGTGTCAATTATTAATATTTTTGAGAATTTCCTCAAGATCCACTATCTCGAATTCAAAAAACTAATTTACTTAATATAAATTAGCAGTTCCCAATGAGAAAAGCGGAATTTGTCACCGAATGAAGCTTGTCCAAAAATGTGTATAATATTGGTCAAACAATGAATAGGCTGTAACAAATACTATTTTTCCTCATATAAATTACTTTCATCTTCATCGGCTTACAGTTTTAATGCATCCTTTTGTTTTTAAAATATTCATATTTCAGAAAAAACTTCTACTGAATATTAATTTTATTGCATTACATTGCAACTTTAAAGCAGGAAAAAATAATGAATGTCATTCCACACAAAATATTAAACACAACTACTACAAAATTTACTACTACAAAATTTGAAAAAGAATGTAACACAGTCTTGAATTTCAAAACCAACGATATCAACTAATGTTCTCATGATATTGTATTCACCTTGATTTAGGCAGAAAAGAAACATTAGGGTTTTTTTTTCTTTCAATGAATTCACCATAAAGCTTCATATATTTTTTTATGGATATACGATTGCAATATTTTATGGATGTAGAAACCCTCAATAGTCTTCATGACACATTAACATGACATCCAAAACTATATTTGGCACTGTTGTTCGCTGAATTCTTTGATTACTTAAAATATTTATTAATTTAACATTCATTGATTACTTAAAATATAGTAATCAATCACTTAAAATACTGTATATGCATTGTAATAAGCTGAAACATTTCCATAGAAAATAAAATATACTGCAGCATACCGTAATTGAGTCTGAAATTTAGAGTTGCAAATGTTTTGTACAAGTGTCTTCCTAAACCCATTTTAATTAAACAATTAACTGAAGAACTACCTACTTGAGCCCTTTGACATCTCAAGCTCCATTCAGCCAGAATTACGGTTCCTCATTAAATGCACACTACCATCAACATCATCATTGCTCTTCAATGGCATTTGAAAATAAAAACATTTGTGATCTGCAATCATTCAATGAATAATATGGTAATTCTTCCATTTGTTCATATAACGTTGATTTAACAATAAGAGCATAAATTACTTTCAAGTTTCTTATCATTAATACAAATTTCATATACCTGCAAATTGCAACTATTTGTATATTTTGAAATCACATTAACATTACAATCAAAATCGATTAAGATTTATTACCACTATACCACGAAAAAATGACTTCTTTCCATTGGCTTTATTTTCTTGACAGAATGTAATTAGAGTACCCACCCTAAAATCTCCTTCTCAGTTCCCCTCCATTCAGGGTTTCCTTTTTTCCCCAGAAGTTCAAATCCTCCACCACCACTGAGACCATTTGTCTCTACTCAGATCTCACTTCACTTCCCTTCTGCGTCTGCCTAGTGTCAGTTCCTTTTTACAACATATTCAAGTTTTCCCACATATAAACAAAATATTTAGTCTTAATTACCCTTTTTACCCATTGATCTAACATATTACTAAACATTCAACTTATGCTTTGAGACACATTTCATAATCTCACATTACTTCCATGCTCTCTTTGCCACTTTCATAATCTCATGAGCCAGTGTAATTCATCATGTATTCATGCTACATATGGTATTCTCTTTCAATTTAAAGCAAAATTAAATTACCTCAACTATGTAATTATTGCCAGGAAAGTCCCTCCGCAACGAGCTGAGTCAGGGCCTCCTATTATAAATTGCATTTATGTTGTTTTCAATTGATCTGGTTGCTACCAAGTGAAGGGGATAACACTTCTAGCATCTGTTATGATTGTGGTAAGTATGCAATATTTTTTTTATTTTGTTACAAGCTGCAGCTCATATTAACGATGTAATTTCTGTTGCTAGCACTCTCACCAGCGAGGTGCCATTGCAGAGAGACTTTCCTGGTGCAATGTACTTAATGCAAGACTAATATTCCTGGGAAAAAAAATTAAACGTTTTTCTCCAATAGTTAATTTCACTTAGTGTGAACATACATAATAATATATGATTACTATAAAGAAAGTTGGTGTGATTTTAGTGTTACAACTTCCAAATATATTAAATGAACAATCATTAGAAATTGTTTCATGATGAAATTCGGTTTAAAGCATACAATTTGTTCAGAATTTTTTTTCTCTAACCTTTTTACTAATACACTGCTAACATACATGCAATACATTGCATTCTCAAATATGCATATGTAAAATGAAATTTATCACATCTGGTGTATTATATCGTAATGTCACGCGCACAATAATTGTTAAAGCACACTGTAGGTGATGATAATTCATATTTCGATTATATTTCTCAGATATTAAACGTCATGTTATAAGAAAAACATGTTCCCATGAACGTACAAAATGTACCACACAACCCAACAAATACGCAACTTACCACATCGAAAGGATTGACCGGCAAAGCTTTTCGTCTGGCCCCTCCTCCTCCGTAATTAACAGAGTCTTCAAAGGTGTCATTGATATCATCTATCTGTTCCATGAAACTGTCTTTCCCTTGCATCCGTCTTAACACTCTTGATGACATTTTGAAGATATATGAGTTAATTCCACAAGACAACAACAAAGAAAATTTCACACATATATTCACTACACTTTCCCAATAGATTCGATGGTATTCTTGCAAACTGTAATGATTTGCTACAGCACAGTTTTCGTGGTTACCATATGACACGCACCCGATCACGTCGTCCACCTACTTCAACACGTTCAACTCACGACCGGATTCGTATCGCTTCGGACGGATTCGGGTCGCTTCGGGTTGACCAGAACTTGACCACGCGTAAACAACTGAAATCAGGGACGGCAATTATGCGACAATATGACGAAAGAGAAACCTGAAGACGCGCTTATTTTGAGGCTATAAAAGACTGTTTTAACCCTTTGCATTTTTATTATTAAACAAATTTGCAGAAAAAGTACATAGAAGAAGCAAATCATTCATAATTCCTGAAAATAGAAAATTCAATTCTATTAATATGTTTTATCGTTACAAACATTTTAGTATTCGAAGGTGGCTCTGAGGCAGTCCTAGGCACACGACCAAAAATATCATATCTCATTGTAATATACTTGCGATGATCATTTTAAAAAATCTAAACAATTAAAAATCAAGTGAAGACAATACTAAGAGTCATAATAAAAAAGCATATATTTAACAAAAATAAATTTTGATTATATATTTTAATGAAACTCCAAAAAAAATTGTTTTTAGCGTGAAACACAAATGCAACTAGTTTTCATTTTCTAAAAAGATCCCAATCCCTTCCTCTTTATCTATCATCACTTGCTTCAACAATAACAGTATCTTTATTGCCTGAAGGAATCGGTCGAATATCCACCCCATAAAATATTATATTTGAGATAGATATGATTCAGGAATTTAAAAAAATATGACATATCAAAACAAAATCACATTCATTATGTATTAGCAAAAACGTTTGCACCAACAGAATGATGTAAGATCAATTATTCAAGACATAACTGATACACTATTGACATTACTGCCCGTTACTGCCTTGAAGACATTTTATATTTAAAACGTTATTTCTTTCTACACATACAACCAGCATTCAACTGTAGATAAAATAAAACGTATATATAGGTACTCACCAAATCACTTAATATTTCGCATCGCCAATGGCGGCAATATCAATTACCACAACAACTCGAAGGTCGAGCATACTGCACTCACTGACTCACTGATGCTCACTGACAAAGTCGGGGATTCCGTAAAGCGCAGCCAACCTTTCAAACTTACAACATGGAACGCTATGCGAGAAGCGTATCTACGTTAATTGAGCGTAAAGCAAAGCGACAGCGACAGAACGATACAGCAGATAAAAATCAATGAATAAACTAATAAAATAAATAAGTAAATCGAAGATACAGATGATTTTATTTAACAGTTAATTTTATTGCATTTCAATAGGAATTTCTCCCACGCTACAGGGATATCTTGTAGGGGTCGTGGGAATGCTCTCATGAACGGCAATCCTTTATTAAAGGCCGTGACATTTCCATTGAGCAACAGCATACCGGGTCGGAAAAAGCCCTTGTTGCCTTTTATTTTCAGTGTGTTCCATATGTTTTTGTCGTGGTTACGATCGGGATATTTGTGCTTTAAGGAGGGCTGTTGCGCTGAGCACGTTGTCAGTGTGAGGAGGTTTCGGAGGGTAAAATATTGTTTACATTTTGCTGTCCTTTTAGAAACTAGTGGTGCAACAATAGCATATCCTATCTTGCATTATTTCTGACTTTTGTAATTTTCGAAAATTCAGAGAAGTCAACTAAAATAACACCGACCCCATTTTTTAAGCTTCCTTTGTTCTCTCCATGGAAAAAATTTAAAGAACTAGCGTTGCAACAACTGTACATTCTTTCGGGCATTATTTCTAACTGCTCCGCTAAAATATAATACTACATGATCCTGCAAAAGTGTTTTCAATTAGCAATTTTTTTCGCACCAGGACTCGAACCGAGGCCCTCCGAGTTAACTAACTGTGAGCCTTACCTCTTTGATATGAAAACGCCGTGAGTTTCGAACTTGGGCCGACGCTTAAAAATATAATTGTTCCAATACTTTAAAAAATGTACATTACCTTTTTTAAATATGTGATTTTTTAGAACAGACTTTATTTAAGACAAAAATCGCGGTCTTCCATTTTGTAGTTTTGAAATGTTAACTTTTCGCAATTTTCGAAAATACAGAGAATTCGTAGAAAATGGGACCAGCACCTACTTTTTTATCGTCCTTTGATACAAACGACGAGAAAATTTAAAGAAAAGGTTTCGAGCGGTTTTTGAGGATACAAATGTTTAAAAAATTAAAATTGCCTATTATTCACGCAAAATAACACAAAAAGTACTTAGTTTTCAAAAAATTGAACGTGACCTCATTACAAGATGTCTTTACAGAACATATTTCTTCAGAAAATTCTATATCTTCAATATATAATTGTAGGAAAAAAATTGCACCTTTGCAATTTTCGAAAAATCAGTGATTAAACATGAGACCTGGACCATTTTCTTAAGCGTCCTTTACGCTATCCAAGTGTAAAGTTTAATCAGAAATTTGGAGCCATTTTTAAGAAGGTTTTGAAAATATATTTGAGACCAAGCAAATTATCCTCACAATCAAAATATCCGTTTGAAACTCCCAATGCCTCGAGCTCGTGCAGATGGATGAGAGAATATCAATTTTGGAAATATTCGGCTGAACGATTTAGGCGCTAGCGTTGATCACAAACGGTCAGTTTTGTCGTCAGTTTTTGGTATCAAGCACATACAAAACATAGATTCTGGCTACACCACGTGTCAGATGAAGTAATTTATTATGTATAGGAACAGGATTTAATCACTCTTTCGTTACCAATGTCCTACAATACAAATTTTTCTGTCGAAAATTCGCGGTTTTCGGGCGCACAATACTTTCTCTTTTTACATTCGTAAGGGCGAAAAAGAGAAACAAATTGAGAAGAATTTTTTTATTGCATTAGCTTAAAACGGGAACGACGCAAAAACTACTCGCTTTTTCAAAAAAAAAAATACAGGACCCTTTTTAAAGATCTATTTTTTTCAGAACAGATTTTATTTTATTTATTTATTTATTTTACGTCAAAAAACAGTTAAAAACTGCGTATGACCTGCTATGGAGAAAAGTGAATTGTGTGCACATTTTCAAAATTCTGTGCTCCCTACACTAAGTCATATACTACTTAAATTTTGAATTAAAAATTTTAATTTTAAAAGGAAAAAAAAAAACAAAAAACTCCCATGTAAAAAAATCTATTTTCAAGGATAAATAAGCAATAAATTTTGAATTTTGAAAGGGAGAAAAAAAACTCTCATGTAATAAAATCTATTTTCAAGAATAAATAAGCAATAAATTTTGGCTCTTATTACTTCCTGCCGCTACAACATGGAAACGATAATTTGAATAATTGTATTTCCCACTGAATTCTAGAAGACGTGAACAGAAAATGAAGTTACATTTATGTCCAGAAGCAAAACAAGGGGCCAACTCAGCATTTGCTCAATGGATCGGGGAAACTGGACGAAAAACCTCATCGAGATGGGGGTCATTGTCACGGAAGCTGTAGTACAATAGTTGTTACAGGTTGTTTATACTCATTTATACAGTCCAAATAGTAAATAATGTATTATGTATCATTGTTAAAATTAATGTTACTTTTCTTGTGGTGCTCAGTATAGTCTCTAATTGTATAGAAATAGTTATGCAGCAGAAACGATTTCACTTGGGATTTAAACTTTTCTATTGAATTTAATGTTTAATGTCATCTGGCAAAGTGTTGTAAAATAATGTACATGTATTGTATGTGATTTTTTTGTAATGAGCTGTTGATACTGTCACCTGATGAATATGATTTCTACGTCGAGTGTTATAGTAATAGACTTCGGCATTTTCTGAAAATATATTCCCGCCCTTGAGCAAGTCATTTTTTACAATAACCACTGATTCGTAAATAAAAAGACACGGTAATGGTAGAATTCCTAGATTAATGAGGAGAGGCTTACATGAATCACGTGGGTGGGATTTGGTTATTATTCGTACAATTCGTTTTTGTAATCTAAAAGTCTGGGAGCTATAAGATGTATTTCCCCAGAATATTATGCCATATCTCAGGCGGGAATGAACATTCGCGAAGTATACACAACGAGCAGTATGAAGGCTGACTGAATTTGCAAGAATTCTGAACGCGTAGCATAATGAACTTACTTTTGTGTTCAATTCATTTAAATGGACGTTCCATTTGAGATTTGACTGAATTGAGAGACCTAAAAATGTTGTTGCCTTAACATCAGTCAATGGTACACCGTTCATTTTCCATGGAGCACAGAATTGTTTATTCGAAATGGAAAACTGCATTAAAACCGTTTTATTTTCGTTTACTATTAATTTGTTATTTCGGAACCAATTTGAAACATGTGATATTGTACTATTTACTGTTTCTTTATTGCAAAGGATGTTCGTATCATCCGCAAAGAGAACCGTTCTTCCGTTTCGAATCGTCGAGGTCATATCGTTTACGTAAAGTAGGAACAGAGTAGGACCTAAAATGGATCCTTGAGGAACTCCACATGAAACGGGCAAAGAGTCGGAACGGTGCGTACGTAATGTTCCATCATTCCAGTAAGGTATTTCAACTCTCTGATATCGTTGTTTAAGGTACGAACATAACCAATCTAGAGCAATACCACGAATTCCATATGAAGGTAATTTGGAAAGTAAAATGTCATGATCAATGACGTCAAAATCTTTTGAGAGATCTAAAAATAATCCAATAGGTGCCTCGTTTTGATCCAATGATGAGGCGACATTTTCAAGAAACTGTACTTAAAAAAAACGGAAGATTTCATTTTAGCCACAGGAACCTTCGGCATCCTTTCTGTTCAACTGGCAACAGATGGTTCTTCTCTTGGTGTCTGGACATTTTGATAGCTATGGCGGCAGTTATAACTTTATACATTACTGGCAGATAAGTGATTGGCCTGTAGTTCTTCGCCACAGAGCTGTCACCCGCTTTGGGTAGCAAATACATGATGCCGCGTGTGAGCCATTCCGGGAGTTCCTTTGAGTTTTCGAAACATTTATTAACATCACAGATGAGTTAGATGAGAATGTAAAGCTGTCAATTTCTTAATCCAATAAATCCGGATCTTATCAATGCCGGGGGATTTCCAGTTTCTCATGTTCTTAACTCGGAACAGGTCCTCTTCCGAGAATTCGTGAAGATGTTCCACTGTTTCCACGAGTCTATCGGCAGCATCAACTTCAGATTGGAGCCAAGATGCATCTTTGTACTAGGATCTGCTTTCTTCCCAGATTCCTGCTCAAAATGTCATCTTTTGAAAGAGGGGACAGCATTGCCATTCGGATTTTGAGTCATATTGCATCTCTTTGAGTCTGTTTCAAACAAGCGATTCTGTACATGGAAATCTTTACGTTTGAATCGTCTAATTCGTTGAGCCCCCAACTTGGATTTTCCCTCTTGGCTTTTCAACTACCATTAGATTTGTTGTGTCATTTTTAATTTTGGTATTTTTGTTCAACATGGAGTATTTTACATTGAACTTTAGAGGTGTGCGATGATTTAGAAGGCTAAGTGTGATATTTCACGCCGAGTGTCGGCTTCATAACTCTTTTCGCCCAGAGGGGTACGGAACTGTTTACTCTGTCTAACTGCCGGCCGACGGTGTTCTTGACTGGCCCCAAAATTATCTGAGATACCAGATATCCAGTTCCATACACGATGTGATTATTTTCAGTAATACCCAAATCTCTACCTGAGTCTGTACCACCTCATTTGAGACGGAATCCGCTGCATCTGTCACTCTCTTAGCTTTGGCATTTTCATGTATTCTCCTAAACGTTGCACGAGATTCGAATGGACGAATTGTTTCTATCTCGCGTCGAAGGAGATTTCGCGTGATGTCCTGATCGTATAAATTTTCGGATTGTCGGATAAATTTTCACTACTGATGGGCAGAGATTGGGAAGAGATGAACCTTCACCATTGTCTTCTGGGATATTAGATGGTTCTAAATATTCGTCATGTGAGTAGTTCCATCGAAGAACATACTCCGCATTTCCCTGAATGTCGGCAAGTTGTACTAGTGTGAATTTTCCATTGCTGAATATTGTTGTCGACTGGCAAGCTTCTTGAATATAGGGTAGGTCTGATATCTGGGTTCCGTTCTCTCCGTACCTTGAAAACATCTAGTTTGACACCCATTTTTCGCTTTTGCATACTTAACGCACTACGCCAACTTCTTCAGTTCATTCTGTGTTCATCTCCGACGATGGTTTCGAACTACTGCCGACTTTGAATTCCTGGTACTAACATCCGTGGGATCGCCAGACATCGTCAAGGCGACATTAGCTCGGTTTTTGAGCGGGTATGAGACATTAATGGAACAAGGCACATTAAGATTCATTACATTTTTTGTTCTTTATAGATCCATATCATTTTGCTAATTGATTTCAAGTTTCGCATGAAGCAAGTTCGAGTTTACAGTTCATACTTAACCCATGGGTTATTTCCTGTCATCCGTTTCTGCGATCCACAGTGGCCTGGAGACGTCTCCCGCAGGGCCCAGCAAGGGTCCCTCCAATCGCCAGTCGGCCATACTAAACCCTACAAGATTTTCATTGACTGCTGAAGGCAGCCTCCTTCGCTGGCTAGGTGGATTTGATGTTATTGTTGTTGTTATTATTGTTGTTGTTATTATTATTATTATTATTATTATTATTATTGTTGTTGTTGTTGTTGTTGTGCAAGGGTCGGGCCAATCAGTGGCCTGGTGTGCAAACCCAGTTTTTCTCCTGTATACTCCATGGGACGATAGCAGGAAGTCCAAAAGTGCATGACCCTTCCCTGAGTCTTCCCTCTATACTTCTCGCTGTGGATGCAGTCGCTCTTAATGTAGGAACAGACGCAGTTTCCAGCCGCTCGTTGCGGATCAGACACTGCGCTTGTGTAGAAGGCGCCTCTTCCATCATTTTCACCAACCGTCCTTTCTTCTTCTTCGAAGATGCCGTTGAGCCTCTCCTCTGGAGTATTTCATCTGAACCCTCATCTTCAACCCATTCAGCAAGGGAGGCCCTAATAGTAGCTGGGCTACCGCGGACATCAGTCTTATGGGGATACTCAAGCTCCACCACCATCTACAAGGTCGTGTACTCTCCAGGTGGAGTTGATGTTATTGTTTATTATTATTATTATTATTATTATTATTATTATTATTATTATTATTAGTTCATTCCGTTGGAGACAAACATTTTACTCTGAAATCGTTCAGCTAAAGGATGTAAAACTAGCACTACATTTATTCCACCTCATATTCTCCCAGTGTTCTTCGAACAATACGAAGGTCACTCCAAAAGTTTTGAGAATGAGCAACAATGAGTTACTCAGCAACAATGAAACCATTTCCATTGTTAGGTGGAACTTTTAGTAAGAATCTCGCGCAAGTTTGAACACGCTTGGGTAATTCATTAACTTAGTAGGGCTATTTGTGTTCTATTAGTTGTTGTTCCTCTGCCAGTAACAATGGACCTAAAGAGAGAGCATTTCAGAGCTATGATTTTGTATGCCTTTAAGGTTGGCTTAGATAAGAAATCATGCCTCGAGAGATTACAGCGTGCGTTTGGCAATGGTTGCCCTTCACAAGCCACTGTCTATCGATGGTTTGCCGAATTCAAGAGGGGAAGGACTCTCTGGAAGGTGAAGACCGTTCTGGCAGCCCCAACGCAGCAGCAACGGATGAAAATGTGCTGACAGTGGAACATTTGCTAAGGAAAGACCCTCGTTGTACATATGCTCAGATTCAGGAAGCGTTGAATATTGGATCAGCAGCAGTGAGACAGATCCTGAAAGAAAAGCTTCACGTTAGAAAGCTGTGCTGTCGATGGATACCTCACAATGTGTCAAATGAACAAAAAAGGGCGCGAGTGGATTGGTGTCGTGAGACCCTGGATAAGGTCAATGGAGGAAGATCAAAAAACATTTTTAACATCGTGACTAGTGATGAAAGCTGGATTTATCAATTTGATCCAGAAATGAAACGGTAGTCATCAGTGTGGGTCTTCCCAGATGAAAATCCTCCAACGAAAGTGAGAAAACCCAGAAGCGTTGGCAAAATGATGATTTGTAAATGATCTTGGCTGTCCAGGAGACGCCGCGTCGAAGGCTGTGTTGCCGACGTTTCGACCATCTTGTTGTGGTCTTCCTCAGGGCTGTTGTGCCCATATGTGCGTGTGAGGAAGACCACGACAAGATGATCGAAACGTCGGCAACACAGCCTTCGACGTGGCGTCACCTGGACAGCCAAGATCATTTACATGACTCTGGCCGCGGTAGCCTACGACTTCAAAATGATGATTTGTTCTTTCTTCTCTGCCAGTGGCCATATTGTGACAGTGCCACTCGAGGAAAAAAAGACAGTCACTGCAAGATGGTACACTACAATGTGCTTGCCCAGATTGTTTGAAGAGCTGAGAAAGAACTGTCCAAAATCAGGATTGCGTGGAATCCTGCTCCACCATGACAACGCCTCATTCCACACAGCCAGAGCAACAACTTTTCTGACAGAATCAAGGATTAAAACACTGTCTCATTCACCCTACAGTCCAGACCTGGCCCCGTGTGACTTTTTTCTTTTCTCTTATGTGAAAGAAAAAATTCGAGGTCATCGTTTCGAGTCAGCTCAAACTGCAGTGACTGCATATGAAGATCAGATTCGCAGTATCTCTAAAGAAGTGTGGCGATCGTGATTTGATAATTGGTTTAATCGGATGAAACGTTGCATAGAGTGTGGTGGAGAGTACTTAGAGAAGATGTGAAGGTAAGAACTTGTTACCTCGGTTTTAAATATAGTATTCTCACAACTTTTGGAGTGACCCTCGTACTGCATGTGTTTAGAATCACGGGACTGGGAAACATGACTTGAATGTTTACATCTCAAGCTTCAAATTCAATACTGCTGTGTGTTTGCAATTTCCTCTGCAGCATCAATAACTGGTATCACTGATGCTTTTTTCAGACCACATAAATTTAATTTCGTCTGGCAATGGCGGATATTTGTTAATTTTTTCCGTGTGTATTTTCTTCAGTTTGGCTGGTAGAGGGTCTGCTGTATCGATAATAGCAGTTTTTCTTTCAGTCTTCAAAGCCAGTACAATAACAGAAATGTTGTTCAGAATTGAAAAAATATAGATCGCTTTTCAACAGCTCGGACATGCAGCAATCACTGTAACTTTTAACTTTGGTTTAATGGCGGGAAACACCCACTGACAACATACCCAAACATCCATGCCCGTGGGGTATTCGAACCCGCGTCCCTTAAAGCGAAGGCAGCTGCAGCCTTTTAACCTTAGTGGCCTCGGTTATCCAGGCCCACAGTTTATGTAATTGTAACGAATATTGCGTCATCTGCCGGCGGCCACCACGAACTACCTGTATGCGCGGATTGCGTCATCGGCCGGCGGTCTTCGAACTAGCGAGTCCCAGAGTGTTCTGACGCTAATCGCAAAGTTCTGAAAAGTCTCGACGTCGCCCCTGAGTATAAATACGCGGCGGCCGGAGACCGCGAGTCAGTCTTAAGTCTGAAGTGGATGCTGAGCTGTGATGTGCATTGCGGTGAATAGCAGTGCAGCGAGTGTGCTCAGTGACGTGGACTGTGGTCAGTGCATCGAACTGTGGTCAGTGCAGTGGACTGTGGCCAGTGCATCGAACTGTGGTCAGTGCAGCAGACTGTGGCCAGTTTCAACGTTGTCAGTGCTTAGGACTGTGCCACAGTAAAAAAAAAAAATGGATGATGAAAGATAGAGAAAAAATAACAGGAGAAGTGTAGTGTAAATAAATAATCAAGAGAAGTGTAGTGTAAATAAATAATCAAGTGAAGTGTGCCGTACAAAGAATAATCAAGTGAAGACTGTAATCTGTACATAAATTAAGTGTTTTAGGTGATTTTGTTAAGAAACAAAATAAACGTTTTTGTTAAAATAATAGCAGAGTTTTAATTCACCGCCTAGAATCGTAACATTATTATTGGGCGGTTCCAGAAAAGTTTAGTTATTTCCTTTTCTTATTGGTGGCGGTGTGTAAGAGTAGTAAGGGGCCTGCTTCTCATCGCCAAAATATTTTAGCCTTAGAAATTGGTGAATTGTTTTGGCCACGCGTTTATGCCGCGTTTTGTCCGCGTTTATGCCAGATATTGTTTTGGTGCTAAAACTGAGTATCGAGAATATGTGATAGATTCCACATTCCTCCTCCCTTTGATCCCACATCCTGCAGTTGGTGTTTTATACGTTTTCATGCACAGTATACTTGCAATATGCTCTCGTTGCGATTACCTTCATGCATCGCAATTGCGAAGCCTCCAATATCTGCAAGCAGAGTAACTGTTCGGAGGTACGCCAAAGAAGCTTGCAGATTTATTCCACAAATTTCTAGTGTCTTTCTGTAAGGACTATGGAGGGCTTTGCTCCTCCATTTTTCTAGTTGTAATCGGTAGCGGTAGCTCACTGCAACTGATGTCACTGCAGCGCCTCTGACCGGGAGGTCCTAAGTTTGAGTTCTGACGGCGGCAGGATATTCGACACTAGCTTCTCAGCTAGGTCGAATTCAGTGGCTGTCTGGAGGAGAATTCTAGTGGCCGGCTGCTCTGATCGGTAGTTTTCCGCCGTGGTTTCTCCGATCAACACCAGGCGAATGCCGGAGCGAACCAGGCGAACCCTACCAAACGGGCCACGGACCGGGCGCGATCTGTCCTTCCTCTTCCTTGTCCTATCCTCTCATCTTAAACACACACTTACACTAACATGCACCACACTATCACATATTCCGGGAGACCGGTCGGGATTTTAGAGCTTGTCCCGGCTGGAGCGGTGCCCCGCTGGTGGGAGAGTCCTGGTTAGGGGGAAACCCCACTAGCCGACGGTAGGTCGGTGCCGGATCTCGCCATCCAGCGGGGGAAGATCACTGCCATCTCTCGAGAAAAAAACATGCACTACACTAAAGGGACTAATGACCAAAGCAGTTGACGCGCCCGGAAACGAAAAAAACAATCAATCAATTCTAGTTGTAGTTCATTTGAGAGGATATTCGGGAAAGGATCGCACATTATTTATTTATTTTTGTGTACCTTCTAATTTGAGACAATCATTGGAATAGATGGAAAAATAAATTACATTTAATACGTTTAGCACATTTACAACAACGGAAAACACATTTAATACATTTAAAATGCTTTTGATACATGTAATAGACAATCAAAAATGTATTTTCTTTTTCTTCAATGAAGGTCTATCAATTATTTTTACCACAACCAGTGCCACTTCTTATTTTTGACATTCAAGAGTAATTTATTATAGTGTATATTGCTGCATATAGTATTTTTTGATTACATGATGATTCGGCTACACCTTATAGCCATCTTCAGGCCTTATAAAATCCAGTCCGAATATTACTAAACTAGAATAATTACATTATACACATTATTAATATAGTAAGCGTGCGTACTTCCGCTCGCTGTTCCTTCATTTCTGTTACCGTCTCTTGCGTCAGGTAATAAAAAAATACTATATGTAACAATATACACTATAATAAATTACTCTTGACTGTCAAAAATAAAAAGGGGAACTGGTTGTGTTAAAAATCAAAAAAATTAATAAGTGATCGTACATTATGTTTAAACTTAATTTAAGTCCCAGTTTAAGTGTAGCACTATTATCTGTGTTTATAATTGCAGTCAACCACTCGCTGGACTTTGCCTTTTGAAGGAAGCAATCTCTCAGATTTTGCACTTGAATAAAATACTCGTACATGGTCGTGACACTAGGGATCCCTCTGCTTCCAGCTGTACGGGGCATATGGAACCTTTCAATTGAACAGTGTGGGTGATGTGCTCTTGCTTTACAAAATACGATATATCTATGTTTTTAAGTTCAGTGTCTTTCCATTTCAGCATTCCAAAGGAATACGCTAGTACTCAGTTTGCATAAATGTTGATTGCTTTCGCTTTGCGCTCCTTAGTGAGTAAGGAGTTAGCTTACTGGCCTCTGAACCCCCAGTGCGCAGATTCTATCCCGGCGGAAGTGCGTGGATTTTCGAAGGGCAGAAAATCCACAGTAGCCAGGTCACGCTTGTGGCATGTAAAAGAACCCCGGCGAATGCCCGGCAAACTTAAATCCCTCCGACATTCTGCCCAAACGAGATATAACTTTCTCCCAACCAGACAGTTCGGATATAGTTAATTGAGCCCGACATCTGTGTGGAGAAAGTGAGAGTCAAATCCCAGGCGCATTAGGGTACCACCCGCGAGGTGCGCCTGCTCGATAAAGATTCTCAGACCCACGCCGGGGGTAGGCTTCCAAGGAAGCCTGGGTTGAAAACACAGGTACGAAACAACTGCTTAAGGGCTTTTTTATTTTTATTATTTTTTAATTCGTGTGTATACATACTCTCTTTTACATTTGCCAATCATGGCTAGCGCAATACGCTTCGATCCATGAGCAATGCTCCTACCCTGAAGCGTAGTGCAACTTACATTTAATTATATACATTTTAGGTGAACTTCATCTATTTTCAAAAACAATGTTTATCGTCTTATGTTGTATCTCCATTGTCAGTTCTGTATTGTACACACTCACCACTTAGCCGTCGCATACGACGTTACCGTCCCTGGTACGGGGAGCCGGGTGGGAACTACTACTAGGAAAACCTTTTAGTATAGTTTTAAGACATTCAGGAAGATTTATAATTATAATTAAAACACAAAGATAACAATTAAAAATACAAGACAACTTCAAAAATACAATTAAGGGAAAATAATAACAATAATAATAATAAATAGCAATAATATAAACATGATACGTGGTAGTGTTAAAACAATTGATTAAGGCAGATAACATGTTCCCAGCGGTTAACAAAAATATGAAAATCAACAATTAAAAATCCATGATTAAGGCAGATAAATTAGATATAATTACATAAATATACATTAAATGAAAAAATTAAGGCAGTTTGCATTATTAGCACTGCAAGGCAGATTAGGCACAACATAAAGTTACAAAAACAATTAAGGCAGATGAAAAAAGGAAAAATAAGTGGAATTTAGCTAGATCCCAAGTGCTTTGGTAGGCGTTACCGGTGACTAGTTACAATCATTATATTGTGTCATTATCGGGATTTTTTGGGCATGTGGTAGAGATTGGTTACACACACAGTACCATTGTGGCCACTGCCTCCTGGAGAATACCCAGGCCACCCACACAACTCAAGAGAAAATTACTACGGGTGCCTAAGGGCATTCTCCCCGCTAATAGTTCCATATGATAAATAATAAATATATTTTCGCTTTGTTGGGGGCATTCAACTCTGTGTACAAAATGGCTCATACCCTCTGCATGTAGTTATACATTTTTTCTTTGGCAAGTTTGTCATCTATCCCTCTTGCTCGCAAGTATCCAATATTGATATTTCTCTTCCCCGGCCATTCCTTTGATGGTGCTTTGATGGCTCTTTATTTACATAATATTCAGGGTGTTGAATCAATTCTTTACTCATACAGCTACTCATACACTTTCAAGGCAGATTTTCATGTCATTGCTGAATTTTCCACGCAATGTAGGACAGTTGTGAAGATATTTCCCGTTTTCAGCTTACAATTTTAAGCCATCCATTTCAAAATATTGACTTGTGTTCCTTCCTGTCCCAGCTTGAATCCCCTCTTCGCGGATTTAGAATCGCTGTTAGTGGTTTCAGGTAAAACCACAAAGAACTGAGAACATTACCTTGAAATATACTTTCTTTAGTATTCACAACTTGAAATTATTTTTCTGCCAGTGCTCACTTGTATGTTACTACTCCACTGATCCATTGCGTATCTAAGGAACCCCTTCACATGATTCCCAACCCCCATAGATTTCCAACACTTTACTGCCAGGTGTGTAGGAAACTGTCGAAACTTTTTTGATAGTCGATATATGCAGTATATAACGATCCTTTTTTGTTTTACAGTGTTGGTAACGATGGAATCTTATCAGTTGTCCCTTGCATTCTGTTGATACCTTAATGCATCCCTTTGGTTCGTCGTTCAACATTTGTTTATGTCTATTGTGCATCCAAACATTTGATTGCAACATTTGATTGCCCTCTCTTTCTAACCAAAACAATTTTACATAAGACTCTCTTTCTACCGCAAGCTGTGTTGCCAATTCACGAGGCTCGAGGTTACTCAGCTCGTCCATCCTGTTTCACGTGTAAATATTTAACATGATTACTCAACGATAGCTTCAATTGTGGTGATCTTAGAAAACTGAGTTTTTTTACCCGTTATTCCCAAAACTCATGAATGTGATGGTTATTTTGTAATTGGGTTTGATGGTTTAATTTCGTAGAAATAATTATAAATGATAGCGAAGTGTTCTCTTCTACCTTTTGGCGTCCTTAAATTATCACCAAGAGAAAAACGTCTTTATTATTGAAGAAAAGCATAAATATCCAGCGGATGAAATGACAAGAGAAGTCCAAATTTTGAAAAAAGACCAACCACATTTCTGTACGAATCATGGTTCTTGAGTTATACGTAATAAAAACAATATTTCATGCGCTCCGAACGAACAACTCATATCGTTATGTGATCTTGAATACTTCTCAGCGATTCTCAACTGGGATGTGGAAGGAAAAGTAGAGTATTTATTTTTGATTTTCACTTATTAAAAACAGTGAAATACTTATAAACATATCTAAAACTGAAGAAGAAATTTTACAGTTAACAATATTAATTCCAAAGTCATTCAACCAGAAATTGTCTTAAAATGTGTTTTCAAATGCAAAGCGAGGCGTGAGGCGATTTTTTAGCTGAATGTTAAAAAAGAATATTACCCATTGTCCGCACAATGTTTTGCAGTATCTGATAACATCCAAGTCTCATCTTTGTGAATGGGCATTTTCCCTTTATTTTACATAAAAAATAAATATGTGAATGAATTGGACGTGCAATATGACTTGAGACCGAAAATTAGTAATATTGATCTACGTATGGATTCATTCGTGCAAAACAATTCAAGTCTCATTAGTGTTTGATAGATAAACAATGTTTCATATGGAGTATGACTTATTTTGCTATGTATATTTCAGTTTTAATTCTCATTTAAAGGTGTGTTTTTACAAATAATAATTCAATACGTCTTTTTTGATAAAAAATCATTAATTTCTAATATTAAGCCATCTATTTAAAATATTTTGAAATGATTTTCGTTCAAGTTCTAATTTTTTCCGCGCTTGTAGGTTAGTACGTAAGATCTGAAGAAATGTTGAGACGCCCTGCGGAAATCCCGTCTTATTAATACAAAAGTAGGAAAAATAACTTTGCCCTCCGTGACCTACACAGACGACTGACGAAACCTTGAGATGTTGATGTTGGTCGTCCGTGGCAAGACAGCTCCCCTTTCGCGGCACATCCGGTGTTGGAAGCGGGTGCACCAGACATTCTCAACTTTTCGCCAGACGGTAGAACACCAAAAAAACACACATGCTATTCAAGTTTTGAAGGGTTTTTGAGTACTAGAAATTGTGATTTGGAGACGTTTTGCATCAAGACTTTCCATGACTTCCACGCTTCCTGCAGCGAGCAAAGTTTCATCGACTGCGCCAGAAATGTGTATCAACCCGTGTCATATTTCAAGCGCGTTCGATTCTTTCACGACTATTTTATTTTTATTTATTTTATTTATGCATTTTACGTAAAAAAAAGTTAAAACTGCGTATGACGTGCTATGGGTAAAAGTGAATTGTGTGCACATTTTCAAAATTCTGTGATCCCTACACTAAGTCATATACTACTTAAATTTTGAAAAAGAAAAAAAAAATTAAAAAAGAAAAAAAGCTCCCATGTAATAAAACTATTTTCAAGGATAAAAAGGCAATAAATTTTGGCTTTTATCCGTGTTGTCCTTCGGAATAATACTTCCTGCCGCGACAATAAATTGGAAACGATAATTTGAATTATTGTATTTCCCACTGAATTCTAGACGTGCACTGAAAATGAAGTTACATTTATGTCCAGAAGCAAAACAAGGGGCTATCTCAGCATTTGCTCAATGGATCAGGGAAACTGGACGAAAAACCTGATCGAGATGGAACTAAGGTCATATCTGGTCATATCGACTAATCTGGTCATATAGAAGGTCATATCGACTCATGGCTAAGGTCTCTTTTTAGTTTCAATAGCACAGTAACAAGAATTGTTAATAATTTTACCGAAGTCAATTGTAAAAATATCGTGTAAACCAATGCTGTTTTTAAGAAAGCTGAAAAATAAACTTACATACTGTGCAAAATTTTAATTTTTTTTTTATTGGAACCCATTATTGAGGAACGTGTGTTTCTAAGCAAAAGTGAAATGAATTTATTTATTTGTCCCATATCGAGATAACATTTTTAGGGACTCATTCTTTCCAATAATTTAATTTGGATTATTCATGCACCTCGTCTTTCCAAACCTGCCATGTAAACATCCGTTTGTTACACCCTGCATGCCCTCCGAGGCAACACAGACCCTGACGACAGATAGGCAGATAGTGGCGCGCGGAAATTTCCAGGCTTCGACAGGCAGCAGGTCATGAAGGTCCGAATACTATTTGTCACAAATCCATTACTTGCAAAGCTTCAGAGCATATATAAAACAATGTCTATGGACTTTGAAAGGTGCTGAACAAGGAGGCACACTTTCATGTCAATACGAGTATCCAACATGGCGAGTGTTGCGTGTAAGCACTGCTGAGACGTGGCAACGCTGTTCTCCATAAGCGCTGTACTGCTATCAAACGCTTGGATGCACAATAGGTGTTGCTATATTTTTCTGCTTATAATGAAAATAAGCAGTTTGTACAGTGTCGAGGGACTTGTTATGGGGTGGTAACATTCTGAATCAGCTTTGTTCGTGTTCTCTTTATTGAGTAGGTAGGTGTTCCCATCTGTCAAGAAGGGCGATTTTGACTCCGGGTTTTCCAATATGCCAGTGTAGCTCTTGGCTAGATGTTTACGGATTCCTGTGAATTTCTTTAGCCAGAAATTTTGCAAGCGGTAGGGCCCTGGAGCCTTTCAATTCACTGTTCTTTTCAGAAATGTTTTAACCCGATTGCTTTTCTGGTTAAACACGGTTTTCAATCTGGACATATGCCGATTTTCATTCCTTTGTAATTTTGTTTTTTTCAGAACAGAATCACCCCACATATTTTGCCAGAAACTGAAGGTGTCCTCAGCTTTGGGTGTGATATGTCAGTCTCATTCCACATTGGATGATGTGATTCGTAGTTTTTTTTTTTTTTTTTGAAGATCTTTAGGTTGTTCCTAAATTGGTTGTCTCTGTGATGCCTCTATGTCGTGCTTCACAGTTTCGGTATGGTTTTGACCTCTTCGCAAATGCAGCTTTGTATTTGACTGTCCCGTACCGTGTCCACTTCAGTGTTCTCCAGGGATTTCTATGCGCTGTTTAAGTTGAGCTTGTGTCCACGTCCACGCTGTTTAAATCGGGGTCTCAACTTAAACAGCTCATGGAAATCTCTTTCACCAATCCGCAACTGCCAAGGGGGTGCCCCAGACCGTCCGACCACGTGGGTGGCTGGGGGTATGGTCCAGATTGGCCCTGACCACCCAGTCTATCAGAGGGATCCCAATCACGGCGCACCTACCCTACCCGAGCGCCCAGGCCGGATAGTAGAGAGTTCGTTCATATCGATCGGAGTATATCAATTTTCAAGTAAATCGTCTGTGCGGTTCAGTCGCTAGGATTGATCACAAGTAGACAGATTTGCCGTCAATCGTTTTTCGGTATTAAGGGTCAACAAAACTTGGATTCTGACAACATAACATGGTAAAGAAGTAATTTTCTACATATATGAAGATGATTTACCTACTTCCACGTTACTAGAGCCCGGTGGTAAGAGATCTGTCGAAAATTCGCTGATTTCCGGCGCACGATTACAATAAATTCCTTTACGAAGTAAGACAAGAAAGTAAAATTAGAACTTTAAAAATGGCGGGGGCGGAGGGCGAATGTTCTCTTTCTACGGAAGTGTTGAAGGTTCGTTTTCAGCACTGTTTTGTCACTTTGGAAACTTTGCATATATACTTTTCATTTCATTACTATTTATACCCATGTTTTATTCCGTTTTTCTGCTCATATTTTGTTATTCAGTTTTATTTAATTTTATTCCTATTAATACATATATACATGGTGACATGGATACATTGGTGAATCAAGGATTTTATTGTTCAAGTCTCAATATTTGTAATGAACCATTAAAGAAAGTTTTTACAGGAAGGAAAATGTGGCAAAAACAAAGGAGGCTGAAGGGGTTGATGGAAACAACGTTTTCTCAGAATTATTTCCAATTTTGAGCAAAATTAAAATTAACTCAGATTGCAAATTGAAAATTTTATTCAAATATACTGAACTTCATATTTTGTATATATTTTTATAATAAGAGTATATTGTAATCTGATTGTAGGTAATTCGATCTATTTCATTCTATTATGTTCTGAAAAATCTCATTTTCAAGAAATGTCATAAATAATTTTTTGGGTTTTGGTTTGGAATTTTTGCTTGAATTAAAAAAAACATTTTTTCAAAAAACCAAATTTTTTCCAGGGATAGAACAACGAATGCTTAAAAGAAAGGTGTAAGTCTCTTCTTCGTTGAACTTTGAAATCTCTCATTGAATTTTCAAAAATTGCAAATTTAGAATGCAAGAATATATGTGCTGTTGTAAAACCACTAGTTTTATAATGTTACTACATTTACTCTTCCTTTAGCGTAAGAAACTTTTTTTCTCTTTAGCATAGCTGTTAACGTGCTCTTACAAACAAGCATTGCATTTACTGAGAAGTATAATAATTTTCTAAACATTACCATGGTTTACATGTTCATTATCCAATGTATAAACAGCTTCCATTTGAATGTCTTTGATACAGATATTTAAGAGTGCTCTGCTTCCTGGTGATTTCCCCACCACTCTCAACTTTGCTCTCTACTCTTGAATCAAGTGGACGTGCTAAAATAATGCTTCTGAACGAACTATTTGCAAAACATGTGCCACCTTATATTTTGAATGGTGCTCATGGGCATGTCATATTACTTGTGCATTTACCATATTCCCAATCCAATGATGATTTCATAACTCCAAGGAATTTTTTTTTTTTTTTTTTTTTTTCAGTTGAGGGAAGAAGCTTTTGTGCTGTCAGTACCACTTTTTCTTACATGTAGAGCTCTAGTAACATTTATTTATTTAACATCAAAAGAAGTTAAATGCTATGAGGTATATAACAATATTACACATCATTTTCATTTCAACATATTTTAATTCACTCTTGTCAAAACTATCCACATGAACCAATTTCTCCTAATAAAATTAAAATTTTTTTTTTTTTTTTTTCAAATTTTTTCCAGTTATATTGCAAATTAATATTTTACACAATTTTTCCTCCAGCCCGGCTTCTTCTGGCTTTTGCCAGAGAGCCAATTCAGCTATGGTTTTTATACATTGTTGGTGGTGTCTTCCTATGATTTTTGGAGGAGGTAATGGTGGTTCTTTCCATAGCTTATTTTTGTGTGGCAAAGTTTGTTAGAAAAATTATGTTCTTAAAAGTGAAACCTTTGGATCACAAAAAAGTTAAACAGGTTTAAAAATGCACTGTTTTATAGGAAAGTTTTTATTAATATCTAAAAATCAATTCTATACATATTTTCAGTTACTAATAATAAATTAAAGTCAATAATAGAAAAGTTATATTGCAGAAATTCACAATTTTGTCATGATCTAAGATCAATAATTTACAACTAATGAATTTCTGTAATGAGAATTCAATTAAATTTCTAAAGTCCTGAAATTCAACATCCTTATACTACTTTCCCGGCAGGGAAAAACTTAAAGCAGTATCAAAATATTCTGTACATTAGCCCCTGCACTTTTGTGAATAACTTTATTTCTGAAAACAAAGGAAGACAACTATAAAATACTATGTAAAATACATATAATTCAAATTATTTCACAAGTATTGAAAATTTTTTTTATGCAAGAAGAATTCAAAATTCATTACATACTCAACATTCAGTAATTTTTCTGGATTACATAAGTAAATTTCTCTAAAGAAAGAGAATTGAAATTTATTACTATTTGGTAGCAAGCCTTTTTGATACAGGTTTCTTTGGTTGTGCTTCTTTAGAAACGGATTCTTCAAATTCTCCAGGATCAATTAGACGTTTTCGACCATGAGGTGGTGGCCCTATCAGCCCCTCTATATCAGCATAGCTCAGGGTTTCTCGCTTTATTAATGTTTCTGCAAGCTAAAACAATTTATAGAAACTTATTAAAAAATAATAGCAACTTATAGGAAAGATAGCTTGTATAGAATGAAGGGTCAGAGAAGAGAGTAATCCATACATTTACAAAAATTAAGAGTTTTTGAAGAAAAAGTAATATCATTCTTTGCAGTGTAGATGGTCTTGAAATATTTCAAATATGTAAGAAAATTCCCAGAGATATTAATGAAAAAATTGAAATCACAAATTGACTTAAATTTCAGATGAGGCAGATAATTTCATTGAAAGTTCAGAATGAAAAGTGAAGGTGCTATTTAAATAATCTTAAGACAAGAGAATGCATGGAAAAATATGTCAAAAATTAGTAAAATATTCTGTCAAAAGTAGTAAGCAGATATCATGGTCCTGATACTATCTATCATCCTGTATTCACAGCTCTGCAACCAGAAAAAACAATAATGATAAGCAGGAATTAGTTTACTGTAACTTTTTGTTGAAATTTCCATAAAGTACATAATTTAGCAGGGGGGAAAATTTAGAAATGAAAAGATGAATGAGGCGTGCAAGTTTTCAGTTGTTTGGCATTAAACGTAAAAATCTTACGTGAAAACCTTGTCTCAGATTTCTCATTATTCCTTCAATTCAAATAAAAATATTTGCAATGAATGTTTACAGGGAATTTTTAGTTGTAGGTTGACTTCAGTATGATGATTCATTTCTCACTTTTACATTTGTATAGATTACACTCTTCTCTAACAGGACCTTTCAATTCCTACATAGCCACTAAGTAATTAGAAGTGTGTGCTCACCACCGTCAAGTTTTCTTCAAAACAAAAGAAAATTTAATTCAACTAAGTTCACCATTTTAAATTGTTTTAAATAATCTGCTATTAGAATGACTGTGTTCCAAGAAAAAAAAAAACTTTGACAGATCAAAACAACATACATTCACAACTGTTCTTTTGTTTTTGGATAGTAATAATTTATTCCCATTTCTTTCCACTGTTTCAAAACTACTTAGAAAAGGTGGAAGATCTTCCCAGTTATAACAAATTGACTTTAATTTGTCTCTAAGATTTGGCATTTAGAGAAAAGCGCTAACACTGTGTTTCATTAACAATTTTTTTTTCAAACAATTAATGATGTTTCATCTTAAAAACCCATTTCAGTCTGAAAAAATTTCCATCATAACCAAATCCCATATATGCTTTGTCTTAACAAGTGGAAAAATATTAAATTACAGTACACAAGGTTAAATGCCAAGTAAGACCATTTCTGCTGTTTAATGGTTTCTATACATTTAGACCAACAAAAATGAAGAAGATATTTATTTTAATAATGATATAAATGCATTAGTTACAATTTGCACTGTATAATCCTAAAGGACTCCCAGCCTGGATAGCTGAGGTCACTAACGCTGAAGTACCTTAGCTGCCTTGCCTCGAAGGTTCGCGAGTTCAAATCATGCCTTGGGCATGGATGATCATTTCCATGTGTGTTCTTACTACAGTTCCATCTACAGTTAAAACAATCACAGTGGTTGCTGTATGCCTCTATCAAGTAATATTGTACTTCAGCTTCTGTGTGAAAACACCCTGCCCCCTTGATCAAGTTTTTCGGCCAGTATCCCTTGATCCATTAAGCAACTGCTGTGATGGCCTCCAGTTTTACTTCTGGAATTACACGTAGCTTCACTATGCACACGTTTTTCTGAGATCTGTTTTGCTAGTAGAAGCTTGCTAGAGGAGGATTAAGATCGTGCCTGTGTGTCATTTATTTGTATGTTTTTGTTATTTATTGTTATTCCATAAAATCAGATTTGTAGTTCATTTGCTGATACAAATATATTTTTTAATATTCAGGAGTAAAAGTTTCTAGTTTTCTAATATTGGCAACCATGTTTTTTGGTACCTTTAATTATAATTCAACTATGTATAGTGGAATGAAGTAAGGATTCTGGAGCTCAAGAAAAGATGCAGATATTACACTTTTCTCCTATATATCACATTCAGATTTTTAATGTTGTTTGACAATAAATAAATATTACTGACAGCATTGTTGTGATGATCACTTGTGGCAAATATATGAACCAATATTTATTGCCAAAGTTGGGATCCTTTACGGTGCCAACCAAAAAATTCCCCACAATTTCAGCGCATGTTGGGGTGAGCCAATGGATCAATCTCCAATGCCCAGGCATTACAAACAAACAATTACAAGGTAAAATCAACAGCTTCATAAACAATGTATTTCAACTGATACACTATTTTTGAAAATACATTTGCTTGGTTTTGGTCTCCAAATTTTGAGTATAATGAATTTTTTTCAGTTCCTCTTAGTGACTAAATGAAAAATTCTCTTGAATATTGGAAAATGATAACTTTGAACAGTTGCACACCCAGAGACAGGTGGGTGTGGCTTCAGTTGAGTTTGAGAATATGTGATATACTTTGAGTTTAAGAATATGTGAACACATAATGAAATACTTAATACTGCAGTTCTTAATAACAAACACTAGGAATCTGTGAACTATAATTGGAATAAATAGGATATAAAATAAACAAATAAATTAATGAATAAACATAAATAAATAACTAAACAAACTAATTAGCATTATATACATATGAAATAATAACCAAGCATAGCTAACACTTACCAATTCAAGTTTGTCAAAGTTACTTTTCAATACATTTTCTGTCTTTTGGTATGCATGTGCCACTAATCTTTTAACTTCATCATCCATCAGGGCTGCTAGCCGTTTGCTGTAAGGGCGCTTTCCAACTCCTGTATTGTCTCCTTCTGGGAAGGAAACTAATCCAACAGAGTCACACATTCCAAAATGGCGCACCTGGGCATATGCCATTTTTGTAACTTTCTGTAAATCATTCTGGGCACCAGTTGTAATCTGATTGAACGTCAATGATTCAGCAACTCTTCCACCTAATGCCATGCACATCCTTTCGAAAAGCTGAAACAACAAAGGAAATTGGGGTTTCATATCAACACGTGATGGCATGCAACACAATTTTTCAACACTAATGTGAGAAAAAATTAGGAAAAAGGAAACAATAAGGAAGATTCTTACAGATACTATGGAGAGATTTAAAGCAATTGAATAATAATAGAGTTATTTCAATGTCCCACATAAATTAGTTTTTCTTACAAGATAATCTGAAGTGAACATCAGAACGATATTAACTTAAAATATAGAACTTAGGCACTTGATCAAAATGATACATAATTATCAGAAATAGTTTGACTCTTTAGGTTGTTTAGTTCAATATTTAGTTAATATTGAGCAAACAGCAAATACAGAAAACGTTTTTTGGCAAATATCCAAAAAGCTTGATGACATTTACACTTACCCGATGAACTATGTATATGCTTGCTAGCTTTTAGTATGTCCATACAGCCCCAAGAATTGAGGGCATTTATATTATTCCCAACCACAAATTATTAATTAAATTAAATATAAAAGAAGAAATTATTATTATTATTATTATTATTATTATTATTATTATTATTATTATTATTTATAATTATTACTTGCATTTTTCAACACAATTTATGGCAAATTGCTCTATACTTCACGAGTGTGCATGTGGCAGTGTGTGGATGTTAATATGTAATTATGTTCATATCAGTGTGTATTTGTCTGGGTTGGCTTAATTTCACTGTGGTTAAAAAACGCTCTTTTATTAAAAAAAATTTATAATAATAATAATAATAATAATAATAATAATAATAATAATAATAATAATAATAATCTCCGGAAAAAAGAATGTTAACTCAGTTAAATGTTTTAATGATTTTTTAAATTATTTTAAATAAAATAATATATTTATAATTTTATGTATCAAAATATTCACTTAAAAATAAAATTTAATCATAAACGCACACAAACAAGCACGAATACCAACACAAGTACGAAGTAAAGTAAACTGCCAATGAAAAACAATCTTTAATTGCTAGTATTGACAACTCCAATTTCATCACAACAGATATATGCAAAAAATACAAAGACAACATAAATACGAAATAAACCTACAGTAAAATGCAAAATTTGTTTTGAAACTTTGCTACATGTTTCGCATTTATTAGTCTTACCCATACATATTATTAATGAAAATTTGGTACTGGTAATGATTATAAATGAATATCTTAAAACGGGGAGAGGGAGGAAAGAGGACAATCCTTTGACACTACATACATTGGCAGAACTGAATGAATTTTAGTTTTATTCAATTATCCTCAGAATGTCACTGAGATTTCTGTTTTTAGATTTTTAGTCAAGATTTATTGCAGACGGTCATTTTTAATTGAACATGAAATCAAAAACACAGTAATCAGGAACCATAATTTAGATTGAAGAATTTTATTAAAATGTTCTTAATTTTGAAGGTTTTACATCTCAACATTTCAAGGACTACTTTTCCTCTTCTTCAGAAGTAAAATTAAGATGGACATACATCACTATAAAACAAGGTTAAATTTTCTAACTTTAAAATTGTAATCAAAGTCACACGAAACAAATTGAAATGATTGTTTCAATCAGTGTAGTCAGAATCCATGTTTTGTGGGTCATAGCTACTGAAAAATCTATTGACAACGAAACATTGTCTGTAATCAAAATTAGGGCCTCAACCATTCAACCGATTTTCTTCAAAATTGATATCCCCCTAATGATCTAAACGAAGTCAATGGCACTCTACGTTTGAAATGGATATTTTGATTTTGGGGAGGGTCCTTTATACGAAGCCTCAAAACAAAATTTCCTCAAAAATGGCTCGAAATTTTTTTATTAAACTTTGTTCTTGGATAGAGGAGAAAATGCTTCAAAGAATAACACTGGTTTCTACTTTCATTAAAATCGCTGATTTTTTTAAAATTGTGAAAGTTCAAAATTCTTTTTGGCAACTTCCTACATTTACAACATTAGAGATGAGATTTTTTTCCTGAATTATATCTTTTCTTTAAAGACATCTTGAAATAAGGAAATGTTCATTTTTTTGAAAACATGACTAGTATTCCTTTTAATTTTGTGTGAAATTAGGTAATTTTAAAATATTTTTTCCTCAAACACAGCTCCAAAGTTTTACCTTAAATTTACTCCTCTTAGTATGTATTAAAGGCCAGTAAAGAAATTGGTGCTGGTCTCACTTCTGCCAAACTCTGAATTTTTGAAATTTGGAAAAGCTAACATTTCAAAACTAGAAAATTGATGATTGAAAGTTTTGCCTCTTCTGAAAATTGGCTCTTTAAAAAAGGACACATACAATATTTTGAAAAAAGTAGTAGTTTTTGCATAATTTATGCTCAAAAAATTATGCAATTTGTAAAAAACATTTTCTCAAAACACACTCCTCTTTTTTTTTTTTTTTCTTTTTTTTTTTTCCCCCACTGATAATACAAGGAATGATCAAATAAACGGTGCAGGCATCATTATTGTGGAACTCTGAATGTTTGAAAATTGGGTGTTGGAAATAATGGGAGAGACCATTAGATTTGTAAGCGTCAGTCCAAGTGAGTACATCAGAGCGAATGTGCTGTGTACAGGTAAAGTGCAAAGTGAGTAAACTCAATGGACCTGAGTTTCAGTCTCAGTGCAGAAAAATTTTTGTTGTTTGCACTAATGTAGGTTCATGTAATAGCATAATATTGCAGAGGCATTACAAATAATGTAAGAAATTATGTGCTGTTGTAACATCACTAGTTTACAAAAGAGATTGTGATGGCCTCCAAAAATCTCCAATAACACATGCATGTACTTAAACTATAAAACTGACAGAAAAAAGGAAACCAAATCAAAAACTAATGAATTGCGAACTCCTTTTGAAAGCAAAACAGCATGAAAATACTATCGCCTAACTACTTGCAATTTTGATCTAACAAATTAGGAACTTGTGTTTTTTATTTTCAAAGAACACCATAAATGTATAGTATCAATTTCAATTAATCTTACTTCCAATAATACTATAAGTGCTATCATTCAACCCTGGGAGGGGTTTGTGTGGGAGAATCTGTACCCTAGGTTTAATTTTTTCATGTACAGTTTGGTTTGAGAATACCTTGGTACCTTTCCCCTATCAATCCCCAAAATCCATTACTCCATCTCATGATAGCAGGCTGTCTGTAAATTTCCAGAAATTTATTTTATCTATTCTATCTCAAAAAGCACCCTGTGCCCTCCTATGTTATACCCACGTTGATAAGCAGAGCCAACTGATGCAACGCCCATAAAGCTCTTATGATAATCTCCATGTCCGGCAACACAATCCAAGTTGGCATGTTCAACTTTCAAGAGGATAAAACATTACTGATACTTCCAGGAATTGTGGAAATAGATAACTACAGAATACCTAGTTTCTTGCTACGCTGAGTGCTCAGCGCAGAGGGCGCAGCACCAATGAAATTTTAATTGTTTAAGGTGCTACTTTTTTTACTGCCCATGCAATCGCACAAAGGTTAATTATTTTTACCCAGTTTTGGAGGTGCCTGGCCCCTTCCAAACTTCACTGGGAGGGCTGAAGGGACCTAGGCCCCACAGAGTTAACAACTATAACTCCAAGTCATCGTGCCTGTGTCCCCAATGGACAGCCATGCATAGGAAGTTTGGGTTGGCTGGTGTCGAATGCTCAGTAATATGCCTGGGTTATAATGTGTGGCAAGCTATTATTCTCTGGCTGCAACGACACAGCAATACTTCAGAGCAAAGCTCTGTACCAGGTATTTATTCCAGTGTCACACAGCACCAAGCAAAGATATTTCCACATCAAGACACTAAAAATGCACTTCCATCCATCATTTTAACAACTTTTTTGTTTTGAATTTCATTAATTTTAAGAAATAGTGTTACAAGAATTTTAGGTCATTTGATCCTCTTGGGATCAGGGGTAAAAATGTAAATATTAGAAAGTGTTCTATGTTTAATTGTGTGTTTGCTTATATTGTATGCATGTGTATATTTTTTGTTTCCAAGAGGTAAACTATTTTATATATTAAATGTATTTGACCACTTGGTATACTTTGTAAACTATTTCAATAGTTAAAATATATTGTTGACTGACATATTTCAATCATTTAATTCATTTCCGTCATTCCTCAGAACAGGTGGTCCTCCTATAAATCCCCCAGAAAACAACACTTAGCTACAACAGGAAATGTGTGAACGTTCTGTGTTCGTGTGGAGCTATTTGTCAGTCCACACTCGTTTCGTGTCATCATGCAAAAAAATGGGAATAGCAGGCAAATACTGCATGTATGTATGGAACAAGTGTATATAAGAAAAATTGTTAACTCTTCTTTAACAGAATCTATTTACGCACACAACTCCTGAACAAGCTATCTCATGTATCATAAACATGTAGAAGCCCTGTGCGCTGGTCTGTGGCATTTGTAATCAGTACATACAATGCTATCTTAAATTTTAGAATAATACTCTCAGAAGGTAAAAGAGAGAAAAATGACAATTCTCTTAGTTTTGTACTTCAAATTATGACCATAAGCCTAAGCCATTTTTTTTTATGTTAATAGTTTGCAGACGTACCCTCTTTTTCAACCTCATTATTTTCAAAAAGACACATTTCTTTAGCATTGTTAACAATCTATAAGTGTATAAACACAGTGCACGTGAACTGATAATTGCCTACCTCTTCTTTAGAGTATAAACGTTGATCACTAGGAGTATACTGAGCAAATCCAAGAGCTTGGTTGGTGCGTGGTACGATGGTAACTTTTAGAAGTGCATCAGTATGACGCAACATCCAACCAACTAATGCATGGCCAGACTCGTGATAAGCTACTACACGTTTCTCTTGAGGAGACATCACTTGACTACGTTTCTCTGTTCCTCCAACAAGTCTTTCAACAGCATATTCCAAATCCGTGCCTTTAACTGCTGACTGCTTGTATCGAGCAGCATGTAGAGCTGCTTCATTACATACATTTGCGATATCTGCACCTGTATTTCAAAGGCATTTACAGTAATTAGTTTCATATGAATACATAAAAACCACAACAACAACTTCGTATCTGCTAGATCATTTCAACCCTAATAATAATAATAATAATAATAATAATAATAATAATAATAATGATAACAACAATACTAACAATAATAAATCTTCCATAAAATTGTATCTAATATTTCATTCCAAATTACTACAACTGCCACACTATGTTCTTCATTTCTCATTTTTGACTCTTATAAGAAAATTAGCATGAGTATGTACAGGAAGGTGAAAAGGAAAGAACCAAATTGGAGATGATGAGTTCTTAGAGTAACTGAGAATCAATAGCATATAAAACATTTTTAAATAAGTTCTTGGTAAAACTAAAGCGAAGCTCATATTAACTTTCTGAATACCTTAAGGAGAGCAATACTTGCTACTCTCAGTCCATTTTATTTCTTGCTTTACAACAAGCTTCCCTTCTGGATACGAGAAATAAAATTTTTTGATATTTCATTATGAAAATAGCATAGTTTAATCTGGTGTTACTGAAAAGTAAGATTTGGGGTCAAACTACCCATAGGCACCTACAGCAGTGGCCACTGCACCACTTCCTTTTCACTAGACTAGACTAGACTATTCCTCCTTACACCCTGTAGCGCTCAGGGGAGTTTTAACTGCTTTGAGGGCCCTAGGGTCTATGTTAATTTGGAGGCCCCCTCTTTTAACTTTCACCGACAACCCCCCTCCAAATTTAAACACAAGTTTTGTTAAAGAAACTAAACTTCTTATCACTGAGTGACATTCTTGCATCAACTAGCAACATTCCATATTTTAAATATTATTCAATCATGCGCAACACATCCGATTTTTACATATAGTTTAATCAAACATCACTTTTTTATACGTTTTTTTATTTTATTTTTCTAAAATTTTAGTATTAAATAATTTTTGAAGAGCTAATGGCGGCCCTTGAAGGGTACTTTGAGGGGCCTGGGCCTGGGTCCTTTGGGTCCATGCATTAACATGGGCCTGGTAGCGCTTCCGTACAGTTAAGCGCTGGCCTGGGGTACGCCAAGCCGGCTGTCGATTTGATTGATTAATTGATTGTTAGTGATTATGGGCGCATCAACTACTATGGTCATTAGTCCCATAAGTGTAGTGCATGTTTTTTGCTTGGGGTGGCAGGGGTTTCCCCCCACTGGATGGTGAGATCGGGCGCTGACCTAATGTCAGATAACAGGGTTTTTCCCAACTAGGAATCTCCCACCAACGGGGCACTGCTCCAGCCAAGGCAAGCTCTAAACTCCTGACCCCATCTCCTGGTATGTGTGGTACTGACCATATATTCAAGAATAAATAAATATTAATACAACACAATACTTAATTCAATATCTCCAATTAAGAACGATTTCATTTTATATTTTATATGCTTACCACTAAATCCAGGAGTCAAATGAGCCATTCGTCTAGAATAATGCTCAGGAGTCTTCTCCAATGCTATTCCTTTCAAATGCTGTTCAAATATCTGTTTTCTTTCTTCAAGATTAGGAAAATCAATTAGGATATGTCTATCAAATCTTCCAGGACGTAACAGGGCCTATATTTAAAAAATTGTCATTCAGTACTATCAGAGAGAAGAATATTCTCTAAGCAAAATAATTGCATGTGACAAAAACAAAGAATTGCAGCACTCCCATTTTCCCTTCTCTTTTGGGCCCTGCAAATTGTAGTTACCATGAAAATGGGAACTTACAAGTGAAAAACACCATCTTATTTTAATCGGACAGTACACAAATCTGAATTTTTACAAAGAAAATAGGCTAAATTGCAAAAAGACGAATTGAAGGGTGAAAGTATCTTAACACTTAGAATGCTGGACAAATAATTATGTGGCCTTCTTCCTATCCGGTAATTTTGCAGTGTCAACCTATTCAAATATGTTAATAAGGTTTCCAACACACTGTGCATGAAAAATGATTTCTCATGCTTCTTTTCTGTGTTCAATACAGCTCATTTTTACTTTCTTGCATATTACTTATGAAGTAGAGAGAAAATATGGTAAGGCTGCATCGAAAACAACAATATTTCAACAGAAAAACAGGTATTGTGAAAACCAGGTGATGAAGTTGATAAATCTTGTTCCTGAACTAAGTAAATTACTTCCTCAAAACAAGTTGTGTAGTCAGAATTCTCGATTTGTTGGTCCTTGATACCAAAAAATTCGAAGACGACAAATGTGATCAAAGGTCCTAAACAATTTTTTGAAAATTAGTAATTTTTGTATAATTCTGTATGAAGTATGAACTATTTTTAAACAATTATTTTCTCAAGAAAGGCTACAAATTTTTTCTTTAATTCTTTTCTTAGATAAAGCAATGGGTACATAAAATATGTTGCAGGTCTGATTTTCGGCGAACTCAGCAATTTTGAAAATTAAAATGGTACAAGTAGAAAATTAATGTTAGGTATTTATTTTTTACTGACACGTTATAGCTTCTTATTAGAGAATTTGTGCACCCTTGAATGTTAAAGCACTATCGACCTTCTGTGCATGCACAGTTTAAATTTCACACCACGTGCATTTGCGCAAATGCAGAAGAGTGATAGTGCTGACTGCTATGGCATGCACAAACACACTATTAGGGAGTTTTTGCACCCTCGAATGTTAAAGTAATCGACAGCACTATCAATCTTATGCACAATATCGATAATATTACATAACCATTCCCAACAATGTGAGAAAGTATTTGTTGTTCTAGCACCTGTAGTTTGGTATATTAGTGCTATAAACAACCTTTTCCATTGCAAAAAATCATTCATAGAATGGTGTTTTTTTATGGCACACTGCCACATATAGCAAGAATAAATGTGCCATCTACCAAAGGGCAGAGTATTAAATTCGGTGTTCAGCGATTTGTACTAACATTTTAAATTCAGTCATGTAGAAATTTGAATTAGAAATTTTCAATTTTCTAACATATGATTAGCAGAATCAGCAAAAAGTTCCTTCCTGATTCAACTCCACATTTCAAATTTCCAAAAAAGTATCACTTTCCCACATATACTTCTGACAATGAACATCATTTATCTGGCCTAAAAAGTTAACATTCAGTACATTTTTATGGAGGAAAAAACAATAACACCTTTTGAAAATGTGGATCTTCCAATCAATAACAACCTCAAGACAATACAACATTTACCTTATCCAACACATCAGCACGGTTTGTTGAAGCCAGCATTATTACTCCTTCCTTTGATGCCATGCCATCCATTTCTACGAGAAGTTGGTTGAGGGTCTGCTCACCTTCTCCTGAAGATCCATCAAACTGGCTGTTCCCACCACGCTTGCGTCCAATGGCATCAATTTCATCAATGTAAATTATACAAGGAGCTCGTTTCCGTCCTTCCTTAAATAAATCCCTGCACAATACTAATAAGAAAAAAATTCTTGTAGGAGGGGGTGAACAAAATAATGGAAACATGAAAATATTTCTCATTGATAGCCATCTCTTGCCTTTATTACACACAGTTTTTGCCTCATATTTTGTGTTCATAAAAGATGTTTGGAAGGTAAAAAACTTGTGACAACTTGTTTTAAAACTTTCCATGATTCCTATTTAACGGGCACCTTCAGAACTCAGTAGCCCACTCCTTCATGTAATACAATGTAATTTGTATCAATGTTATACCCGATTTCAAGATGGAAGGGACACAATATGAGAAGTGGTTGTCCTTTTAGTGCTAGAAGAGATGATACTGTGGGAACCATTTATTGTCTGTGGTCAGAAGACCATTGAATCTCTTGAGATTATTGCAAATACTTTTTGAATATACAGTAAAACTTCACTTATCTGTTTTTCAGCGAGTTGAAGGGAAAAAATTTATAAGTGAGGAAAACACAACTGAAATTGAATATTATGAGCAAAATAAAAACTCAATATTTACACTGGCATGCTCCTACCAATAATAGCAAAAGATGAGTTTCTATACTCCTACTACGAATAGCAAATGGGGAGTTCAACAAAACGTGTGCATAGTTAAGCAACATTTGTGTCCAGAAGTAAAACGTGGGGCCATCACAGCATTTGCACATTGAATCATGGAAACTGGACAAAAACCTGATTGAGACCGGAAGCTGAAGTACATTATTTGTTACTTAGAAGACATGTGGGGCAGGCATAGGCACACCCGGTGGAAATTGATATAGTTTGTTTTTACAACTGAGTTTTTTGTTAATAAATTGTGTCTACTGAAATTCACTGTTTTTTTTCTAAAATTAGTAAGCGTTTTGTTCATGTGATTATTCTGAGTAACACCGCTGGTGTATACTGTGGTTGAATCACTAGCCATTCACTTTCTGGAGATTACGTTTCTTTCTTTTTTTTTGATTTATTGATCCCGAATTGGAAAACCTAAATTTAAAATTTAAGAAACTAATCATTTCTCATTAAGAGGCAATACAAATAGGTGATTGTTGTTTATTTGCCTTAATTAACACACAGATAATTCACTTGAAATTTAAGGAAACACTAAATCTGTTTTGTCCAGTCCTTTTTCACAATAAAGAGAAGTCATTAGTCACACTTCCACTTGCAGTGCACTTCAAGAAAGATCGTTATTGTCATATTGTATGTGCATAGCGAATACTCCTATCTCTATCAAACGTTGCCTTTCTACTTAATTCCAGCTTAAAGTACCAGATATCATCTTCACCAAAATTTCTCTGCAAACTACCTGAAATGGCATAATAGGCAACTGGTAGATCATGAGTGGCATGTTGCCCACCTATACTTTAAAAACAACACAATGGCTAAAAATATTGACGTCAGAAGATAGTGTGAGCCAGGGAAGACTCACTTTTAAGATGACCATGAACAACTTTGATTCTGAATATAGGTGCATCATCATCTTGGAACGATGTATTTTGTTAAAGGAAAATTTGTATTACAGAATTCTCAGATCATCCCAGATCCACTTCAACTAGTTATATTGTGATAACAAGACTTCTACAATGTATGTTCATTCAGTAATGCCATCACATAAAAACAAACTTCCTAGTAGCCATGTGTTTCCATTAGGTTTGTCCACCCTCTATATATACTGATATTAAATTAATATTTAACAGCTGTACTTACCGAACTCTAGCTGCACCTAAGCCACCTATCATTTCAATGAATTCTGAACCATTCATTGATAAGAATGGTACATTAGCTTCAGTTGCCACTGCTTTTGCTAACAATGTTTTTCCACATCCAGGAGGGCCTAATAGCAGGGCACCTTTTGGCACCTGGAATATAGTTAAAATGTTAATTGAAAATTTATTCTAAATACACTCTTGAGACAGAAATATTGATGAATTGGCTGTAATTCAACAAATACTGCATTCTCTAAATATAATTGTAAATTTTTTTTTTACTTGTGAAAAAATGTGGTTTTTAGAAGTTTTTAAGCAATTTTTTCTTAACTTTAATTGGCAATTTTTCTCTAATTCAGGCATAGTTTTTTTGGTATCAAGAACCCACAAAACAAGTTTTTATGTAAAAAAATGGCTAATTTTCTGCAGGATTACAGCACTTCCTCTATACTACATATAAAAGAAAAATCAGACCTTTTTATTTTTAAAAAAATCATGAATATTTCTACTCTACTTCTAATCCTCTTCAGGATCTGCCAGAAATTGGACTATCCAAGCAAGGAGGGGGCGTCCATACCCCACCAGGAACTTGTGAACACAAAACGTGAAATTTTAAAGGGAACAAGTTGTGGCAAACCTCCCGTTTCATTTTCTTTTAAGGTGTTCTAATATTTTAAAAGACATTTACTAATTCTTGCAATGAACTTTTGTATATGATCTCAAATGAAAAATGGCAAAAAAGGGTACAGGGGTGCAGAATGAATCACAGAAGAGAGACATAGTGTGAATTTCATCTACTATTTTGAACTCTATTCCTTCAAGGAAGTTGTAAATTTATTTTTAAATGTTCACAGAGAAAAGTTTGAAGAATAGCATCAATCTCATAAAACCGAAAATATTAATAGACCAATAACTGGAGGACACTCATTGGAATGCAGGAAATGTTGACACCCCCTGAACTCTCCGTAAAATTTCAGAATATGCCTGTGGCCCGTTGTAAACTTTAGTTGAGCTTTTACTGAACCACCTGCTGTTGCACTACACAGAACGATGCAGTCTTTCATAATAGGGATTTATGCCTGACAGAACGCTGCAACCTGTGATTTTTCTGACTTTTCCAGTGAATCACAAATTCCTGGACAATTTCGGTTTTTCCAGATGTGTCACCAAATTTTTAAAATTATATTTGCAATTGAGAAGTAAAGTAAAGCACTTCACATTACCTTGGCTCCAAGACTTTTATAATGTTCTGGTCTCTTCAAGTAATCAACGAATTCCATAACTTCTTGTTTTGCTTCCTGAAGACCAGCAACATCAGCAAAATGTACTCCTTTCCCAGGTCCAGATAAAGGATCAACAAGTGTAAATTTTGCACGTCCCAGTTGTGACTGAAAATTAATATTCAAATTGCAAAATTGAAGACTTGTCAAACTATCAATTAAAGATCAAAACATTGATACAAGGTCACTTACAAATGTGTCCATGCTAAGAGGTGGTCGAATGCTTCTGCTTCGTGACAGCAAAGATAACAGCAGACCAACAACAATTAATGAAGCAAGTAATTTTCCTGCAGTGTCAGAACTTCTTTCTATGATCACTGGCACACCACCATCAGCTCGAATTCCAAGACTAGTTTCTGCTTCCCGTAATTTTTCTTCAAATCGATTAATATCTACAATTATCATATGAAATGTTTTGTGTTCCATCTACAAAAAAAATAATGTTTGCAAAATGAGTGACAATTATATAATTCATAAAATTTTATTTATAATTGCATGTATAATAGCACTTCTAAGTACACACACACAAACCCAAAATTGTTTTAAAGAAAATAAAAATATTTATTTTGAAATATCAGTAACTTCTTAAAATTTTCACAGATTTGTTGTATAATTTAATACTTAACAGAAATCATTGACACATACCAATCTAATTTTATTTATTTATCATTGAAAAAAACTGCTAATCACATATGAGAGAAATCTATGCTACCTGCTCTGCTGTGATAGCAAAATTTACATGAAATTTTGAAAGCAAAACATCAATTATGTCAGTAATATCAGTATCAAAAGTAATAAATAACTTTATATTGTAACATACATTGCTCTACGAGTGACAGCCAGGTTTTGGGATACAAAAAACGGAACTTGAGATACTGGTATTATTTATTTTACTAAAACAATTGACATATATCCAAGAGTCACTTATAGCCTTTTGCTATAAAATAACTTCACTTTTAATTCAGACCAAACATAAATGATTACTTCTCACTATGTCAACCCAAACAAATGGAAATACTTACTTTTTTTCCTTTCACAACAGCTCCATCATGAAGGATAATGGTTACAATGTCAACATCGGGCCTTACAATAACTTCTTCAACTTCACCCTTTGCCAGCATATGGTGAACAAACTCATTCCAAGAAACATAGCGAATTACCTAAAAACCAGTAATATTTTTTCACACCAAGAAACAAGTAATGCTACAACTGCTCATACCTTTTCATATTATTTATAAATGTGATGTACTATTATAATACTAGTTGAAACTGCAAAAGTAATTTCATACACTGCGAACGGAACCAAAGCGCATAGCATCCATCTTGTGCATTAGACTGCCTAGCTGCTTACATATGAAAAATACTCCTGACAAATTGAAAAGAAACTTGAATTTTTACAATTAAAATATGCAAAAAATTTACGGTGTGAAATTATATCCACAATTACACATTACTAATCAATATTTCCTATTTTGTACAAAGGACTTTATTTAATATCTACTCAAAATTTGTTAGAAGGCATAAATATAACTCGACACTTATAAATACACACACATAAATACACACAAGTGGAACTCGCTCAGCCATATTTTTGTCCTTTTGATTACTAAAACATTGAGGTGCTGAAGTGTGGGTGTACTAAACTAATTATTATTTCACTTTTAACTAAGTCACAGAACAGTGAAAATGTACAGGAAAAATCAATCTTTGGACCCAATTTTTTTTTTCTTGAGAGCAACATTACAAATCCATATGCTTGGAAAAGAAAACCTGATTTATCTCCCATCTACCAAAAAATACAGAGTACACAAATTTAACAGAATCAACTTCAATTTGATTTTTTTTTTTGGACTTATTTAGGTTTCACCTACAATACATACATATCAGAATTATAACCATACAAATTTTTCTTTTGCAGTGTATCCAGTAAAATATCTAGGGAATGTGAAATATTTCTTTACCTTATATAAATAATTTCAGCACTACAGTGTTTCCATTCACATTAAATAATAATAAGTCTCAAAAATTTATCAAATGATAATATATTATATATTAATTGTTCATTATCAAATCTATGTGAATCAAAAGCAGAGTGACCATTTTACTAATATTTTACAATGACTATCTTGAAGATAAAGGAAATTTACTTCAGAAAGCTGCCAATTATTTAATGTGGCAAAGTCTACTGACTCCTAGAGAGCAATTAATTAGATTGAATTTCTATTAGTTTAGAATTCTCCAAATTATGAACAGGAAAAATAATTATCTTCACATTTCAGTGGTGTTTGGTCAGAACATGATAACTCAAATATCACATTCACATGCAACTCTTGGCCATTCCTCACCACTACATTTTTAAACAGATTAGAAACAAACTCAGTATCACTCAAAATAAGTACTGTAAATTGTTACAGTAATACATAATAAACAAGGTAGAGATGTGGCATATCCACAATCATATCTGATGTAATTTTGGAGTTTTAAATTACATCATATCTGATGTAATTTTGAATTTCAAATTCTGGCCAAACATCACAGATTTGAAACAACTACTACTTTAAGAAATTCAATTATTCATTATGTTAATATCTAATCATGCAAGAAAAGAAAGAACCCAGGGTCCAAATACACATATTTGTTGTAAGCTCTTTCACCATTAGAAGTATGGCTAAAATTAAATTGCTTTAATTTTCAAAATATTCAAATTATTTCTTTAACAGTCCATCGTCAAGTTGGGTGTGCTGCCTCTGCTTCAAAATAAAAATTGTAACTTATACGTGACACAATTGCAGACTCACTAACCTCAGGTTGATTGCTGCTAGGAAATAATAATGATATTATTGCAATGAGCATATATGCAGTTAACATCCACAGAAAGGCTTTTGCCAGAAGAGATGATATTTTATTATCTTCATCGTCATTTTTTTCGGGCTTTTTATCATCTGGGTTTGGTTGAGCATTGTTAATACTTGAGGAATGGAAACCTCGAGACATGCAAGAAAGGTTGGGATATCTTCTTACAGGCAATCCTGATCGTTCAAATAATGCGAAAACTGCCCTGTACTCGTCCTGTAGATTTCTGAAAGCTTTCTAAGAAATAAAATACAAGTCTTTATTAATAACCTTAAAATTGAGCTTACATAACCTACCTAACTGACAATGTAAATATATTACCTGTGGGCTCACGTGGCTAACATTTCGACAATGTTTTTCTACGCACTGTAATGCAGGTCTATGAGTTTCACATGCAACAGACAATCGGCACAATCCACACTTTCGTTCTAAAAGTCTGATGCAATTTGAAAGCGAATGCTTCCGAAGAACTTTTGCAATGACACGCTGCATAATGTGAAGTTTGCTGCAAATTACATTCACTAATACATTATCACAATACTGTGAAACAGATAAACGAAAATGTCGCTTCAAGAAAACTTGACAACGCCACTACACAATTCACATCCATTCATACTCCGCACCGGGAAAACACGTACATTTCTGACCCCTCCTCCTCCTCTCCTCAGCTGTCTTCACCACCTATTGAATGCCCCTCCATTCGCTGTCCGTCCCATCCCGTCCTGTATATACTCTCTGATCCGTCCCTCCTGAATTTGCAGTAGCACGAATTGACGACTCGGAGTCACATGAGCCTTGAATCAAAGATTCAAGAAAATATTCAAGAAAAGATTAAAAATACCTGTTTTAAACTCACAGGGCCTCGAGTTTGGCCAGATCGATCGGGGAATATCTATTTTGAGAAAATCGCCTGAATGGTTTAGACACTAGCATTGTTCAACCGGTAAGTTTCATTTTTGGGGGCACATTACGTGAAGCCTCAATATTTTCAAAATTTTCTGAAATATGTCCCCAAATTTTTTTATTAAACTTTTGCCTCGGATAGAGTAAAGAACAGTTAAAAAATTGCACAGTTCTCATTCTTGTTGAAAACTGAATTTTCGAAAATTGCAAAAGTTAAGAAAATTTTTGGCGTCTTCATACAACTACAATATTGAAGATTTTTTCTTAATAAATTCGGTTATTGAAAGACAGATCATGAAAGAAGGCCATGTACAGTTTTTCGAAAACAACAGTATATCCGCGTAATTTGTGTGAAATGTAGGCAATATTTAAGCAATTGTTTCATCAGAAATGACTCAAATGTTTTCTTTAAATTTTCCCCCGTATGGAGCAAAAGACGGTAAAAAGTGGTAAGTAAAAATATTGTAAAAATTTAGATATTTAAATAAGGTCATTTACAAATTTTGAAAAAACAGAGTAGTTTTCGTGTAATATCTGCTTGAATTTCATGCAGTTTTTAATTTTTTCTCAAAAAGAGCTCAAATTTGTTTAAAAGAAAAATGTTCCTCAGCGTAAAGGACGCTTAAAACGGCAGAGGACTCATTTGCTTCTAACTTTGAATATTCGAAAATTGTAAAAGTTAGAAATAATGCGAGAAGTATGCATTGTTGAACCACGTTTGTTTATTGTTTTTCCTGGCGAGGCCTTTTTCTTCAGATGAACAATGTTTGAATGATTAAATGGCCTGCATAAATTCCGAAATGCAAATTTGGAATAATTTTAATACCCCCTCTGAATTCTGTCAAACGCGATAGAATACACCAAAATAATTACGTAACGCTTGCGACAACCCATACCCCCATGCACTATACGTAAAAATAATTTATATAACAACAAACACAATTTGTATTAATTTGATGTGTATATTTTAAAATTTACGATAATTAAAGCCAGGATTAGTTAAAGATACAGACCACCTAACAATAAAATTGGCGGCAATTTTTGGGTGAAGGAAGAATGTATAGGCAAGAGTTTTCTGAGCCAATCAATTTGGATGGTAATATACTGTATATCAGTTTTGAATATAATATATAAAATATATATATATACACACACACATATATATATATATATATATATATATATATATATATTAACTTTTAAAAGTAATTTATATTCTTTAAATATTTCATTGATATTTGAAGTATTGTATTTTAGTATAATATTTTTATTTACATTGTGTTATGTAAAGGTTATGCTTATATTATTAAATTATGTGTATAGTGTATTATTTGCAGGTTCCGAAGCTTCATTGCGTTCATGCACTAACAAACATGTCCATAACAAAAGTTAGCAATGCGGTAATACATCAAATTCTTGTAAACTATTCTGTAAAACGTTTGGGGTCAAAAAAGACCCCAAACAGAATCCACGTATTGGAGGAACAGAGTCGAAGGGTTAAATGTCCTTCACACTATTCAACAACAAAATTTAATCAAAACGATGGAGCTATTTTTTTGAAAATTTTGAAAATGTCCCAGGGGCTTCATGTAAAGTACCCCTCAAAATAAAAAATTGGTTTAAAAATCAAGGGGCCGCGACATCAGCCAGATCGATTGGGGAATATAAATTTTGGAGGAAATCGGCCGAACGGTTTAGCTGCTAGTGTTCACAAACGGATGAACAGACAGACGGACAGATGTTTTGCCGTCATTCGATTTTTCAGTATCAAGGTCTCGCAAAACATGGATCCTGGGTACATCACATGTTAGTGAATTTTTTCTAAATTTAGCAAGAGTATTTATCCACTTTTTCGTTACTAGGGCTCTGTAATAAGAGTTTTTCTGCCGAAAATTCCCCGTTTTTCGCGCAACATTACACAACTATCTCTCTGCTCCGTAGCGAGAAAGTAAAAATTGGAGCTACTTTTGAGAAAATAATTGTTTAAAATACTTACTTACACATACATTGTTCACACATTGTTTAAAATACATACTTTCTCGTATTATTTCTAAAATTCAGAGAGTTCAACGAAAGTGAGACCTTCGCCATTCTTTTAAGCGTTTCTTGTTCTATCAGTGAAGAAAATTGGAGAAAAAATTTGGAGCAGTTTTTGAGAAAATGTTTTTATATAAATTGCATTTTCAGGCACAAATTACTTAGAAAATACTTACTTAAAAAAATGTTCATGGCTTTTTTTTAGAGAGCTAATTTTTAGAACAGATTTGTTGAAAGTAGAAATCTTTCTTCAATTTTGTTGCTTTGAATGTTAAACATTTGCGATTTTCGAAACGAGACTAGCACCATTTTTTTACCGTTCTTTGATACACACGAGGAGAAAATTAAAGAAAAAATTTGGAGACTAGAAAAATGTTTAAACACATTAAAAATTGCCTATATTTGAAGCAAAATTAAGCGAAAACTATTTATATTTTCGAAAAATTGTACGTGAGCTTATTTCAAGATATATCTTTAAGGAACATCTTTTATTTAGAAGAAATATCAGTTTTCAAAATTGTAGTTGTAGGAATACGACGAAAAATTGAACTTTTTAAATTTTCAAAAAAATTAGAGATTTCAAAGGTTATGGGACCTCTGCCGTTCTCTTAAGCGTCGTTTACGGTATTCGAAAATAAAATTTAAGAAAAAAAAATTGAAGAGGACATTACACAAAGAACATTTTGATAATGTTGAGGGTTCATGTTAAGTAACCACAAAAACCAAAACATTCTTTTCAAACTTGCAAAGCCCAACGCGAATAAAGGAACAGGATTTATCCACTTTTTCATTACCAGGGTCACACAATACGAGTTTTTCTGGCGACAATTCGCCGTTTTCTGGCGTAGGATTACAGTACTCTATTTTCTTTCGAAGTGAGGATGAGAAAGTAGAAGTTTGGAGCCAGTTTTGAGAACATTTTGAACATGTAATTGAGCTTACATGTAAAGTACCCCTAAATTCAAAATATGCGTTTGAAACACGAAGTCTCGAATTCCTTTAAATCGACTTCCTGGCTACTATGCCCTTGATACTATTAGGTCTAGAGAAAATCGGAAGGACGGTTTAGGCCCTAGCGTTCATTACAGATCGACGGACGCGCAGAAAGGCGCTTTTCCATCAATGAAATTTTCAGTATCAATGAGCTACAAAACGGATTCTGACTACACAATGTGTTAGGGAAAATAATTTACTATGTATACGAACAAAATTTATCTGTTTTCGTTACCATTGCCCGGAAGTAAGAGTTTTTGTGCTGAAAATTTCCTGTTTTCCGGCGCACAATTATAATACTTTAACGTTTTACGAAGTTAAGCGAGGAATTTGCAGCTGCTTGCAGGCGTTTGGCCTACAATACCGAAGATTCATATTTTTCTTGAATAAAGTCTGTTCTTCAAAGACAGATCGTGAAATAGCTTCATGTGCAATTTTTTGATAGTTTCAGCCTAATTTTACTTGATATAAGAAATTTTTGAACAATTATTTTCTTAAAAAACGGCTCCAATTTTTTCTTTGATCTTTTTTTGTAAGTATAACAGTATAAAATTGTGGATAGTCCCATTTCCTGCGAACTCTCTGTATTTTCCAAATTTGCAAAAAGTTATCATTGCAAACCTACAAATTTGAAGATAGTGAATATGGTCTTCAATAAAATCAGTTTTAAAAATTCAGATCTTTAAAAAGGTTTTTTACAATCTTCAGAAAATGCGAGTAGTTTACGTGTAATTTCTTCTTCACATTAATGAAATTTATTAAAGAAAATATTTTTTCAAAGGATGCTCCAAATTTTTTCTTTAATTTTATTACACGGATAGAGGGGTCACGGGTAAAAGAATTACGCAGGTATAACTATTATTGAAGTCTATGAATTTTCGAAAATTGCAAAAGTTAGTAATTATGAGAGAAATATATCTGTTGTAACACTGTTGTAGCACAATTAGTTTCTTTAAATTTTGTTCTGGAATGTATCAAAGAATAGTAAACAAATCTAGTGGTGGTCCCATTTTGACACACTCTGTACTTTCGACAATTGCAAAAATTAACATTGCGAAATGACAATATTGAAGATAGAAATGTTTGCCTTATATGAAAAGTGTTTTAAAAAATTAGATCTTTAATGGTCATGTAATATTGTTTTAAAAAACTAATATTTTTCGTGTAATTTCTGATTTTAATGTATAAAGTAACACACACACACACACACACACACACACACACATATATATATATATATATATATATATATATATATATATATATATATATATATATATTGTGACGTCATGGGATTTGACAACCCATTAAGCCACCATCAGCTACGAAAAGAAGCCCACGAAGAGAGTAGGGTACGCGGCGGAGCGATGGCTTGTAAACGCGCCATCTACCCACAGCTTTTCGAACTATGTCGCCCGAACTAGTGAATAATGTTTTTCCGGGAGGTCACGAAAGGAGGAGAATATTCACCCCTTTAAGAATTTCCCCAATCGCGAGTACCTTAAGTATCGCGGCGCGCCTCGGAGGAACTCTCTTTGATTGCAGCAGCGACGGCGACTAGACTGAGCTCTCTATGATTGCAGCAGCGACGGCGATTGTAACTAGATAGCATAGGAATTTATTTTAACTTGGTAGTTAAAAGTTAGCTTGAGAAGCGTATTAACGAATGTAATGTAATCGAGAAGTGGAGCGCACGAACATTCTTCGCATTAACATTCATAATATTTGAGAGAGAAAGTGAAGTCACTGTTTGACGCCGAAATAATTTCAAATTTGTGAAATTCGCGCAGAAGGACATCGACTAAATCCAGCATCTCATATTGCACGCTGAGACCACACACGCACAAAGTGTGGTAGGTAGGCCGAGCATTTAAAGCATAACTTCAGCAATATTAATTATTCGAGGCTGGAAGCGCGAAAAACTTGTACGAGGCGCGGCAGAAGAAGAAAAACGACCCCAGGAAGAGCGAAGCGTAGGCAAGAAAGATTTGGACTGGATCGAGAATCGTACGAGTCCGGAGAACGGGAGAGGGGTGTGGAAATTGGAGGCTTGGCGGAGTCCAGAGTTCGAGGGAAGGAAACTGGTAACGTTGTGGGACAGCAAGCGAAGACGAGTGGCAACGCGGGGCGAGCGGCAGAAAATCCCCAAGGTTACCTACAGGCGAGCGATGCGGAACCGTTGAAGTAAAGAACTGGTAACTTTTATGCGGCGATTAGTTGGGGAAGGAGAATAGCCGTAAAATACACGACAATTCGTGTTGAAGTGGGTGAAAAGTCCAGAATAGGTGGGAGAAGTATCCCGAACGATGTGAGTGGCAGTTTCAAGTTCATTTACTGCGCGTGTTATTGAATTCATTCAAAGAGGCCATACCTTATACAATTTTACTTAAATAATTCATGATTTTCACATGTACAGTTGATATTATCTGGAAAAGTCTTTATTGTATTGTGTTAAAATTTGTATCGTAAAGGGGTCAGATTTAAGTAAAAATTACGTTTTATTGTTTTTTTTTTTTAAAGTTGAGTGTTGTAGTGGATTATGAAATTCCTTAAAACAAGTGTAAAATTCATTTTAAAAGCCGTGCACGGGAAAACAAGAGAGTAGAAAGAGTAAAATAATTTGATACATGAAAATTCAGTAAGGGGAATGAGCAAATTGTAAATTGTAATTGGTGAAAGTGTGTTCAGGCAGTCGAGGTGACGCCATTTTTTTTGTTTTGCCTTGTTTTCTGTTCTTTTTAGCGACCAACTACTTAAAGTGCATTATCCTGTTATATAATTGCGTCACTGTAATTTTTTCATTGAATATATGCTCATTTTATTCGTATTTTATCTGATTCATTGTGTCAAGGGTTCAGACCATTCTCATACCCATATCTCTCCTCTCTCTCTCTCTCTCTCTTATATATATATATATATATATATATATATATATATATATATATATATGCGCGGCGGAGTGATGGCCGGTAAACGCGCCATCTGCCCACAGCTTTCCGAACTACGACGCCCGAACTAGTGGGTAATGTTTTTTTCCGGGAGGTCACGAATGGAGGAGAAGATGCACCCCTCCAAAATTTCCCCAGGCGCGAGTACCATAAGTATCGCGGCGCGCCTCGGAGGAACTCTCTTTTACGGCAACAGAGACGGCGACCAGAAGAAACTTTCTTTGACTACAGCAGTGACGGCGAGTACAAATAGATAGTATAGGAGTTTATTTTAACTTGGTAGTTAAAAGTTAGCTTGGAAAGCGTATCTTAGAAAAGTAAAGTAATTAGGAAATAGAGTGCACAATCATTCGTTGCAGTCACAATAATTCGGAGAGCAAACAAAATAACTGTCTGACGTCGAAATAATTTCAAAGTTGTAAAATTCGCGCAGAAGGACATTAATTAAATCCAGCATCTCACATTGCACGCTGAGACCACACATGCGTAAAGTGTGGTAGGTCGGCCAAGCATTTGAGCATAACTCCTGCGATATTAATAATTTCGAGGCTGGAAGCGCGAACGAATGTGTACGAGGCGGTGGAAGACGAACGACCCCAGGAAGAGCGAAGCGTAGGCGAGAAGGACTTGGTCTAGAGGGAGGATAGTACGGGTTCGGAACGAGAGAAGGGTGTGGAAATTGGAGGCTTGGCGGCGTTCGAGCGGAAGGACCTGCTTTCGTCGCAGCACAGCACGCGAAGACGAAGCGGCAACGCGGGACGAGCGGCAGAAAATCCCCAAGGTTACCTACAGGCGAGCGACGCGGAGCTGTTGAGGTAAAGGAACTGGCAACGTTTATGTAGCGATCAGCTGGGGAAAGAGGATAGTGGTAAATACACGACCATCAGTGTTAAAAGTGGGTGAAACGTCTAGAATAGGTGGGAGAAGTATTTCGAACTGTGTGAGTGGCAGTTTCCAGGTCATTTACTGCACGTATCATTAGATTCATTTAAAGAGGCTATACCTTGTACAATTTTACATAAATTATTCAGAATTTTTATATGTTGTACAGTTAATATTCCCTAGAAAGATCAATTTGTTGTATTGTGTTTCAAGTAATTGCTTTTGTGACATGTAAAAGGGTCTGAATTAAGTAACGTGAATCCACGTATATTTTTTTGTGTTCAGTATTATAGTGAGTGCGAAGCCCAAGGCTAGCACCTGTGAAAGGGTTTCTTTGAAACAAGTATCAAATTCATTTGAAAAAAAGCCGTGCACGGAAAACTAGAGGCCAAAAGAGTAAATAATTTAGTAGTGAAAAAATTCAGAAAGGAGTGATCAAATCTTAAATTGGAGTTGATTAAAGTGTGTTCAGGCAGTCGAGGTGACGCCCATATGTTTTTTTGTCTTGTTTCATTTTTTTCAGTTACCAGCTATTTAAAGTGCAATAACCTGTTGTGAAATTGCGTCACTGTAAATTTTCTCATTGAATATATGTTCATATTATTCGTATTTTATTTGATTCATTGTGTTAAGGGTTTAGACCTTTCTCATACCCGTAAGATCCTGCTTCCTGAGAATTTTCCTGCTTCACGAGCATTCATGCTATCACGACCCACCACGTGTGGTAAAGTAGGTAGGTGGACGTGGTACTATATATATATATATATATATATATATATATATATATATATATATATATATATATATATATATATAGTCAAAAAAAACTGTTAAAAACTGCGTATGACGTGCTATGGGAAAAAGTGAATTGCGTGCACATTTTGAAAATTCTGTGATCCCTACACTAAGTCATATTCTACTTAAATTTTGAATTTTGTAAGGGAGAAAAAATACAAAAAAACTCCCATGTAATAAAATCTATTTTCAAGAATAAATAAGCAATAAATTTTGGCTCATTACTTTCTGCCGCGACTACATGGAAACGATAATTTGAATAATTGTATTTCCCACTGAATTTTAGAAGACGTGCACAGAAAATGAAGTTACATTTATGTCCAGAAGCAAAACAAGGGGCCATCTCAGCATTTGCTCAATGGATCAGGGAAACTGGACGAAAAACCTGATCGAGATGGAGGTCATTGACCCGGAAGCTGTAGTACAATAGTTGTTACAGGTTGTTTATACTCATTTATACAGTCCAAATGGTAAATAATGCATACTGTATAATTGTTAAAATTATTGTTACTTTTCTTGTGATGCTCAGTATAGTCTCTACTTGTATAGAAACAGTTATGCAGCAGAAACAATTTCACTTGGAACTTAAACTTTTCTATCGAATTTAATCGTTTAATTTCATCTGGCAAAGTGTTGTAAAATAATGTACATGTATTGTATGTGAACTTTTTGTAATGGGCTGTTGATACTGTCACCTGATGAATATGATTTCTACGTCGAGTGTTATAGTAATAGACTTCGGCATTTTCTGAAAATATATTCCCGCCCTTAAGCAAGTCATTTTTGATAAAAACCACTGATTCGTAAATAAACAGACAAGGTAATGGTAAAATTCCTAGATTAATGAAGAGAGGCTTACATGAATCACGTGGGTGGGATTTGGTTATTATTCGTACAATTCGTTTTTGTCTGGGAGCTATAAGATGTATTTCCCCAGAATATTATGCCATATCTCAGGCGAGAATGAACATTCGCGAAATGTACACAACGAGCAGTATGAAGGCTGACTGAATTTGCAAGAATTCTGAACGCGTAGCATAATGAACTTAATTTTGTGTTCAATTCATTTAAATGGACGTTCCATTTAAGGTTTGACTGAATTGAGAGACCTAAAAATTTTGTTGCCTTAACATCAATCAGTGGTACGCCATTCATTTTCAATGGATCACAGAATTGTTTATTTGAAATGGAAAACTGCATCAAAATCGTTTTCTTTTGTTTACTATTAATTTGTTATTTCGGAACCAATTTGAAAGATCTGATATTGTACTATTTACGGTTTCTTTATTGCAAAGGATGTTCGTATCATCTGCAAAGAGAACCGTTCTTCCGTTTCGAATCGTCGAGGGCATATCGTTTACGTAAAGTAGGAACAGAATAGGGTCTAAAATCGATCCTTGAGGAACTCCACGTGCAATGGGCAAAGAGTCGGAAAGGTGCGTATGTAATGTTCCATCATTCTAGTAAGGTATTTCCACTCTCTGAGATCGTTGTTTAAGGTACGCACATAACCAATCTAGAGCAATACCATGGATTCCATGTGAAGGTAATTTTGAAAGTAAAATTGTCATGATCAATGACGTCAAAAGCTTTCGAAAGATCTAAAAATAATCCAATAGGTGCCTCGTTTTGATCCAATGATGAGGCGACATCTTTAAGAAAAGGAAATATAGCTGTTTCCGTTCATTTTGATTTTCTAAATCCATGTTGGCAATCTGAAAGCGCGTCGTGTATACTGAGAATGGTTTCCATTTGTTGGTAAAAAAGTCTCTCTCGTAGTTTTGAAAAAACTGATGGAAGAGAAATGGGCCGAAAATTTTGAATTTCATTTTTGTTGCCTTTTTTGAAGAGCGGCTTAATTTTAGCTGTTTTGAAAATATCTGGAAACGTTCCAGTGCATAAAGATGCATTAAATATGTGAGTTAACGGGTGTATAATGGCATACGCACAAGTCTTTAACAAAGAATCTGGGAATTCATCGAAACCGGACGAATATTTATTTTGTAGTTAACCGATTATTTTGAGAATTTCATAGGAAGAAGTTTCGGAAACGAACATCGTGTCTAAAAGTTTGGGTGAACTGTCTGTTTTTTAATTTTGTGCCTGAAGACCCTTAGTGAGATCGGCAGCAATTCTCGAAAAGTATTGGTTAAAGAGACTAGCCACTGTTGCCGGATCGTTGACATTGATATCGTTATATTTTAAAACAACATTCTCTACAGGGTTTCTAGTTGATTTAGTCGTATTTTCTATTATATATTTTTAAATTTAATAGGTAATTATTACAGACAAATTAGAAAACTTGATGCAATGTGGCTAGGCCGAAGGCCTTTAAGCCATTACAATACCTACATTCTACCGTGTTCTAACCTTTCGCATTCTGGTATTCACCCCAAATGGTCTCTCCATCGCATCAAAGCCGCGGAAAAGAGACCATAAGGTACGGCTGAGGGAAAAACCCCTGTAGGGGGAAAAACCTGCCGTCAGAAGCCGAGTACATGCTAATCTATCCTTTTTTTAAACTATTTATTTATTTGGCGCGGGCGTCAGGCATTCTCCTTCCAGTGTTTGGCCTCCTCCGCACCTGAAAACAAACAGCACCACAGAAAATTGTCCCCACCAACGCCTCTGCCCTAACATTTCCGATTCCCTCTTCCCTTCGCCCCCTAATGTGTTTTATTTTAACCGTTTCCTTTTATTTTATTTTAATTTAATTTTAATTTATTTAACTTATTTTAATTATTTTAAGTTAGTTTATTGATTTATTATTTATTTCTCTCCAGTCTAGGCTCTGCTCGTACTAACCAATGCTGTTTTCCCACCACAAGAATAGACTCTGCAAATTCCTGTCGCTTTTCCTCTTTCCATACAAACCGTTGTCTTGCTATTGTGAAGTTCGTTGCTCCCGCCCGCTCCACTGCCTGAGGCAGTTCAGTAGCATTTACTGCTAAATGAACGCACACAGGCAAATGGTCGGATTCTGCCCGTAATTCGATTCCAAAATCTAATAAATTGTTTATTCTTTCATGAGACAACAAAGCATAATCTATTACACTACCTCCATTCCCACTAATAAAAGTTAGTTCCCCTTCAGTATCCTGTCCATAGTTGCCATTTAAGATTTCGAGATTAAATCTCTCGCATAATTCTAACAATTCCTCACCATCGTTATTGATGACTGAGTCTTTGCTTTTTCTAGAATTAGCTCTCGCTTCTTGCCGATCGAACCCCGAAAATACTTCCTGCTCATGGCCAATTCGAGCATTCATGTCACCTAAGACTCGTAAATCAGTATTCGGATACCTTTGCTTCAACGAGTCTAAGAAATTATTGATTTCCCCAAAAGCTTCTGGAGAATAATAACGCGAGCCCTGCGGGTGTCGGTATATAAATACAATTGCGATGTCTGTATTTTGCATTATTAGTCTAATACAAAGAAAATTGTCTGAGTTTGTAGTAATTTCATAAATAAATTGCATTAACCTATCCTGAAATATGCACGCAACACCCCCGGGTACCTACCCCTTTCCCCTCTACGTTTTTTAGTTTTGCATATGGCTGTAAAACCAGACACATTTAACGTTTCACCCTTCTTCCACCAAGTTTCTACGAGACCGATTATATCAAATGTGTTTATGTACCCATGGAAGTCTTGATTTCCGAGCTTAGAGCCTAGACCTTTGATGTTCCAACATCCTATTCTTAAAGCCTATTCCTGCCTATTTGGCGACCTGCTGGGTCCCGACTCACCGCGAGCTTCCTGCTGCTGCATGTTTGCTGCAGCCATCGCCCTCGTAAGAGGTCCTCGCTCCAGGCTGTCAGCCGCAAAGCGTCCGGCACTCGCCGAGTGCCGTGAGCTCCGGCGGGAACGTTAACGCGACCGCCGACGCGGACGCGAACGAGACCGCCTCCGCCGCGATGCCGCGGGGTCAGAGGTCGTCCGCGCCGCCCCCGCACGAGGCGCAGCCGCAGGCGCGGCCGCGGCCACGGCCGAAGGGCGGTGGGGGCGGCCGCGAAGAGGCGCCCGATTGCTCGGAGGGGGTGTCCGCCCTCCGGGGCTGCCCCCTCGCCGAGTTCACGGGACCCCGCGCCCCGCCCCCCCCCGCCCGCGGACGGGCCGCCAGCTCAGCCAACACGTAGCTGCGCCCGCCACGCAAGCTGTCGAAAGAATCGACGCCTGCCTTCCGCTCGCTTTCGCCTCCTGCAAATGCGGAATTAACGCCTTACGTGTTTGCCGCACTGCCCAGCTGAAGTCCTCACGGACGCGCACCTGCCATTCCGGGAGAGATACTCCCGGGCTGCACGCAGCAGCTCCTCCCGCTTCCTGAATGAGGCCAGCTTGGCCACAATCATACGCGGCTGTCCCTCGCGTCGCCGCCCGGTCCGGTGCGCGCGCTCGATATCCTGGAGCTCCAACCTGACCCCCAGCTGCTCCGCAAGATTCAGGATACACCTCTCCGAGTCCGCCCAAGACTCGTTCCGCTGCTCTGGGATGCCCGTAACAATGATATTGTTACGCCGCGACTGGTTCTCAAGGTAATTCACCTTGCGAGCCAGCCGCTCGTTGGCTGTCTGCAGCGACTGCACTGAAGCCTCTGCCAACGTAACCCTAGCCTGCAACACATCGATTCTATCAATAAGTTACTTATTGTTCCTATTGATCGTTTCGATGATATCGACGTTAGTAGGGGGCCGGGATTCAGCTCCACCCCACCGATCGCCAATAGCACCGCCATCACCGCCGCGCCCAACATGCTCGCAAGGAGCCCCACCCCGCGCTGTCCCCCGGGCACCGCCACAGCGCGGCAGGTAGCCCCTCACCCAGCGGCCGATAGCCGCGCGCCACTGCTCGGTCGACACCATCCTGCAGCAGGTAGAGCGCTTAGCAAAACACGTCCGCTCGGCTCTGCGTCTGGTGAGAGACTTTTTTTTATATTCCACATTGCTTTCGTTTTGTTATTTGATTTCAAAATATCCTGATCGTTTTTCATGATTTTCGCCTGCCTTATAACTTTTCGTAACAATGATTTGTATTTTTTAAAGTAGATAAGGAAATTTTGAGATACGTTATGACGTTTAGAAATGAAAGAAAGAATTCGCTTGTTTTTACAATATGTCCTAATCCCTTGTGTTTTGCTTTTCCGGAAATATTTATTTTCTTTTTGAAGAGGAAAGCAAGTGTTAAAATGTAATGAAAGAGTTGAAAAAAAAAAAAAAGAATTATATTTGTCGTTTGTATCAACAGTATTATAAACCGCTTCCCATGACTCCTGCATCAAGTAATCAATGAATAATTTTATTTTACTTTTTGTAAACAATCTAGTCATACGTGAATTATTTGTTGTATCAGTGATCGCATTTCTTATAATGGTAATAATTTGTGCATCATGGTCACTGTATCCTAAATCTTTTGTTTCAACTTCATATCGAGTAGTAGTTTTGTTAATTATAATTTGATCAACTGCCTTCATCGAATTTTGTGTGATCCGTGTAGGTACATTAATTGTAATGTCTAAATTGAAGGAATTAATTAAATTGAGAAACTTTAAAATTAAATAAAAATAAAATAAAATAAATAAAAAACAGAAATTTCTTTCATACTTCATTTCTTCCATGCGTATGTTTGTTCAAATATCTTCTTACAGTATATGGCATTGGACTTAACAATGAATCGAAGTGGCTATAATCACCATAAAAATATTATTTATGTGAATAATTTAGTACAGCTACATTTTTATGATTTTTTTAATTTGCACAATAATGCACAATCATATTTAGGAACGTGAAAGAGAGAAGTCGAATGCAATTCATGTTAATTCATTATCTAATATTACTCACAGTTTTGCTTTCTCCGTATTCACTTGAAATTCTTCAAATTAAATGAGTTCTAATTTAACACTGTTTGTAGGTTTTTGCAAAAATATTTTTTTTTTAAATTGTAAAAGGATACGGACAAAAGATTCACGTTTTCAAATTAACTTCACTTGTTCCCTTAAAGGTGTTAACATCAGTGTTGCCAACGTCGTGAAAGAAAATTATGGCGTATTAAAATGTCTTTGGGTACTGGAGTTTAATCAACGCCACCTACATAAATCTATTTAGCTGGCGTTGGTTTAATTCCTCACTAGAATCGCAGCGCCAAAACACGCAATGAACACTTTTTGGAAATTTCTTTGAGTCTTCTCGCCAGATCCGAAAACAAATTATCAGTTCCCTATCAGGAGACAAAGACGCATCGAATGACAACTCATATGTCTGGATTGATGTGCGGGAAGTGGTTTAGCCGTGAGTGTCAGAACCGCACATCCGCACATTCGGGATTTACTCAAATACTGTATCGGAATTTTTTGTTGGGAACCGCCACAGACAATCAAAAGAGACGACAAACGAAATCAACTTAGAAAAGCCTGTTTTAAATTATAATGCAAGTCAAATTGTTTTATTGACATTCGCTTAAAATATGTTAGTCTAATTACTATACAAAAAAAAATATTCATCAAAATTGTATAGTTTACAGCAAGATGCCATTTTAAGACAAAATAATTACTAACATTCTTGCTATCAATCTTACGAAACGTTGTAACGATGTGATGACCTGATGCCAACTGTGGAATTCGATATAAGCTGTCAAAAATACAAAGGGATGAGCTTTATTTCGAATCCAACTCAAATATAGTAACAGCAATTTCTCTTATATAAAATTATATTATATGGAATTATTTCCCACACCCCGAAAATATTCAAGTAGGAAACGCAATGAACAAAAATGAAATACACACAACAACAAAGGCGATGGACGTTATTGAGTAGTACCAGTTTGTCTCTTCAGCCCCACTTCACTTTCGTCACTATCGCCGGCAACGAGCAACCGTCCGCAGCGCCGCGTGGCTTTGATGGAATTGTGCATCTCGGCCTCCATAACAGTAATAAACACTCAGCTTCTTACTGTTTGGATAGGGCGGCGCGCGCCCGCGGCGGCGCCATGTTGCTCAATTACGGGGAGCGGCGCTGGGAGGGCGCGCTGATCGAATCCGGTGGGTCGTATAATGGACACAAAGGCTCCGGCCCCGCCCCGCCTCGCGCACTGCCTCCGCGTGCCGCGCCCCGCTGCGGGCGCCAGCCAAAGCGAAGGGGCTCGCGCGGCGCGGAGCGGCGCGGGCTCCGGTCCGCGGGCGAGGAGAGGAGCGGTCGGGGGAGCCGCTCCGTGCACTTTACCCTCTGTACTTCACACGTCTGTACAATAAAGGGAAGGTAAATATTATCACAGGGCTTTGTGAGCAGGGAACCGCATGGGCCATTATAATCATGGCATTTGCGGCGGTTCTCAGTGGCGCAGCAAAAAGCCGCATGCGTGTATTGTTGTAGCGTGGCTTGGGTCAGCGCCGTGAATATTCACCAACCCGCGTGAGCTCTTCTGTCTTTGACCGCCAACCGGCTGCACACGGTCGCGGTGGCAGCCCCCGCCTCCGCTCCGCCCCGTCCCGCCCCGCCTCGGCCTCGCCACGCCTCCGCCCCGCCCACCCCACCCGCCCTGAACCGCCGCGCCATCGGGGGCGTCACCGCTGGCCAACGCCGCTCTCGCTCGCTGGCCGGCCGCAGCCCCCCTGCCTATGCAATATGTATGACTAGCTCTCACAAAGAAATGGAATAAAATGCTATTCTGCTCGCAACCCCTCCGAATGCACGAATAAGCGGAAAGGTACCGCGCTTCAGGGACGATTTTCGAATCGCATCGGTTTGAATTGATGAGCTCATACTGGGCTCCGCTGTTGCCAGCTCAAACACTAACCACCTCTGACATCTCGGGCATTATCGTTCCAGCTGTTGTTATTATTTACATGAACGGGGTATCGATTATCATAAAGAACAAATCAGTATCAATATTTGTAGTTGGTTGATGTCATCATTAAGGGTCTATTTTGCCTGGATGTTTGAGTGAGGAAAGAAATTCAGAAACAGAATAAAACCTGACAAAAAGTCATCACTTTTCTGCGATGTTTAATGTTTCTTACTTAAACTCCGTAAATATGTCTTTTTAATACTTTTTTACTTTCTCGCCTTGCTCTGTAATAAGAGGAAGTATTGTAAACCTGTGTCAGAAAACAGCGATTTTTCGACGGAAAAACTATTATCGGATCAAAGTAACGAAATCATGGATACATTTTGTTCCTATATGTAGCATATTCCATCCTTTATCACGTTGTGTAGTCAAAAACCCTGTTTTGTGGGTCCTCGAAACCGAAAAACTGATTGACGACAAAACGTCTCTCTGTCCGTCCGTCCGTCCGTAGTCAGTTTTCGGTCAACGATAGCGCCTAATCCGTTCAGACGATTTTCTTCAAAATTGATATTCCCTAATCGATGTGAACAAACTCGAAGTCCTCAGAAATTGAAAGGTATATTTAGACTTTTACCGAAGCATCAAAAATATTTCCAATTTTTTCTCAAATATTACTTCATTTTTTTTGTACTTTGTCCTTGGAAAGCGTAAAAACCCTTAACAGAACGACGCAGATATCAATGTCATTGAATTCTCCGATTTTTTCGAAGATGGTATAATTTCAAAACTTTGAGATGTCTTCCTGCAACTAAAATATTGAAGATTTTTTTTAACAGGGCCCGGTAATAAGAGTTTTTCTGTGGAAAATCCCCCGTTTCAGCCGCACGATTATAATACTTTCTCTTTTTACGAAGTAATCGCGAGAAAGGAAAATTTCCAAGCCATCTTCAAACAGAAAGTAATAACAAAAATCAAACTATCCGTACGAGCCCCCGCAGGGGATCGCGATGACGAAAGTTGTCGCGGTCTAGGTGGAGTTCAGACGACCACCCGGCTCCGAGTCTCGCGGCGTGACTTACGTCGTTAGCCTGAAGGTGCAGGCAGTAAGTAGGCGCAAGCTAAGCTCCTGGTGGTCGGGTAACCGGTCACCCACCAGTTGGACCTATGGCGCGTCGACCTTGGAGCAGGATCGGGTGAGGAATCTCTTCGGAGGTTCCGATCCCACTTTAAAGTCCGGCGGGAAACAAGTCACCACCCGCCAGGCTGCTTCGGTACCGGTGTTACCCACATCGTGAGCCGGCGGTAAGCATTGGGGAGACGGGATGGGGGCTCCGAGCCGCCCGGGCCTAGTCCGGGGGCCCCAGTTGGGCTCTCGGATTCGTCGTGGCAGTGGCCCGATACTCTGGGTAAAGAGGAGGGAATTTATTCCCGGCGCATGTGAGTGGCGCATAGTCGAGACTCCGGTACTAGCCCGGATAGCTAGTAGCTCTGAGCTGGCAGGCCGACCCGACCCAGGCTTTGTATGGGGAGGTTGCCGTGAAGGCAAACTGGGTTCCGGCTGGATCCGGACATCGGCCTGTCGGCGTCACGCGTCGGCAGGGAGTGAGGATAAGAGCCGAAAAGGCTAGGTGCCCACTCTGGGGATTCGTCCCCCCGATGAAATGTGTGCAAAATTAGTAGACTGCACAACTTCAAATATCCGTACGAGCGGTTTCGACCATAGCGTTGTTCAGAAACAGGATACAGACATTTTCCCTCATTCCCTTTTACAGCATCAAGGACCCTCAAAACATTAATTCTGTCTACACTACGTGTTAGAGGAAGTAATTTACTACATATACTAGGAAAAGAGATATCTACGTTTTCATTACCAGAGACAGGCAATAGTAGTTTTTCTCTACAAACTAGTGGAGCTGCAACATCACACACTTTCTCGCAATATTTCTAAATTTGCAATTTTCGAAAATTCAGAGAGCTCAACTTCAATGAGACCCGAGCCATTGTTATAAGCGCTCCAAAAATTTGAAGAACATTTTTTATTGTTTTTTAAGAAAATATTTTTATAATTAGTATTAATTTCCAGCACAAACTATACGTTTTTTCAAAAAGCTGTAGATGATCCTTTTTAAAGAGCTTATTTTTGGAATAGATTTTACTTAAGACACAAATCTCTATCTTCAATTCTGCAGTTTTTATGTAACTTTTTGCACCGGGAGTGGTAGCTCAGTGCATCAACTGATGTCACTACAGCGCCTCTGACCGGGAGGTACTTGGTTCGAGTCCAGACGGCGGCAGGATTTTAGGCACTAGCTTTTCAGCTAGGTCGAATTCAGTCACTGTCTGGAGGTGAATTCTAAGGCCGGCTGCTCTGATCGGTAGTTTTCCGTGGTTTCTCCGATCAACACCAGGCGAATGCCGGAGCAGTACCCTAACAAACGGGCCACGGACTTCGCTCGATCTTTCCTTCCTCTTCCTTGTCCTATCCTCTCCCCTTACAAGCACACATTAAAATGCACTACACTACCACATACTCCGGGAGACCGGTCGGGAGCTTAGAGTTTGTCACGGCTGGGGCGGAGCTCCGCTGGTGGGAGAGTCCTGGTTAGGGGGAAACCTCACTAGTCGACGGTAGGACGGCGCCGGATCTCGCCATGCAGCGGAGGTAGATCACCGTCATCTCCAGAGAAAAACATGCACTACTCTAACGGGACTAATGACCAGAGCAGTTGACGCGCCTGGAAACACGTGTGTGTGTATATATATATATATATATATATATATATATATATATATATATATATATATATATATATATATATATATAGAGAGAGAGAGAGAGAGAGAGAGAGAGAGAGAGAGAGAGAAAATTGGTACCGTTTTGGACAAAAAACTTGATTAAAAATTTAATAATTACCCATAATATTCAATGGTTCTTGACCCGATGTAATTATCTGTCTGCTGGTTCTTGAGATTGGGTCACAAAAGAAAAAGACATTAAAAAAAAATGTCTTTTTCTTTTGTGACCCAATCTCAAGAACCAGCAGACAGATAATAATTACCCATGTTTCGTACAAAAATCGCGAAAACTACTCACTTATATTTTCAAACAATTGAACAGGACTTTTTCTCAAAGTCTTTCTTAAAGTACATATCATTCAGAAAGAAATCTTAATCATCAATATTACAGTTGTAGGAAGCCGCCCACTGCAGAAGAAATTCCACAGTTACTATTTTCGAAAAAATCCGGGATTTCAAGGAATATGTGATCTGCGCTATTCTCTTAAGCGTACGTTACGCTATTCGAGGTCAAGGTTTAATCAAAACATTTGTGGGCATTTTTGAGAAAATTTTGTAAATTTTTTGAGGCATCATGTAAAGTACCATCAGAAATGAAAATAACCGGTTGAAACTCCGAAAGCCTTGAGTTCGTTCAGATCGATTGGGGAAAATCAATTTTGGAGAAAATCAGGTGAACGGTATAGGCGCTAGCCTTTACCACAGGCGGACCGACAGACCGGGAGCAGTAGCTCAGTGCATCAACTGATATCATTGCAGCGCCCCTACCCGGGAGGTCCCAGGCTGACAACGACAGAATTTTCGACACTAGCTTTTCAGCTAGGTCGAATTCAGTCGCTGTCTGAAGGTGAATTCTAGCGGCCGGCTTCTCTGATCGGTAGTTTTCCGTGGTTTCTCCGATCAACACCAGGCGAATGCCGGAGCAGTACACTATCAAAACGGGCCACGGACCGCGCGCGATCTGTCCTTCCTCTTCCTTGTCTTATCCTTACACTTACACTAAATTGCACTACACTACCTCATATCCCGGCATGTGTAGTCGATGTAAGTAATGCATGTAAGTAAGCGATGGAGATACAGGAAGGAAAGATTGCAGGCGGTCCGTGGTCCGTTTGCGAAGGAACAACGGTAAGGCAATTTTTAATTATTTTAAACAATTTTTTCTCTAAACCGACATGACATTTTTTTATTAAATTTTGACGCTGTATAGAATAAAGATCACTTAGGAGAATGGTGCAGGTCTCATTGTCGTTGAAATCCTGGAGTTTTGGAAAATTGCAAAAATTGAAAATTTTTTCGGTGCCTTCCTACAACTACAATTATGAAGATAATTTTTCTTAATGAAGTGTGTTCAACAAAAGCAGTTTGCTAAAGAAGGCCATATTTAATTTTTCGAAAATATGAGTATTTTTGCGTAATTTTGTTTGAAACATACACAATTTTTGTATTTTAAAGAAGTATTTTCTCAGAAACTGCTCCAAATGTTTTCATGTATGCAGCAAAGAATGGTGCAGGAAATGGTGATCGTCCCATTTTCTGTGCACTTTCTGTATTTTCGAAAATTGGGAACAATTTCGAAATGGTAAATTCGAATTTCCCATGCTTTGTTTGAGTCGATATGTTTTATACATTTCTCTCTGATTAGTAAGAAGATAAATTTCAGGCTCATAGCTGTTTTTTATGTAGAAAAATAAATGATAACACACTGTAATAATTGTAAACTTATTATATTGTGCTTAAAGCTTTTTTTAATATTCGTCATAAATTTACACTTTTATTTGAATGCACACAATGTGAAAGTAAAGGAAGTGATTGGTATTTAACCTCCGTATTTACAAATTTGCTTATAATAATATTGTTCATCTATTATTTCATAATCTTTTAACTTTTTGGAAAGTACCGTTAGAAGTTGTAAGAGTATTAGAAGGCGAGTTGGCAGAAAAATAAAACATTTTAACGGGATTGACTGCTTTCCGGGTCATCTACAACTGTTTGGTTTCTGTTTGAAGACGTGAGTGGGTCATTTCCAAATGCGCCCTTGTCCATGCAGGTTAATTTTACACAAAGGGACAAAAACGTTTTAAATACACTTTGGCTAAGAAAACGTAAACTAAACTTTCGTATTTTGTTTATTTTCTATCGTGGAATGATAAATTGAATATTTTTGCTTCATTTTCCTAATAGATTGGTATAAAATAAGATTTTTTTCCTGAATAAGGGTCATTTTGTAATCTATTGTGGATAAGGGCGATTTTCGAACTGTACGGAATGGACAAGAGCGTTTTGTTCTTGCAACATTTTGTTACAGTTAGAGAATTATGATGTATTTTCATCTAGCCATTGACAATTTAAAGATCTTCCATGAAAATACATTCATTTCCTTTTTCAGAGAGCAACTCAACTTGTCTGACCCAGTAAATATTTGTAAAATGCCAAGTGTCGCAAATCAGCCCAGTTCTCTTCGTAGTGCAAAATCGGTAAGTGTTGGAAATCATTCGTTTTCGCGGTTTCATAGGCATTCCGATGTTAATTTTTGAAGGGCCAATGTCTTCTGCATCCCTTTTTAGCCGGAAAAACTTTCTGGTTGCACGTATTTCGACGTTGTACTGAGGTTCTCCTTGAACGATCACTGTTGCTGTTTGTGTGGTCCCACGTTTCATAAAAAAACTGAAATAATGACTGAGTAATAAACGAATAATAACTGCAAATCTAAAATTTCATTGCTTTGGTGGCTTTAAAACTTTTATAAACGCTATTTTCTAGTCGTGTGTCAAGTCTTTTCCAATTTTAAACACTGTACCATACTTTTGTATGATACTATAGTATTCTTGTGGTGTAGTAATTATTGTGCAGGTTTTCAGATCGTTGTCTATATTACCGAACACCCGGTCGGTTGGCATGAAGGAGTGTCCGGGTATTCGGAGAAAAGTTATATTTCATTTATGTTTGGGGAGCCTCTGAAACACAATTGTTTTACATGATGAATTTAGAACAATAAAAATTATTCCTATTTACATTTTCACATGTTGGGGGCTTGGAAAGAGATTTTGCAGATAATTTATTTTTGTTTACATTTTTCTTCCATCTGGCAGGATTTTTCATTTTTTGTGACCTTTTCCCTCGAGCGAAGGAGTTATTGAATCAGAGACTTGCCTCATCTCGTTCTCAGAATTTGTAGACAGCTGCTGTTATTTGTTCATTGTTACAAACTATGATGAATTAAAACGCAATTTATTGCAAAGATTAAAAACCTGAATCTTAGTTCTTTCGTACTGTGACCGCCCGTTTTCTTAGATTCCGAAAACGTGTCACATACCGCCCTAAGAAAGCGAGGGAAAATAATATTTTGAACGCGCGCCAACGCGGATGAATATTTGGAATGCTAATTAGAATTTAGAACAAGAGAGACCGCCACCATAGACCAAGGGCGAGACCGGAGGTCGGATGAAAGAAAAAGTTCTTTCTGAAGGTAGCAGCTGAACTGGGCGGACGTATGGAAAACGGTACGCCAGGAAGTGACATTGCAGCGGACTTCAGATTTGCAACTTTTTTGAGGAAAACTCTTCTAGAAGACCAGAAGAGGTAATTATTCTATTATAAATTGATTTAAACATAATCTTAGAAGAAAGGTAATAAGAAACGTTATGAATTTATAATGGAAGAATTAGGGAGTGGAGTTTTGAATAGATGGCAGTAATTAATAGCTTGCATTCATTTCTCTTTCCAGTTTTTTTTTCTCTCACATGCTTTTCTTATATTTAAATACTCTCTTGAAGTTGGTGCTCGTATAAAAAGGGGTGATCTCTGGATTCATTTTCACTCTGAATATCCAGTTGGTCATTAACCGTAATCGAAAATAAAGTAAAATTCATATAAGAGTATTCAAGAATATAAAACTTGAACGAGAAGAAGAAGGCGATTTCTGGGAGCAACTGCGTTCTCAACCGAGGCCACGACGCTTCAAGGCCGAAGCAGCTCGGTGAAAAGGGGTAGAAGGAAGCCCAGCAGACTGCTCTACGCGGCCGAGAACACAGTAAGGTCGTTCCAAATAAAATGTTTTGTAGGGATAGGAGTGAGTCAGTTTAATCAGAAAGCTTATTTTGTATCTGTCACGTAGAAAGAAAAGGAGGGTAACAGATTTACCATGCTTAAAAGATAAGAAAAGTAAAAGTACATTTGTTTCCGACTTCTAATACGTGAGAACAGAATCAATCTTTTCTTTCAAAAAGGATTTCAAGATCTAATATTGTAATATAGTGATTAAGAGTTTGTGTAAGAGTATAATTATAATAATAGTCATTCTCTGGATTTTAGAGAGAGAAAGAGTTTGTGTGTTTCTTTCACAATTTTGTAAAGTAATATTTTAAGATTCTTTCGAATTTCTGAAAGTGTGTTTGTTAAACAATTGGGTTGTAGATGAAAGTAGGAAATTGTGTATTGAGTTATTAGTGTGTGTTTTTTTTTTCAGTCAAGAGTATTCTGTATTTGATTTTTTTTCTTGTGTGCCATTGTATGTATTTGTCATAGCAGCAAATATTTTTAGAATATATTCTGAATTTAGTGAAAAGTGATTCTCACCTGAGTTGTTTGTAATTTTTGCATCCAATCCATAAACGATCTTCACGACCCTGCCCCCCCTATTTTTTTTTATTTATTGTGTCCACACTGGGACGTCTATACTGAGCTAGTCGACCATCTGGTGAATTGTGTTCGCCACCCCCCCAAGACGTCTCAGGTCGGGTGCTGGCCTTACGGCTTGTACCGGACGGACTGTGGCTCGCGTACTACGTTCTTTCAAACAAATTAAGCACGAAAATAAGAAACTGAAAACAATTTACTGCTTGCCTCATCAACTAAGGAAACTTTAAACTATTTTGCTCATGCACCGTGTCTTTTAAGGAACAACCAACACTACAATATGAAACAATGTATAAAGAATGTTTATTAAGTGCATAGTGAAGTTTTAAAACTAGAGTGCCAAATACAATTGACAAGTGGAGAAAAGCGCTTTTGAAAATAAGAAGCATATTCTTCATATACTCCGGATTGGACCAGGTTCCATTGTTCTTTTACTGATGACTGTTACTACAGTTAGCCATGCTAGATTCTGTGTTGAGGGCAAGGTGCATCTTGATTTTGTTCGAAATTTTCAAATGCTTTTAATACAGGTTTGAAAGTGTTTTGTAACTTTAAGACATGTCTATTTGGTTATAGAATGATTAACTAAATGCAGTGGTACCAATATCTCAATTTTTACAAGTTTTTGGCAAAGGCGCTTTTGGAAACAGATCACTTACATTAATTATGAAGAGGCTACTTAGTCTCTTCATAATATGGATTTGTTTGGTCGTAAGTCTTCATTTGAAAGACAATGAAAAAAAATTAGAACGAACTTAGAATACTTAAAGACACGGCGAAAAAAACTTATGTATTCGAAACAGAAGCAATTGTGTTCCATAAAGAACGCCTTTCAACTACTAACTTGGGACTACTACTACTTTATGAAAATAAGAAGTTTAATAAAAGCCACAAGAATAAAAACTGACAAAGTGTTCCATTTATGGCAAGAATGGCGTTTTTGGCAAGAATCGATAAGAAAATATACCCTGGTTGCCATCGCCCAGCCCCCATTGTTGCCATTGCCCGTTGACTGAAATGTTTTGATATGGACAGAAATTGCGGTATAATAACTGTTGCTAAGGGCGAGAAACTATGTGCTGTTTTGACACCACTAGTTAACTTTTAGTCTCTGTGGTAATAACACTCATAACTAGGACCCGGATAATTATGTAATAACATATTTTCCTAACGTAACTCTGTCAAGTCGATTCAACGACATATTCACGTTTCATATCGGTTAGTGACGAAAAACGTCGACTTTCCACTACATATTTGATACCCTCTACTAGACACTACACGCACCAGCTCAAGAGGAACGTTCTTGTTGTTACGGAGATTGCTGTAAATAATAGAATTATGAGAAGACTAATGTTTATTTTTTTTTGCTAGTAAAACAGAATAATATACACTAAGATAACGGTATTTTAATAAACTAGAATCGATATAATGATAATTAATGTAACATATTTCTTACTTTTTAGTACATATTTTTGTAAATCATAACATTAGGTGTGTCAATAGCTATATTAGCAATACTAAAAAATGAAATCTGCTGTTCATTTACCAAGGCAAAAAGGTTTTCCATAGCTCGGGAGCGAAAATATTTAATTTTTAAATGTTGCTAACTTTGCTTTGTTGGTACTTTTATTCATCGTTCAACTACATCTGGTTAAAAGGTGGAGAAGAGATTTTGAAACTCAAGAAAACGTACACAGGTTGTACTTCCTCCCATACATAACATACAATTTGTACTATTATTTGACAAACTAAATGAAATAAAATCAAACCAGGAGCTAATTCAGTTACGCAGACCGACGTCACAGATATTTATACAGTACACGGACATGGCAAGAGATTTTGTAAGTATTCGGAAGACGATATTCTTAAGGTTGAGCCAAAGTGACAGCTAGTGCTGGCGACATAACTGAAGGTTCTGTGGTCGTTGTGCCCTTGAGCCCATTAGACTCCCTTCCCGCATTCGTTCGTTTGCAGTTGGCTAACTTGTAAATGACTTCGACACTTCTTTTTGAAGTGTCCTTGTCCGACAAAAATATAGTGCGCTGCGAGAAATAAGTGATTACAAAGTGCAGGGTAATGTGCTCGTCTGTAAAAATTATTTTTTCTTTATATATTACATTGAATTTACTTTTTGTGTGATAAAATTATATTTATTTTAAAACCGAGACTTGAATGCGAGAACGTCCGGTGACGTGTTTCTGGCTTAAAATCATTTTTTTTCTTTCTATTTACATTCTTGGCAGTTTTCTTTTACTGATTGTGAGAGCATGTTAAGAGATTTTTCACATACGTTATTAAATTAAATATTTACCGGACTCGCGTACGTGCAGATACCACAGCGAAACTCTGACTTCTGCAAAAGGATGTTTTCTCAGGAGCCATAACCTAACACTCTGCGAAGAGGCGTGGCTGAACAGCTGTCACGGCGGAGGGATACTTCTCTGAAATACATGTGATGTTCACTTGTTTACGCGAACTGTCACTTTGGCTCATCCTTAGGAAAATCGTTCTATATATAGGTAATACACGAAGGTCTATGAATGTATATTAACTGAACTATTATGCATATTAACTGAACTCGTGGCTCATTACAAAGTCGCTAGCCTTTCACCACTGAGATCCGGGTTCGATTCCCGTCGAATTTCAAGTGAAATTTGTTCTAACAAAATGAGTTTGGCTTCTTCACAAAGGCTAGTCCTATCCCTGTGAAGTGTCGTAAACCCTATCCCTATCCTTATTCCTTCCTAATTGTGGCTGGATAGTGACGCAGGAGCGCGCGGTGGGAGGCGCGTACGCGGAGATTCTACCAGGCGGTCTTCTTGACTGCGACGAGACGCGACGGACATAATATTAACGGTGGATTACTAAAAAAAAGCGCTGTTAGTACTGGAGGATTACTCCGAGAAGCGCAAAGCGCTCAACGACCCCCAAGGGGCTTGGAGACGCGTTGCGTCAAAGTAGACGCAACAAATTAGGTAGACGCAACAATCAGGTACAACTGAAAACATACGTGTATGATGTGTAAGACAGCGCCGGATCACCCTTCCAGAAGAAGAGAAACACCTCCATCTTCCGCCAATAATATGAACTCTACTCACGAGACTAAGGGCTGAGGTAGATGCCGCAACAGAAACAGAAGGTTGAAGAAGGATACAGTTATACTAAGAGAAATATTGACAAGAAACTGTCAAAGGCAACAAGGGTGAAGAATATGTGTTTGTTGCTTTTTCCAAATTGAGAAAATAATATTTTTAATTTTTTCAATCTGCTTGAAATATTCACTATGGTTTAACTGCCATAAACGTAAGAAATATTGCACAATATTTTGTGAAATTTCATATTTTCGGAACGGCAGTTCATCTTAAAAAACAACAGTTTTGTTGTGAAATATCTGTTTTCGTTACAAAATATTTCATAATAAGTAAAACCTTACATATTTTGGCATGTTTCTCCATGTTCACTAATGGAACATTTACCTCCAATGTGTTGCTCAGTGAACTTCTTCTGAGGTTAAGTAAAAAAATATTCCTCGACTCGTTTTTCGTTACTCACTACATTTTGTTTATGGCTAGATTGATTATTTCATTCAACTGCGACCCGTGAGTGTTATACATATTTTCTTACGGATGGTGGCGGTGTTCTTCCGCCGCATGAAGTTGAGATGCGACTCCGATCTACACGTCGTGTTTCGGGTTTTTCTTCACCCACATACCTCCCACCAGCTAGACACCGCCTTAGCCGGGACAAACTGTATCCTCCCAATTGTTCTTATGACCTGAATGGTATTGTAGTGTATTAAGTGCATGTAAGAGGTGAGGGTTAAGACTAGGAAAGGGAAGAAAGGATCGTGTGCGGTCCGTGGCCCGTTTCTTAGTGTATTGCGCCGCCATTCGCCTGGTGTTGATCGGAGAAACCACGGAAAACTACCGATTAGTGCAGTCTGCTGTTGGAATTCCCCTTAGTGGCTGAACTCGACCCAGCTATCTTGCTAGTGTCGAAAATTCTGCAACCATCGTAACTCGAACCCTTGATCCTCTCGATCAGAAGCACTGCAGTGACGTCAGTTTGATCCACCTCAGCAGGTGGCATCGAACTGACGTCACCAGCAAGTGAAGTGCTTGTAGTATCTCGAATAAAGGGATGCGCAGTGCCTCTGTAACAAAACACGTTTCACTTTCTAATTTTTCCCTTCTTTTGGTCGTGGGGGAAATTAAAAGGGAGTCGTGTTTCCGCATTCCAGAGTTATTGTACGAGAACACTTGTACAATATATCCTATTTATGTAGCAGTAATGCCTTTATGCGGCTTTCATACCTAACAAATTTGAACAAATGAGATGTCAAAATAAAATGTATTTCGTAGTGATGTGACGACTTGCATTTTCACTTTATAGATATTACAGATTGGTTGAGAAAACGCGTTTAAAAATGACAGGCGGTCGGTTTCCTGCACATCTGATAAATAAATAAATAAATAAATAAATAAATAAATAAATGTCTTTATTGGTGGCGAGGCTCAGGCCATTTAGCCTGCTCTTCCGCCTGACCACATTTAGAATTTATATTACAATAGTACATAATAAATGGAGTCATTCAATGAAAAATACGCACGCAATTTGGATGAAGATATACACATGGGTGACAGGAGTAAAAGCGAGGGAGGACGAGTTTGATAGGAAATCGTAAAAGAATCGGGATGAATGGAACGGTAGAGAGAAATGAAAGGAAAAAGAAAGAAAAGGAGAAAAAGAATCAGTGAAATGTTAATAAGTTCTGTTAATTGGTTCATTGAGGTTTTGAGGAAGCTAAAATTGCGAACGTATTCTTGAATTACCCCTAAAAAGACTAGAAAGGGAGGGAATCTCGTCAGCATACAAGCGAAGACATATCAAGTCAAAAGTTCAAGCCCTGAGAGAAACTGAAAACATTGATAAGGATAAATGATTTTGCGTATATTTCCTAATATTAATAATAATTATTATTATATGATATAGTGTCGTAAAACTATTTGGTTTTTAAATAAAGTTAAAAAAAATTAATTAATTAAAAATGTGGATATAATCAATTTCTTTTTAGGAAAAGTTAAGTTAAAATATTCCACAAACTAACAAATTGGAAAATTTTAAGAACTTAGGAAATTTTTCCGTTTGGAGTATTCCCAACCCCCAACATCTCTACCCGTAAGCCAACGATTTATTCTACCTTATTCCTGGGACTGCAAGCAAGGGACCATCCCGGCATGCGCCTTAAGCGATTGAGTAAACCCAGGTAAACCTCAATCAGGATGGCGGCTTAAGGCCAAGACACAATACAAGTAAAACAATTTAAGTGCACACAAAATACAAAGAAGAAAAACAAAAGGCGAAAATATTTTGAATTTAATATTATATCTAAATGTACGGCGCAGTTTGTAAGAGATGAAGAACTGGAACAGAAATATTGCAAATTAGTGAAACACATGTAGACAAAATTAAGAGCATATCATTATAGTATTTTGAATACATACAAATATGAGCAAATGCTCATGCATAATCACACACAAAGCTACGCATACATCTGCGTACTGCAATAAAAGTGACGTATGAGATGTAAGTTTGTTCTTTATATATTATTTAAAAATGATAAAGAGAAAATTGAAGGGAAGGGGAAAAAGTAACATAGGATGAAAACTAAGAGAGAACAAGAACACAAAAAGGTAGTGCGGCGTCCGCCCAGATCTAATTTTTGGCAAGCGAGCAGTAGGACTATTGTTAAGTATTTTTTCCATGGATCCAGTTAGTGACTTCTTTTTTAAACTTGTGAAATGTACTGCAATTTTTTATAGTAGAGGGGAGATTGTTCCAAGCGCGGATGGCAGTGACAGAATGATTTGCTAAACGCAGTGGTATTGTGATGCGGAATACAAATAAGGCGTGACGCTTGGGCACGATGTAGCTTCATAACCTGAAATCGTTGTGATAGGATGGTATGATGTGTGCTGTTTAAAATCTTGTAAAGGAGGAGAAGGCAGTGAAGTAACCGCCTTTTATCAACGGTAAGAATTTTAGAGTGGGCATAAAAGGTTGAAATATGATCGTATTTTTGAAGGTCGAAAATAAAACGAATACATGCATTTTGAGCTACTTGTATCTTACGTTGCTGTTTTAGATTTATGTCAGTTAGTAGGAAATCGCAGTAATCAAAATGAGGCATAAGAAGGGATGTTACAAGGGTCTGACGAGTTTTCATAGGTAAAAATGTACGCATGCGTTTTAGAACATGCAGGGACGCGAATACTTTTTGACAGATTTTATCAATTTGTACATTCCAGTTAAGAGTCACATATACACACCTAAATTTCTCACGTCTTTACACCACGGTAGGGGAGTTCCATTTATGCAAATGTCAGGGAGAGCGGAGATTGATAGCTTTTTTAGGGAGTTTCTGGTGCCGATTAGAAGACACTGAGATTTATTGGGGTTAAGCAGTAGCCCTAATGATGATGACCATATCTGATGCACATATTAGGAAGATGGTGCGTGCTATGGCCTTAAAACCTCGTTTTCGAGTCGAGTCTTGAGTTGTGTTCCTCACGTTGTAAAAGAAACCTTCAGGAACCTATCATTGATGGTTCGCCTCTTCTATATATCCGCACTCTGTAGAAAGTATTGTCCGGGACGAATTTTATTTAGCTCTCTAAGTAAAGTAGGTTACAAACTTAGGTTATTGTGTCTTGAGAGCGTTTGAATTGGCGCGCGCGGTGGGATCGGCTCGCGCTCTATGATGCGGTGGCTGGAGTCGAAAATGCAGTACACGCTCCTTCAACAGTCTAATGACACAGTCCCGCAGCTTCGGGAGAATTTTTGGACCTGGTGCAACACTAGCGTTTCCAAGCATCAGGTAAGTTGGTATGATTCTGTTCTTTCTTTTCTTTGCCTGTGTCGGATGTTTATATATAAGAAATACCTTACAAACGCACGTGGGTTGCTCGTGAACGTCTTATATTTCTTATGCAGTATTTAACACATTTCTTATCTTTTATTTTGATAAGATTTGGCTCCATCCAAAGGCAATTGCTGCAGTGCTTTGAACTGCAGCAATAACCAGTTGAAACGACCGGATTATTCTTTCTTTCGTATAACAAAAAATAATGATAAGTTGTAAGTTTTTTTGAACATTATCTTTGAATACTTATTAAATCATTCAAAGAAATAATTTACTTTGAAAGAAATAAAAATAATCTGACCTTACTTTGGTTTCCAGGGCAAGACTTTGGCTTGTAAGCATCAGTCGTGATGATTTGATAGCCAAGAGTATAGAAAACCTCCACAATAACAGAAAGTTACATTAAGAACATTTCGAGATAAGCCAATTTATGAATACAGATAGGAAGAAGTTGGTATGGAATGCAGATCCAACTATATTTAATACACCAAATCATTCATCTCTGACTCTCAAGAGGAAATTGCCCACTAAATTCCCACTAACTGCCCCCAGAATACAAAACAATATTAGTTCCATTGCAGAAGAGGAACATAGTATTTCAGAACTCCAATAGTAAGTGAAGAACTTTGTGCAGTGACAATCTGTAGTGATTGTGAAAATGATGTGCAGAGGCTGAATGGACTGATAAAGAATTTAAGAAAGGGGAAAAAAAAACTGATAAAGAATTTAAGAAAGGGGGAAGAAGTTCTAAAATTAAACGTAAGGGTAAAACTAGAAGATTTTCAGTGCAAGAAGACAAAAAAATTCAAGAGAAATTTGTTCTAGGTAATTGAAACTTTTGGCTTTTGAACGATTCATAAACCAAATTTTGAATTATGGACGTTCTGTTTTTGGAAGGAGGTGGAACAATTCTTGCAAAGTGTTGGCCATAAACTTATATTATCGTAGTCCACTGGCGTACAACTATTTAAATAATTATTTAAATTTCCATATCTGTGAACATTGCAGGTGTACGTTGAAAATGTTCGTCTCTCATCGGGCATAAATGATTGCCTGTTTTCATTATTTGAGTAGAAGATTGCCACTTTTAGTGAGAGGGAGAGATGTGTAAATCTCCCCTCAAATGAGATATATCTTATGGATCATACTAGTTATAAAATTTGTGGAGATTTTGTCAAAGAATTTGAAGACTTTGACTACCAAAGGTCAAATTGAGTTGTCTTGTTCACTTGTGATGATAAATGTCATTTTCTCAACAAAAAACAACAACAAAAACTTATAGCAGTAGCTAATGTATCTGTTTGGCTGCCAGACAGTAAGAGCCTCAGAGTTTCATAAAATATTTTGTGCTGTCGTAGACAGGTTACAAAAGTATGGATTGCTAGTAAAAACTTGTCTAACGGACGAAAGGGTCAACTTTTATGGAGTGGAGTGCGGAAATACGAATTACAGAGGAGCATACATTTACAGAAATAAATGGAGAGAATATTATTTTTATGACTCCCCACATTTCTTAAAACGTTGCAGAAACAACTTCTTTAATTATAATATCAGGCACAATTTAGAATATTGCTTCCTGGAAAGATATTACTGATCTTTACCTTCGTATCTCTGTAAGGACCTAGAGGTTGGTTCCCAAACTGACAAAGAAGACTAACTTCAGTTGATTTATTCAATATGAAAATCAAATATGCAGCTCGGATATTTAGTAATAACCTGCTCTTGGGTCCCCAAGTTCATGCAGTTTACCTGTTAATTGAACGTGTGAATTCATACGCACAGTAAATTACTTGTTCGACATTTTGAATTGTTACACGTTAAAAAGACCATATAGATATTTTAGTCTTTATGAAGCCTTGGATAAAGTCTTGGAATTTTATTGTTGCAAATGACAAGGATGTTACTTCAAAAATGAAGTTCAATAAAGAATGGCTGCTAAGTATATCTGCACATGAAACGTTGTGGAGTGAAGTAAAATCAATTGGATATTTCCTTCTTACAATGAAAATAACTAAGTATTGTTTGGAATGTTTTTACCCCACTCTCAGACATAAGGGAGGTTTTTGTATTAATCCTACTCCCAAACAATTTATGGCAGCATTTAAGCAGGCTACTCTTGTAAACATAATGAAATGCACTACATAAGGAAGCAATTGTGAAGAAATTTACAGGGGAAAAATTATTGTAAATGAAGGTAGAAAACAAAAAAGTGAGAAGAGTGCATCCCGTTATTTCATAGTCCACAAATCCTACTGTGAAGGCCTGAAAACTTCTGAAGACTTGGCAGAGGAAAACCGCATGAGATATATTTTTGGCTGTGTAACGAAGAAATTTTTTAATCCATAACTGTGAAAGATGTCGGTATCAAGGACCCACAAAACGTGGATTCTGGCTACATCACGTGTTAGAGGAAGTAACTTTATATGTATAGGAAGATGATTTATCCACTTTTTCGTTTCCAGGGCCTGGTAATAAGTGTTTTTCTGTCACAAATTCACCGTTTTCCGGCGCACGATTACAATAGTTCCTCTTTTAACATACGAGAAATAAAAAGTAAAATAATAACGGGAAGGAAGAAAAAGGTCAAAATAAGCCAAAATACTAAAACTATATATCTGAAGCTAAATAAGGAAAAACAAACTGAAAATATTCTGAAACAGCTTCAAATGTACAGTAATGTGATTCCTATTACCGAAGTTTTAAAACCAATAAAAAAGAAAAATACATTTTTCCACTCCTCTAGGCTCTATTCGTCAGTGATAACACCGCCATTGCTATTGTTCTTTGAACTTACGTGTAATCGCAAGCACGGAGCCGCGCTATGTCGTGTATCATACCCAGAGAGCTCCGGCTTCAAAAGGGGTCTGGGGAGTGAGATGGAATTCCTCGTGCCCGAAGAAAGGAATCAAAGACTTCTTACTGCTAACTTTTTTTGCAATGCGCAATTTTTAATACTTCCTTGTTCTGGAGCCCAAGACTTCCTTCTGATATAGAAGAGAGAGCTTACAGAGAAAAATTGTGGGAATTCTGATTTGGTGTTGTTGACGTTCTTATAAGAAGAAATAAAAGAGGTTATCTTCGTCAACATATTAGCTTTATTAAGATAGCCGGCTTTCGACGGCTTTGCCGTCATCGTCAGTCTACAAGCCGATATCGATGCATGGACACTAACAACTTTATGTTTAATAACTCTTTCTACAAACAAAATTCTGGTCTTCCGATGGGATCACCACTGTCACCACTACTTGCAGACATGTTCATGGACAATTTTGAAACATTCCTGTTTGAGACACAACATCCCCTTCTTCAAAATGTAACGTACTGGTACCGCTACGTCGATGACATCTTAGCTCTATGGACAGGTACAACAAGACAACTCGACATCTTCCTCGAGTTCCTTAACTCCAGACACCCATCCATGAAATTCACTAAAGAACTAGAAAATGAAAATCAATCAATTAATTTCTTAGACCTAACCATCTCTAGGTTGGACAATAAACACATCTTCAATGTTTTTAGAAAACCTACACACACAGACACTGTGATCCATAACACATCCCAACATCCATCTGCCCACAAACACGCAGCTTTCCGTGCCATGATTCACAGACTTGTTAGCCTTCGCTTATCACAAGACAATTTTCAAAAAGAAACACTCACCATTAAATACATAGCTACCGCCAATGGATACAGTACCACTCTCGTTGACAACATACTACGCCGAAAATTAAATAAGAAAAAACTAAAAACGTATACAAACCTCACCCCATTCACCCAGAAACCATCAAAATTTATTTCTATTCCGTTCTTTGGAAAAATATCGCAGAAGGTAGCCCATATTCTTCACAAATAAAATTTTCACGTTTCCTTTACCACACACAAATCCCTCAAACAGCTACTTTCACCTCGCAACACCACCCCACTCATGGCGAAATCAGGAGTTTATGAACTACACTGCCACAATTGCGAGGCTAAATACATCGGACAAACAGGTAGAAGCTTTAATGCCAGAATTAAAGAACATTTACATGCATGGAAGCACAATACAAACAAATCGCACTTTGCTACACATCTTATAAACGCAGGCCACACTTTCCACCCAGAATCAGACATTAAAATTCTTGAAATAGAAAATAAATTCTGGAACAGAAGTGCTTTAGAAATCTTTTACATATTTCAAGCCAAATAGAAATCTGAGGCCCTTCTCAATGAACAAACTAATTTCCCTCTGTCCCCTCTACTAATAATTTTACACACCCCGACCTCCCTAACTGACTCCCCCGCCTCCTAAGACATTTCCAAGAGAACACTAAACAGACCTCCCCGACCCCGCCGGATCTCCGGAAAGCAATAAAAACCCCGTGTCACGTTTCCTCTGGGCACCATCGTCCGACTTTTGCCGACAGCAGCGAGGTAAGCAAAGCGGCTCAACTTACTATTCAATTATTTCCTCATCTTTGTAATAACATTGATATATATATATATATATATATATATATATATATATATATATATATATATATATATATATATTTTGTTTTTCTTTCTTTTGAATATGAGAATGTATATTTCTTCACATATATTTATAATCTGAAATTTGAACTGCTTGTATCGGTATTAATTCCCCCCCTCCAATTTTTTTGCAATTTTATTGCTATATGTTCCTTAACTTTTGCAATCATACAATGTGTCTTTCTGTATTGATTTTTTGTTTAATTTGAACTGCTACTAATCCTCCCGTTGCATTTCCCCCTTTTTTGAAATTTTATCTGCTATCTGTAACTAAATACTTTAGATGTATCCATTAATTGTAATTTAATTTTCTATCTTATTGTGTATTTATTTATAATTTTTTTATATCTTTCTGTATCTTGTAGACTGACGATGACGGCAAAGCCGTCGAAAGTCGGCTATCTTAATAAAGCTAATATGTTGACGAAGATGACCTCTTTTATTTCTTCTTACAGAGAAAAAGAAATCTCGACAATGTTTACATGTTTAGCAGTGTTGCAGATACGTTTCCAGCTTGATTGAGATCGGTGCCAGAAGAGAAAGGAAATAATGTTGGTAAAGACAAAAAGTCCAATTAAGACGAAATACTTAAACTAGGCATCGGAAACTAAATGGGCGAACAAAATCAAAAAGAAAATATTCCAAAACACTCTCAGAAGAGTAGTTATAAAAGTCTTAAGATTGTAAAAATAATAGTAAGAAAGCTGTTTGAAAAATTTTCTGTTTTTAATGATAATTTAAATACTGTATCTTATTGTCATCAAATGATGTTTTCTAAAGTAGAAATGAATCCATTGTATTAGACTCTACCACATTATAGTTTAAAACGCGAGCATGTAAATTATATACTTAAAAAATAATTCACTTTTTCATTATTCACATTTTATATACATTTTACTACTGCCAGATAATAATTATATTTCGTGTACCGCGAAGTGAATTTCTTTTGTTGTGTTGTAACATGGCGTGCATTCCCAGTACACCGTGCATCACCCCTGAACCCGAATACCCCCTTACCTAATTCTCTTCTCTACCCTGGTAATTTGTATGGTTCGATAGCATGGGCGCCTAACAGGCGTATGGACTACAGTGTTCAGCGCTATTTAGGTGCTAACTGTCTGCCTGTCAGTAAACCCGTCCGAGCACCGACGAGCTCGCGAACCAAATTGGTTCTGAAAAAAGTATGTACTCATAGCGGCAGGTATTTACGAGATTGCTACGTCTGGGCAAAGGTAGGGAATATGAAAATGATTGCTTGGAGTTTTTTCTTTAAAATTCTGTAAATTACCTCTTCTTCGCCTTTTTAAACTGCTTCCTGTGAAACGGGTTTTCATTCAGTTTTCCTCTATATAGAGCATCGACCTTGTCCTTGCTTCTGGACCTTAAAAGTAGTAGTTTTACTCCTCCTAAATATCATATACAGACTAGATCTGATTTGACACAAATAAATATATACCAATAACACTTGCTAAAGTACATAGGTTCTGATGTAGAAATGGAATTGCCAGTAACAGAAACCCCGGAATGGAATTATCCTTTGAGCAACTGATGCTGTGTGTTTCTCTAGGCCCATCGCTGTCGCCGCGCGCGCTCCAATGCCCCACGCTCCCAGTCGCGTTGCCGGGGATGCGCATTTTACCCCGCAGGTGCCAGCAGCCATCAGACATTGCAGTGAACCAACAGGGGAACAAAGCCCGCCGGTGGTTACTGCAGGACGCTGCTAATCCACAAGGTTCCAGCTGGTCTGCTCGTAGAGAAAACAACACGGGCTGGCAAATCCTGTTTGGTCTCCAAACAGCGAGGCGAAGAGTCACAGGAAGCTCGGCAAATGTTGCGTCCGAGCACAGCCCGGTAAACAACGCGGGCCCTCCAGCAGAGTGCACGCTGGCCGAGACGGCAGCCCCGACCCTCGCCGTCGCCCGGCCGCCGGCCGTTGCCGTCGCGCGTTGCCGGCGCGCCGATGTCGCAGTGCGTTCCCGCCGTCCGTTGCCTTCGTCCGTTGCCGTCTATTACCGGTGCCCCGCCCCGTTGCCCCCGTCCCGGCCGCCGTCGGGTCCCCCCCCCGGGGGAACTTTCCGCCACCCTCCCCTTCCCCCCCCCCGCTCACGGCCCGGCGATCACCACTCCACCGGTATTCACCGCCGACGCCGATCCCTGTGCGAACGCACACTATTGTGCCTACACGCTAGGTACCCATGCTTCACTATCCCGTGCATTCGTGTGTTGGCTACTATTCCACTGTCGTCATTCCTCTTAGTGTTCAACGTGTATGCCCCTGTATATTTAATGCTTTATTTAAGACCCCACACAACCAGCGTTCCCTTTGTACCTTCGGTTAATTACAAAACTAACACTATATTTTATCTAGAACGCTCGACACAATAGCGCAGAGTATATATCATTGATGGGTAAAGTTTCAAAATAGGGAAAGTCAAAAAATTCGAAATTCAGAAATTTACAAGAGTGTAATAATTTTGTAATTTAATAACATGTGATGGTATGATTTTTTTCTATTTGACTTTAATAACTAATTTGGACAGCTTTTAATTTTCAAAACAGCGAAGTAATTATGAAAACCTTTTACGTTCACCACTAGAATTGGACAATCAGTAGATTCACAATTTAATCAAAACTTTATTAGTAGGGGTAGGATTTTGATGATTTTGCATCTTTTTTCTCGTTCTTGAGAAATATTTCTTCTTTGATACTAACATATTTCACAGTGTTTTGAGACATTTGCGATGTATTTGTTAGGACATTTTTGTCATTTTTTGATTGAAAAGACATCTTTTTGCATTTTTTAGTTTTGAGGTCATTGCTTAGTAATTTTTTACTTCTAAAAATAGTTTTATTTCATTTTTTAGTACTTACTTGCTGAACTCTAAATATAAAAAAGCTGCTGTCGCCGCCCCAACCATTATCGCGTCAAAGTAACTAGATCCTGTCAACGCGGTGTCAATGGCTTTCAACGGTGTGAGGGCGGAGGAAGGGGAGTGGTCGCTAGACTCGTCTTCGGAATTTATGTCTTTGGTATAGACAGTTCTGTCAACTGATTATTGTTTCGTAAGCAAAGTCAGCGCGGCGTCTGATGGGGAAGTGGAACCGCGCGAGATGGGGGAAGTCGAACGTTGCCGTTTGAACAAAAATAAATTGTAATCAATATTAATAAAAATATTTATTCAGATATTCGATTCTTAACTGAGTTTTACAGTATTCGATTCATTACAAATATTTTATCATGGCAAATTATTGGCTTAACCGGAAATAGAAAAAAATCGCAATGTAAAATTCACAAAGTCTATGTGTTAGGACATTTTTAAGACATTTTTAGGAAATGATTGAAGGATTTTTAGGGATAAATGCACTCTTTTTAGGACATTTTTTGTAGTTTTTGGTCATTAAAATCCTAGCCCTACTTGTTAGTAATTTCATATATTTATTATTATTATTATTATTATTATTATTATTAGTTGCAAAACACGCTAGTACCGACTCTTATTTAGAGAACCGAATACGTCTCATACTTTTTTTTATTTTTAAGTGATTTTTACTTTCTCGCCTTACTGTACTTGCGAAGTAAAGAGAAAGTATTGAAAAGCTGCAGCAGAAATCGGAGATTTTTCGACAGAAAAACTTGTATTGTGGGACTTTCGTAACGAAATATTCGATAAATCTTGTTCCTATTTGTAGTAAATTACCTCCTGTGACACGCATAGACAGAATACACGTTTTGGGGGTTATTGATACCGAAATATCGATTGACGGCAAACTGTCTGTCCGTTTGTTCGTATGACCGCCTAACTGTCTTCCCTCTGTGGTTAACGCTTGCTCCCAAACTGTTCATACAATTTTCTCCAAAACTGGTATTCCTAGATCGATCTGGCCGAGCACTGAGTGCAAAACAGATATTTTGATTCTTGATACTTTACATGAAGCCTCAGCAAACTTTTTCACAGTTTTCTCAAAAGTTGTTTTTATAATCTTTTTCAGTCGATAACGCAAATGACGCCTAATGAATGGAGGGTTTCATTTTCGTTGAACTATCTGAATTTCCAAAAATTGGGAAAGTTCAATTTTTTTCGGCATCTTCTTACAACTGGAATATTGAAGAGTGTTTTTTCTTAATGAAATCTGTTCTTCAAAGACATCTTAAAATCAGATCATGTGTACAATTATTCGAAAATGTGAGTAGTATGTATTGCGCGATTTTGATTGAAATATTAGCAATGTTTAAACAATTGTTTTCTAGAAAAACGCTTCAATTGTTTTAATTTTTTATCGAATATAGGAAGCACGCTTAAAAACTGGAGAAGACCCCCTTTTTCGGTGAACTATTTTTTCGAAATTTCCTAATACATTACATTGCAAAGGTGGAATACTGTTCATAAAATTTTTGCCTTAAATAAAATCTGGTCCAAAATATATATATAAGATTTTAGAAAAAAGCCTACGTACAATTTTCTGAAAAAAAAGAGAGTTTTCGCATAATTTCTTTTTGGAGCTAATATAAATTATTTCCCCCAAAACGGCTCAAATGTTTTTTCCTCGGTTAGAGCTAGAGATGCTTAAAAATGAAGCATGGCGTAATTTTCTTTGAACTCTCTGAAGTTTGTGCAAGTATAGAAATAATTGAAAATTGCAAATATAGAAATAATGCCGGAAAGTATGTGCTGTTGTATTACCAGTTGTTTGCAAACGAATATATAGTGGTAAATTTATATACCGGTTTCACATATGGCAGTTGCCTCTGATGTTGGGCAACATGTCGCGGACTGGTGCATGGCAGGACATGTACTGACGCAGTTCCAAGCATTGTGTATAGCCGCCTAACATTAATGCATAATGAGTTGCCTACCAATCAGGGGCAAGTGGTACATGTGTAAATTGACATGAAAGTTTGAACATGAAATGTTTCACATGTTCATCGGCAAAAATCGATTATCACCGACCACTCTACATGCACTAAAAGATTGTAACGTTTGTTCTGAGATTGCTATAATGTTTCACCTTTTACATAATGTTTGCGCGTCGTCATAACAAAGAGAACAGTGTATTATTTTAAAAGCTGGTACTTGCCATTAGCGTAATTGTGCCTAAAATGACATTACATTGTGATATGACCTGGGTGTGTGTATGGTTATTTTCATACTTTACTGAGTAATTGATTAGTTCGTGTTTCCGGGCGCGTCAACGGCTATGGTTTTTATCCCCATAAGTGTAGTGCATGGCATAAGTGTAGTGCATATGCATAAGTGTAGTGTATATATCACGGGAGATGACGACATTCTTCACCCCTGGATGGTGAGACACGGCACAGATCTATACGACGGCATGTGGGTTTTCCACACGCAGGTATCGCCAGCCATCGCCCTAACTAGGAAAAGCTGTAAGCTCCCGCCTAGTCTCCCGACGTATGTGGTAGTGTAGTGCATGTAAGTGTGTGTAAGTAAGGTGTGAGGATAGGAGGAAGAGCAAGCAAAGATCAAGCGCGATCAGGGGCCCATTAGTTAGGGTACTACTCCGGCACTTGTCTGGCCTTGATCGGAGAAACCACGAAAACTACCGATCAGAGCAGCCGGACGCTAGAATTCTCCTCCGGACCGCATCTAAATTCGACGTAGCTATCTAGCTGGTGTGGAAAATCCTGCCTTCGTCGGGACTCGAACCCCAGATCCTCCCGATCAGAGGCATTGCAGGGAAATAATTTGATGCCTTGAGCCATCTCAGATGGTTTCGTACTTAACATGATATTTATTTTCAACGGAATGGACGCATTCTTCGAACGAAAATAAGAAAATCGAGCTGAAGGACACAATCAAACCGCAAACATATGTTTCAGAAGGGATTGAAACAAATATTTTTCGTGTACTCTTTTTTTCGTAGGGAAGTGCACATATTCTCTTCTTAATATACTGTGAAACTTGCTGGTTTAAGCGGTCACCTTCATCAACGTGCATGTGAAACTATTAAATTGTAAACAAATGCTTTCGATAGCTTCAGAGGAAAAGAATTTTCTTTCACAACTATCCATTTTGGATCACTGAAGTGCATTAAGTTGTAATTAACACGGTTTTAGGACTTAATTCTATTCGCAGCATATAACATAGTACAGCGAAATCTTAGTAAGGCGGCCACTTATGGTTCTTGCAAAAATTGGCTGTTAATTTAGGTGGCGGCTCAATAAAGATTATGAGGGCACGGGAAGTGAACATCAGTTTTAAATGTTCTAAATTACTACAAAATTATTTTTTCCTTTGAAAATGTTTTTAATACTTTAAAATCAGGGGTTGCCATGGAGTGCACGGAGAGCAGGGGTTAGCACACATACTGTGGAATAAGAGACCTGTTATTTCGTAACGTGACAATTATTAATATAATAATTGTTATCAGAGTAACGCGGATCGTCATATTGAAATCTGTAATCAGTTCTCTCGTCGTATACAAATGGATTCTTTCAACATCAAAACAAAGCAGGGTTACACACTAACAAATACACAAACGCAGAATACAGAAAAAAGCATAGTTTCCATCAAGAAGAAATTTATAATCAATTATAGATTACGTGGTGGTAAAACAGCGAACGAAAACTAAAATTCTAGATACAAGGGTGTATCTGGGAACAGGTTCTGGCTCAGATCACTGTCTATTAAGATTCTCTGTTCTTTTAATGTATGTAAATTATGTAGATGAAGATCGTAGACAAAAAAATAGCAAATAGCATTTCCAAACCGAATATGTTTAATGTATGTAAGCTTCAGAATGCTTTAACAAGGATTAAATACCAATTATACGTAGCTTAAGGTATTAGTACCATGCCAACCTAATGTGCCAAAATCTTAAACACATTTTAAAGAATTCTGCAGATTTCACTACCGATATCAAGGGAAAGGTACAGACAAGATGTGAATGGTGGAATGAAGAACTCGAGGAAATTCTTAAAGAAAAGAGAAAACCTTACGAAAGGCGGTTGTCAACAGGATGTTATCAAGAGAGACAAATATATGTAAAATGCAGAATATACGTTAAAAGAAATATTTCGATAATAAAAAATGAACATTGGAGAAATGAAGGTCAAGAAGTACGTTTGAGGAGTATAAGGTCGAGAGAAGTATGGAAATGTGTCAACTCAACCCGGAAGAATAAAAGAGAGCATTGTAAAGTGGATCCAAAAGGTCTGGAAAAATGGAAAAGCTACTACGAAGATTTACGAACTGAGAATAGAACAGATTATATGAACATTTCCTATGGAACTCATGTACCTGAGGATACCTCCAGGATCTGGAGGTATCCCAATTCAATTAATTAAAACTGCCCCATTGATTGCCATAGAAACTAATCATGGCACGGATTTTCAATAAATGCTTGGAAGGAGATTTAACTCTCGAAGAATGGAAGATGGCACACATTTCATCTATTGACAAAAAAGGCAACAAGAACGAATGAGAAAATTATAGGTTATGAGAAAAATAGTGTTACCAGTAGGAGACTGTGCGATAAGATATTAAGGGAAAGATTGGAAATAGAGATGAAGGAAATGGAAGAATAGAGTGGCATTTGTGCAGGGAGATCTTGTATTGATAAAATATTCTGTCTAAAACAAATTATTGAATAAAGAATCAGCAAAGATCTTCTAAACAAAACGAATAGGGGTAGGCAAGTTATAAGATCTTTACATCCATTGAAATGGAATTCAAAAATAAAAATAAACAGAAAAATTTCACTATATAAAGCAGTTATTAAAAGTCTACTCACATATGAAGCTGAGGTATGTACTATTAATACCAGGAATAGAAGTGGGATCCAAGCAACAGAAATGGAATATTAGAGGAGATGTCAGGTTACAAGAAAAAAAAATTAAAAATCAAAGAATAATAGAAATGATGAAACGCGAAAATCAACTTTAGGACTGACAGAATCAAAGGCTCTATTATGGTATGGGCATTTAAGAAGGTTGGGCAATGAGCGACTGCCGAAAACGATGTGGAAATACCATCCTGAAGAAAGATGATATAGAGGAAGACCAAGAAAGAAGTGGGAAGAAGTCATAAGATCAATGATGGCGCCAAGGGATTTAGAAGATGATGCCTGGGAAGATCGAAAGAAATGGAGATTAGGCTGCGAGAAACGCTGACAGCTGTAGAATACTCACTTTAATACTAATTATTATCAGAGGCAAATTAATCTTCTTGTAAAATAAGCAACGCTGAATGTCAGTTTTTCTCTCCCTTTCAAAATTCAAAATTTAAGTAGTATATGACTTAGTGTAGGGATCACAGAATTTTGAAAATGTGCACACAATTCACTTTTTCCCCATAGCACGAGATACGCAGTTTTTAACTGTTTTTTTGACGTAAAATAAATAAATAAATCAGTGTTCTAAATAATTTGACTATACGTGCCATCACAGGAAGGTAATGAATTCTTAATAATTTCCATTGCTACAGAGCTTCGTATTATCCTACAGTTCAATATCACTTAAATTGATCGATTAATATAGGCAGGTCAATCTACGAAATGCGCCCGGAGCTGCGGGGTTTGACTGATGGATTGATAAGTGATTCCGGGCGAGTAAAAGACTAAGATCATTAGTTCCGTCAGTGTAGTGCTTGTTTTTCCCTCGGGAGGTGGCAGTGAGCTTCCCCCACTAGATGGTGAGATCCGGCACCGACCTACCGTCGGTTAGCGGAGTATCCCCAAACCAGGTACCTCCCAGCATCGGGGCACCGTCCCAGCCGGGACAGGCTCTAAGCTCCCGACCGGTCTCCCAGCATGTGTTCTAGTGGAGTGCATATTAATGTGAGGTTAGGCAAGGGGTAGAGAAAAGGACAAGGAAGAGGAAGGAAAGATCGTGCTCGGTCCGTGACCCGTTTGTTAGGGTACTGCTCCGACATTCGCCTAGTACTGATCGGATAAATCATGGAAAACTATCGACCAGTGTAGCCGTCCGTGAGAATTCTCCTCTAGACAGGGACTGAAATCAACCTATGTATCTAGTCTAGCTGCCGGGTGATGGGATCGTTTAATCGATGTGAAGAAACGGAGATATTATTCATAATTTCGATTGATAATTTTTTGTTTTCAGGAATGTCAACTGGTATGATCATTAGACCCGAGAGTCGTAAGTTATATCTGGGGGGGGGGTCTGTGTTATTCTCCGCTGGAATGTGAGGTCCGGCGCCAGCCTACAAGCCGACTTGCGGTAATTCCTTTCCTTCAGTTAACTCTGCCACCGGAGACCCGACCGGGACAATCTCTTAGCTCTAGATTGGTCTCTCGACTTGTGTGGTTTTAAGTGTTAGTGTGTAAGGAAAGAAGACGGACAAGGTCTGGGAATAGAAGATCGCGTGCGATCCGTGGCACATTTGGTAAGGAACTTCTCCGGCATTCGCCAGGTACTGATCGAAGTAACAACAGAAAACTACCGATCAGAGCAGCTGTCAGCTGGAATACTCCATTAGTAAATTATTGAATTCGTCCTAGCCATCTAGCTAGTGTCGAAATTCTCCATCGTCGAAACTTGAACCTCAGCTCATCCCGGTCAGGGCAGTTGCAGTAGTTGGAAATAGTCGGCAACAGTGGCCGGCAATAGTCGTTGCCCTGAGTAGATCCGGTGTAGATACGCGTGTCGTTTGGGGAAATCAGTCGGTTTCATGAAAAACTAGAGCCCGGCAATAAGAGTATTTCTGGCGAAAATTCGCCGTTTTCCGGCGCACGATTACGTAATTTTCTCCTCTTACGAAGACCTTTGTAAGGCAAAAAGAAGAAAGACCGTTAATTGAGGTTATTGCTTAATCGATGAGACCAGTTGGGCTAATTCCACTCTACGTCGTTTTGTCCGATACTGTGTGGAATCGAGCAACTGAGCAGCGAAATCGGTATGGGTATGAGCAGCCAATTAATGTAAATAAGAATGATTAAATAGTGGACAATCGGACAGAATGTTTACAGTAATCATCGTATTCTCGTAACACTAATGCCTTTCTTAAGAAAATATCCAATTCAGAAGTTCAAGTTCCAAATATGGAAAAGACACGGATTTTACTCGAAATCCTTATATGGCAGAGATCAATAAAAGCAACGGTAGAGGATGGCATTGTTGAAAGAGAGGTAAGGAGGCAAGCAGCTGCGCGGAGGTTCAATTATAAAGGGGACAAACATGAATCAGACCGGAATGAACTTTCAAGAGATGATGATGTTGATGATGACAATGCAAATACTATTGCAGCTACTATACATATTTTTATAGCAGGCCTTTAAAACGTAGTGAACACCCAGTGACACTTGTAAAATGAATTCAGATTACATGGCGGTGTTTCCTAATCTGAAAAAAATGTGAATTCTATGAAGAGAAACATTTTACCGTATTCTCGTATGAGAAAAATATTTGTTTCTGCATTGTTATAATATATATTTTATGATATTGTCAATAATACACTAACGCCATGTACACGTATTGTTTTCTTCAGTGTGTCATTTTCCTCACATGTTCAGGGAAAAAGGAATGTTGATATGGTTTCAAACTTTTTTCTAACACAATTTTATTGAAGATGGTAAACAAAACATATATTTTTTTAGTTGCACCACAATGGAAATGCATTTAATTAGCCTCTGAAAACGTGATACAGTCTGCAGGTATTCTCTACTTATTCAATGGGTACCTCTGGTACGGTAAAAATGTTCATACAGGTATTATTGGAATATAAGTCCGTAATATTCTCAAATTAAGTTTTGAATTGATTATTGGCACCGATTCTTATTTTCGTAATTTATTTGAACTATGCGTTCTTACGCCGCCTTCTTCACTATTACTTATGACGATGCTTACCAAAATTTATCTTTTTTTTTAATTGGTTATTTAAGGTCGCATCAACATCTTAAGTCATTAGCGACCACTATTGCTGTTAACGGTATGGTAACTATGAGGATGAAACGATATGGTGATGATAAGGGGTGAAAGGACAAACACAAATAGAACCCTGCCCGAGGCGGGACTCGAACCCGCGACCCTTCGGTCCGAGATCACTACGACACTACTGCCTTAGCGATCTGGCCACCGGGCCGACAAAATTTATCTTTACAATAAGAAATAATTGAGTTCTTTGCATTACAGCTGGTTTGTTATACTATGCAAATAGACAATGAAATGGAGAGGTATACTTATAATTGTGCAAATGTTTGTGATATATATGATTTGCCTACACTCTCAACTGCAAGAATGTACTTCATTAAAATAACATAAATTTCAGTTTACAAATGATAGAATCGAGATATTTGTGGAGTGCTTTTGTTGTAGAACAACATACGAGTACAATGAGTCGAAAAAAACAACTAATAAAGTACAGCTACAGGAAGTTTCTGGACGACAACGAAATTGTAGGTCAAATTCATCATTAATGGTTTCAACTAAAGTAGATAAAGGAAAGAAAAATCTCATAATTAGGAAGAGAAAGCATACTCCTTCTTGACGGAAACTTTTAACTATTAACTCTAACCTTTTTATTTCCTTTATGACTTGGTGACTAGCTAACTTAAAAATAGTTGTTTTCAGGGAAATGGGTAATGGAGGTTACCTTCTCGAAAACAATTACAAAATAGGAGTCTTCTATCTTTTAATTAAGGAAACCCTTGTGATTTACTTTACAAATCAAAACAATGCAATACTCATATGTACAAAACTATGTAAAACCCACCAAAACAACAACAAAAAATACAATACAATGAAAACACAAATTACTCGACACAAAAAAACAAAACAACTCCTTTGCACAATCTGTGCTTAATTAAACTATTAGCATAATCGAAATATATATACGGCATCTCTTCTCGTTTCTTTGTTTTTTATTTCTTTATTAAAGTTTCATAAAGGAATTTAACTAGTTCTAGTAAGTCACATTCGGTTGATATAATTAAAAACTGCGGAATATTGTCTGTTAAAAAACGATTGTTTTATTCAAAATTATTTTCGTATTGAATTTAACAGAAACATTGCATTTTTAAGTACGTTAATGAATTCTTTTGCCATATTATTTTTTCAGAAACGCTTTAACGGTGTGTACTAAGGAAGAACATTTAAGATGATTTCCAATTATTTACAGCCGCTTTGTTATAATTCTCGTCTAGCATACTGGTCTAGCATACAAAAGATTCACCTCTGCATATCATTCAACTTGCTGTATACATCATTCTACTTGATATTTGATTACTTTAGAAGTGGGTGATAACCCCGAAAAGAATGTATCTAAAATAGCCATGCCGATACCATCTCTGCATATCAAGTAATTATATTAAATTGGCATCAATTTTGTGTCTGAATAAGAAAATATTTAACATCTTTGTCACACCAATTGACCCCGCCATTAGAACATTACTAGTTCATTCAAAGCAATAACAAACATCCCGCAAATGGAAATGCCTCCCGCAGTATTTAAAACCTTAAAATGTCTTAAATCGACCCCTACATTACAAATAGTTTTTTTTTTATCAAGGTTTATATTTAGGGCGAAGAGGCAGCAAAACGTCTGGCTCTCATGGTTGTGACCTGTCAAGACTTTCCATGCAACGTTTTCAAAGAAAAAAATGCGTTAAGCCCCTTAGAAATTTACGTGCGTGGAACGCGGACCTAATCACTTCTCGTGTCGGAATCCCCCTATCACAGAGGAGACGACCTCGGCCCCCGGCCCTGCCTTCCTCCTGACGGATGAACGGCAACGGCGCCCGTTAACGTTATTGCTGGCCGCCGCACCTCTATATTTCACCGCGTATTAGTTGCATATTACCTAGGCGTTGGGAGCGCAGGCCCAGAAATATCACTCTCGCGCGCCAAAGTCAATACGCTGCCTCCGGGACAAGCCGCCGCGCGCCTCAATTTATTTCTCACGTAGAGAAGCGGGGGCGCCACAGAGCGGGGGAGGCGGGGAGGGGCCCGGAGGGGGCGGGGCAGGAAGGGAACGACGGAGGCGGAGCAGGGTTGAAGCCAGGCTGAGGTCGTAGGCGACGCTGCCGCGCTTCTGCTTGCTCTGCTCTGATGCTGGAAGAACCGACGAATCCTTCTCCCAGCTTTTGGAACTCACTTTCTCTTTTAGCTCTGTTAGGATGAACTCGCTTTCTCTTTTCTCGTTTAGAATGAAAATTTGTAAATATTCAACAAGCTCTTCCCAAACTCACTGAAGCAAATCGTGGTCTATCAGTAAATACGTAGCTCGGAGAAGTACTGCTTCGGGAATATATTTACGAAGTGTACTCTAAGAGAACACAATAACCATTGGCTTTGACCTTAACCAAATAATGAATGTATTGCCTTCATCAACAAGTTATCTATGAAAACTAAGTTACCACGAATATTGACTTCACTATCCACCAAATACCGAGACAAAAATAATAGTCAATCTATTAAAGATTTATAGAAATTTGCATATCCTAAAAACCTACTAATTTATTGTTACCAATCATGGTCAGTAACGGAGAAGTAATGAACTTGATAGATAAACTAAAGACAGTTGAAAAGGATAATGTTCGAATTTTTCTTAAGGGTAAACTAAATATATCTACAAAATTGAACATGTACACAAAGACATGCCAAATATCTTCAATAAGCCATTTCAAATTGGGAGGACGTCTATCGAAATTTCGGTAAATAGACGCGTACAGTCTTCATAAGAATCGTGCAAGACAGTTAAAAATGGCCCTCCATTGTAGTATCAGCTTAGTTTAACTCACAGTTAGTATTTCTGTCTTTGCAGCGACTCTGAGTACCTAGTGTTCGAGTCCTGACGGTGGGGGATGTTTGATACTAACGCGATAGCTAGATCTAATGCATCCGCTATATGCAGGAGAATTTTAGCGATCAACTGCTCCAATCGGTAGTTTCTCCGATAAAAGCATGGCGAATGCTGGAACAGAACCTACCAAACGAGCCACGGACTGCGCGCAATCTTCCCTTACTCTTTATTGATCTATGTCGATGATCTTCCCCCGCTGGATGGCGGTGATATTCTCCCGCTGGATGGCGAGATCCGGCGCCGACCTACCGTCGGCTAGTGGGGTTTCCCCCTAACCAGGACTCCCACTGGGACAAGCTCTAAGCTCCCAACCGGTCTCCCGGAATATGTGGTAGTGTAGTGCATGTTAGTGTAAGTGTGTGTGTGTGTGTGTGTAAGGAGAGAGAATAGGACAAGGAAGAAGAAGGAAAGATTGCGTGAGGTCCGTGGCCTGTTTGGTAGGGTACTGCCCTGGCATTCGCCTAGTGTTGATTGGAAAACTCATGGAAAATCGCCGATCAGAGCTGCCGGCTGCTAGAATTCTCCTCCAGACAGCGACTGAATTTGACCTAGCTGAAAAGCTAGTGTCGAACATCTTGCTGCCGTCAAGACTCGAACCTAGGACCTCCCGGTCAGAGGTGCTCCAATGACTTCAGTTGATGCACTGAGCTACCGTTACTAAAATTGTTATTGTGCAGTCTATATCTCTGAAGTTTCTTGTCAGTGCGCAACTCCGAAATTTATTGGAAATTTGGAATCGCGAAATTACCTTTGATAACAATCTAACTAGAAAAAAAACTTTATCAAATTAATTTACAAAGTTGCCATTAAAATTGAGGCACATACATTTTAGATAAAATATTAAAATTTTAAATATTTTAATTATAATTTTCAGTTAGTTACATCCCAACTGTGGTGTCAAACGGAGTAGATCCTCCTCTTGCCTTCTAAACCACTACGCCTTATCAAAATTATGGCGATAAAAATGTGGAAGCCTGAATTTTATAAATATTAAGATAAATCTCTCATTTGAAATTATCTTAAACGTCTCAGTAAGAATCAGCTAGAATATATTGCGACAGATCACATGGTATCAAGAGCGAGATTGGAGAATATCAATTTGGTTTTTCAAGTGACTCGCCAACTCGATGGGATAATGGAATATTTGACACATTCTTCACCAAGGATTATGAATTAATAATGGTTATACTTGGATTTTTCTAACGAGGCAGCTGAGGGTATTATCTTCAAGATGGAATTTTGCACGGCTTTTCGCGTCTTTCTCGGTCGTGCCGCTAGAGGCGCTTGATCTGCAGCACTGCTTGATATGTCACGATCATGCGACATCTTGCGGCAGGACGGAAGAACACGCAAACAGTCGTACCATATTCCATCTTCGAGATAATACCATCAGCTGCCACGTTAGATAAACCCAAGTATAAGCAAAAGAGAGTCGTGTTATACTCCGATTTAAACGTAGTGTCTATTCAAGATCACGAGCTGGATGGGGATGGGGACACTGTCATCCAATTGGGAGCTTCAATAACAAACATTTAAGTCGTAACCAAGGTCCTGATTAGATGACAATGTCACCCTTCTTTCCTACTTGTATCCTTGATGGGATACTACAATTAAATTCGAGTAAACTTAGGTGTTCAAGGCGAAAAATCCGTTTGTATCGGGAGCTTTTAGAACAGTAGTGCGAAAAAGTAGTACAGTGAAAGGATCTAATCATGCGCCGTAAACATTTACAGAGAAAGTATTGTAATGGTACGTTGGAAACGGTCACGTCTCGGCAGAGAAAAACTCTTATTGCCGGACACAGGTAATGAAAAAGTGGAGAAATCCTGTTCCTATCGTAGTAAATTACTTCTTCTAACACGTGATGTAGTCACAATCAATGTTTGGTGGGCCTTTGATATCGACACTTGTGGATATACAACAGCACATACATTGGCGCAATATTTCTAAGGGCTCTGTTATATTACGCTACTGGGAAAGTGTTTTCAAACAGCAAAAAGAGCATGCACAATTTTTGTGAAATAACGAGTGGATTTCGTGTAATTTGTGTCTGAAATTTATGCAATTAAAAAAACTTTTTTTCTCAAAAACCGCAATATTTTTCATTAATTTTGTTCTCTTATGTAACAACGGATGGTAAAAAATATTGTGGTAGTTCAATTTTCGTGGAACTGCCCGTATTTTTGAAAATTGTAAAAATTGCGTGTTAAAAATATTGGGTTGAAACAATTTTTATTTTTACGCGTCGGCCAGAGTTCAAACCACAGATGTCGGTGCCGTAGCGATACGGCTAACGGCGTGTTAACTCGGAGAGTCTGAGTTTGAGTATTGGTGCGAAAATAAACGTTGCTATTTGAAAACAATTTCGCAGATTTATGTGATTGTATAACATAACGGAGTAGTTAGAAGTAATGCGAAAAAGTATGTACTGTTGTAGCACCATTCCTTTCTTATTTTTTTCTCGAATTGATCGAAGTATGCTCATAAAACCTATGCAGGTCTCATTTTCAGTAAACAGTACTTTCGAAAATCGCAAAAAATTAACACTGCAAGAGCTACTTACAAAACTTGAGCGATACTGTTGATGTTGTTCAGGCCTCCCCAGATGTTTACCGTATTGAAGGAGTACAGCATTCTTGCTATATCTTGCAGTTGCTATATCTCACTCACCGATAAAATTAAGAATATATACAATCTCAAGATTTGGTCTCGAGAATTAGGGAATGTAATTTTTTTTAAATAATACATTCGACTCAATTTATAGGACAACAAATCTTATTCTTTCATAAATACACTCAAAATACACACTCAAGGAACACTACAAAAACGAAGAAAATAGAATATTGCTTCTGTACAAGAAAACGAAAAAAATGCAAAATACATGTGAAAATTTTGTACGACAGTGTCTACTTCACCCCCCAAAAAATAATTTTCCTTCTTTGCCATTATTCTACTTGATTATTAAGAACGAGAACTTACTACTCTTAATATTTCTGACTGTATACAATGGTTTTCTCAAAATGTTTTATCCCTTAAACCTTGAGATACGCTTGACAATTGTTACCTACAGACACGGCTGTGGCTCTTAGGAATGTTTCAATACCAACAATTTATATTACCCTAAATGAATTGCACAATCATTTACTATATTTTTATACAAAAAACCTATAACAAATTATTAAACTGACATCATTAACCTTATTAAAATTCTAACGTCTCAGTCGCGACTCTGGTTACCATTTTCAATTTGAAATAAAATAAAATTCTTCTCTTAACTTTCTCTGATTTGAATAGCTAACAAAATATCCCTTCTTTCAAACGATACGGTTTCGTCATGCGATTGAAATTTACAGTTATATTCTGGAGATGGCCCACAAGACGACGCCCTTGAACGTTACTCCGCGCAGCTGAGCTCAACACCCCTCTCTTTTTACTTTCTTGTACACATACATATATACGAGAGTAATATACGTAGTGTAGAAAAAGTTATGCAATGCTGCAGAAAAATGATTTCGAGGTTTCAACGGCAATACACGTTTTGGGGTCCCCTGATACCGAAAAAGTGGTTTGTTTCAAAACGTCCGGCCGTCCGTCTATCTATCCGTATGTGAACCTACCGCTTAAACCACACGTACGGTCTTTTCCAAATTGAAGAAACCCCCGTGCATGAGACTAGTTGAAGCTTTGAAATTTTGAAAAAGATTCTTTAAAATTTGGGGATACATTACATGAAGCCACCCGGACAGTTTCAAAATTTTCTCAAAATCGGTTTCAATTTTTTTCTTTAAATTTCTTGTAATTCAACTACTTTAACACACGAAACAAATGGGAAGTTAACAAGTGCGTGATAATGAAACAAACGAATCTATTGAACTATTGTACTCCTTCGTACGTGGTCGCCGATCTGCCACGTTGTAGTCTTTCGCCACCGACCTGCCAAACCTACACGACTTTTAGGAGAACTGGGCCTTTTACTTCTTTCATTACTTCAACGGGGTGGATTGCTCGTTGAAGTTTATTTTTGTCACATGACTCCTATAACGCTGGAGCTCGTCTTTCCAATAACAATAGACTTATCCTCTTAATACATATTCGTGTTATTATCAACTAAATTTCTATTGAATCCGTAATGTAGGTAGAGTATCATGTAGTTTTATAATTATTTTATAGGAATTTCTATTTAATTCCTACGAAATTCATTAAACAATCCATAAAATTTCAATTTTCCGTAAATGTTGAAAGAAGATATGTTTCAAGAAGTTTGTGTAATCATCTGATTAGAGCAGAACTGGAAAATTGAATTTCAATCCATGACCAATTTGCGCCTGATGTTGCACTTCCGGAGCCTGACTGTACCCGTTTCCATTTGTTGCCTATGGATCGCGCAGTGTCTGATAACTCTTCCTGGGATCCACATTGAATGCTTCTTGATTGATTGAATATATCGTGTTTCCGGGCTCGCCAACTGCAATGATCGTAAGTCCAATAAGTGTAGTTCATTCTTTTATCACGGAGGATGGCTGTGTTTGTCCCTCGTTGAATGAGATCCAGCGCCGATCTACACGTTGGTTTGGGAGGCCTTCCCGAGGTTTACGTATCTTCCGAGGTTTACGTATCTTCCACCAGCGAGGCACCGCCCCAGTTGGAAGAAGCTCTAAGCTCCCGAGTGATCTCCCGACATGTGTTGTAATGTACTGCATGTACGTGTGCGTGTAAGTACGGGGTGAGGATAGGACAAGGAAGAGGAAGGGAAGATTGCGCGTGTCCGTGATACATTTGATAGGGTACTGTTCCGACATTCGCCTGGTGTTGATAGAAGAAATTACGGAATACTACTCATCAGAGCAGCCGACCGCTAGAATTCTCCAGACAACAGCTGAATTCGACCTAGCTATCTAGTTCCTCGTGTTGTTGAAAATCCTACCATGGTCGGGACTCGATCCCAGGACCTCCCGTTCATAGGCACTGCAATGACATCAATTGATGCTCTGAGTCACCTCAGCAGGTTTGAATGGTTCTTGAATTATAATATTTATATTAGCTCAGTTGGTGAGAACTTGCATTTCGTTGGAGCTGTCCGAGTTGTTTGTGAGTACAGGAGACATAAAAGTGTGCGAGGATGACAGCCGGCAGCTTCTTAGTAGGTTTGCAGCCACCTTTGCCTATCATTACTGTACGAGTACATGAAAATAGAAACTGCTTCAAAGGAAGCCCCTTGGGTTGAGCTACGATTTAGGTCACTGCGGCCTCGATTGACTCCAGATTGACTTCGGTTGCGTCCCGATTCCGAAAAGTCTCCGAAGCAAATGGAGGTCTGTTATCGGAAACATTTGGGGACTTCGTGCCGGCGGGTCAACCCAGGCGGCTCAGGGCTCTTGTCTTCGTCGTGGCAGTGGCCGATATGCATGAGTATTGAGGAGAGGCGCCAGCCCGGAGCTGGTATCCATGAGACAGCTTTATCTAGGTTTGGGGAAGACGCGCGTATCGTGATTTTCGTGTAACGGCATCGCGTTACAGCGTATCCGGGCATAAATCCAAAAGGGTACTTGTACATCTGCGTGAGGGGGGGGGGTGATGATAAGAGTATTACTCAGGTGTCCACACCTGGGAATTAAATCCCCCGATCTGTTCGTATGAACTCTCAAATTTAATTTTTGAGGTACTGTATGTAATGTGTCATGGAAGTTCCATTTAGTGTTACAAAATATCCCATCGTTACACACACACACACACACACACACACACACACACACACATATATATATATATATATATATATATATATATATATATATATATATATATATATATTCTGCATACAGAGAGAAGCAGAAAGAACGCATTTTTTGGTTTAGTTTCTTCCTATTTCAAATAACTCGTGTATTTAGTGTTGCAAAAATGACACTCGTATTATATCAGTTGATTGGAATAAGAAGATTTGTTTCTTTTATTCAAAGCAGTTTTATATTATACACATTACACAAGAGAGAAATCGGACCTAGTTATGCAGAATTCTAATACAATATGAACACACAATCTAAAGAATGGAAATAGATAGTGTGTCTGACATTTTATTTCTAGAAGACACCCCCCACTATCTCGAATTTCAGCGAACTGTATATTCTACGTCATACATTGTTACTCGTACGAAGCATTTTCATTTCAAAGGATAAAATAGCAGGAAAGTTCAATAGACAATGGAAAAGTAAGTCTTTTGCAATAATAGGTGTAATAAAGGTGACTTTGCCGGCCCGGTGGCCGAGATCGCTAAGGCAGTAGTGTCGTAGTGATCTCGAACCGAAGGGTCGCAGGTTCGAGTCCCGCCTCGGGCATGGTTGTATTTGTGTTCGTCCTTTCACCCCTTATCATCACCATATCGTTTCATCCTCATAGTTACCATACCGTTAATAGCAATAGTGGTCCCTAATGACCTAAGATGTTGATGCGACCTTAAACAAGCAATTAAAAAAAGGTGACTTTAACAGAACTACACGATCCATTTTTGAAATAATACTTTCAATCAGATGAGTTAAATTTGATATAATAAGAAAGATGATACGATGGCGACTACCTACTTCTTTCACAGTCAACGTTCTTATGTTCACAGTCATTGATATGATATGATATGTATTGTAGTCATTGATGTTTGTGATTCTGCAATTTTTAAACAAAAAACATACCACAATCATTTAAAGAAAATCATAATAAAAATCACATCTGAACGTTATATAAGTACTATCATAAGAAATATAACACATATTTCCACACGAAATGCAATAACGTCTGTTGAAAGGAATATCTGCGATGTTTTGTATCAAGTTATATAAAAAATGGTTTTCCTCATTTCGTACTTATTGAGGGTTGATATTATTCTGTATAACTGGTTCTAATTATATATGGGAAGTTCGATGTGGCATCCACAATGATAAGTCACGTTCCATTCTGAAAGGGACCAGAGTAATCCCATTGTATGCAGTCCCATTTAATTTACTTTGATTTATTTTTCGTCAAAAACAGTAAAAATTGTATGTGTGGAATGGAAAAAGAGTATAATCTGGGCACGTTTTCTTGAGCTCCAGAAATTCTACTCCACCCTTTCAATACATGTAGTTGATTGATGAATAAATACACGCACAAAGAATGGTAGAAAATATTTTAAAACTACATTTTGGTTCCCGAGTAAAATAAAATTAATTTGCATCGATAAACGTACAACAGATTTGATTTTATATTATTGCTAACAAAATAGCAATCCAGAAATCTAATTTTGGTTTGACAAGCTTTGAACCTTCTAGGCAAAGACGAATTAGAAAATAGTGATTTACGATCCACCAGTGCAGCGTAATATGCTAAACAGACCAAAGCGTGATATCGTGTGTTTATATATTGTGACGTCACGGGATTATACGAACCCGTAACGCCACCATAAGCCACTAGAAAAGTCCAGAAAACAGAGAAATAGGGTACGCGGCGGAGCGATGGTCCGAGAAGGCGACATCTACCCGCAGGTTTTCGCACTCCGATGTCCAAAGTTAGCGGATAATATTTTCTCGAGAGGGCGCGAAGGAGGAGAAAATTCACCCCTCCAGAAATTTTTCCCCAGGCGGAGTCGCATAAATACCGCGACGCACTTCGGTAGAGCTCTCTTACAACTTCGACAGCGACGGCGACTCAACTAAATTCTTCAGCGATAGTAATTGGTTAGTGCAGGAGTATAATTTTACTTGCTTAAGTAAAGCTGATTTAAGAAACGCGGTAATAAGTGATAGAACTCAGAAGCAAAGTGCATGTACGTTATTAGCACTAACATCACGCGAGAAAGCAAGCGATGTGATCGCTTGAACCTGAAATAGTTTCATAATCGAAGTAAATTCGCGCAGAAGGACTCTGAACGAAATCCAGTATTCAATTTTGTACGCCACGACCACGCACGCTCAAAGTGTGGTATGTCGGCCGAGTGCTAAAGGTCATTCAAGCACGTAGTTATTTAAAACTGGTAGCGGAGCAACGGGTACGCGGCAGGCGGCAGAAGGACGACTTCAGTGAACACTCAAGCGTAGGCGAGAAGGACTTGGACCAATCCGTGGATGGTACGAGCCCGAGATCGAGAGAAAGATTTGGAATTTGGACGTGTGGCGGCATCCTGAGATCGAGCGAAGGAAGTGGTGTAACCGCGGGACAACGAACCAGTCAAGTGACGTGGCGAGGACTGCGAGCGACCGAACACCCCAAGGTTAACTGACGGCGAGCGGGAAGGAGGTGTCGAGGTAAAGAACTGGCAACTTCTATGCGGCAATTTGTTGGGAAACTGTGTAGCTTTAAACACCAGGCGTAGCGTCCTAAAATAGGTGAAAGTTCCAAATAATTACTGGGAAAAATATTTCGAACGTATGAGCGGCAGTTTCGATTTCATTCGCTGTACGCACCAGTAAATTCGTTTGAATGCCATACCTTGTACAACTTTTCTAAAGTAAATTATAATTTTTCATGTAATGTAAAAGTAATCTTATTAGAAATCTTGTTTCCATTGTATGATGTCAGGGATAATCAGTTGCTATAATTTTGTAAAAGGTACGATTTAGTAACGTGTGTGTCACGTTTATTCTTGTGTTAGAGTTTACAGCATTGTAATAAATGCGCAGCTCAAGGCTGACCCTCTGTGAAGTCTATAATAGAATAATTGTAGAGAATCACTTAAAGGGCCGTGCACGGAGAAAACTTAAGATTAACAAAAAACTAAATGAGGTACACGAAATAATTGAGAAGGAGGTAGAAGCAAAAGTATTGTGAATAGTGCTTATTGAAGTAATCAGGCAGTCAAGGTGACGCCTATACATTCTTTTATGGTTGTGTTCTTTCTGTTCTTTTTGTTCTGTTTTCTTTGCAGTGACCATCTACGCAAAGTACATACTTTATTGTATATTTGTGCCACTGTGTAATTTGTTTTACTGAATATATGCTCATTTTACCAGAATTTTATATAATTCATTGTGTCAAGGGTTCAGACCTTTCTCATACCCGAAAGATCCTGCTTCCTGAGAATTCAAAGCTCGCTTCACGAGCATTCATAGTTTCACGCTTCATCGCCACCGGCTGAAGATATATATATATATATATATATATATATATATATATATATATATATATATATATATATAGAAACGTGATATAATGTTCAATGTATTTCAGTGAGTGGATAACTTCACAGTTTTCTGACGTATGGTTATACAGTGAAAGTTTCGGAGAATGCACAGTTTTATAATTGGATTATTAATGTTCAATTTTTTAAGCACACCCTCAATTGAAAACAGTTCACGCATAAATATGAATGGAAATTGTATCAGAAACGTATACGGCCAGCCATATGAGGAAACTCAAACTCCAATTCTACCGTGTACTCCTGGAGGTAAGCCTACCACAGTTTAAAAACCTATCAGAAGATACGTGTTTATTATTATACAAAAAGGTTCAAATAGGAAATATAGTTAAGGAATATTATCTTATGTTATTATACAAATAACATATTACCCAAAGAACTCGAAAAAAAAACCACCACCAATTCGTGAGAATAAATTCCGTAGTTGAGAGGTTAAGTTAAATATTTTCTAGAATGTTCATTACACATCAATTTGCATTCCGCTTTATCATTGCTTGGTTTCTCATATTCTCGAAATTAGTAAGCGGCTGAGGTGGCTCAGGGGATCAATTGATGTCACTGTAGGGCCTCTGGCTGGGTGATCCTAGGGCTCAAGGCAGGATTTTCGACACTAACTAGATAGCTAGGTCAAATTCAGCCGCTTTCTGGAGGAGAATTGTCGCAGCCGGCTGCTCTGATCAGGAGTTCCTCCTGATTTCTCAAATCAACACCAGGTGAAAGCCGGAGCAGTACCTAACAAACGGGCCATGGACCGCGCCTGATTTTTCGTTCCTCTTCTTTGACCTATCCTCATCCCTTACTTACACACTTACACGCATTACATAACTACACATGACGGGAGACCAGCCAGCAGCTTAGAGTTTGTTCCAGCTGGTGCATTCCTCTGCTGAAGGGAGATACCTGGATAGGGAATACCCGGAAACTGACGTGTAGGTCGGCACCAGATTTATCATTCAGCGGGGAGAAGTACACCGCCACCTCCTGTGATAAAACATGTACTACTGCACTCACGAACTAATGGCCGTAGCAGTTGACACTGCCGGAATCAACAATCTATCGACTTGAGTCTCTCGATATCGGGAACAGTCCATTTCTGCAGCAAACCTTTCTTTGAAACAAAATCTTTATCTAATCCCTGTTTGAGGAAATTTTTCACGATTTGTTGATATTGTCGCAAAGATACTGATTCGAAAAACTGAGTGTGCTATTTTGTTTAAAGATCTAGTAATGTAGGATTGCATTGCATTAGGAAAGCTTGAACTTTAATGATGGATGGGCTCGAAAGGGTTCGAAAAAATGAACGTTTTCAACTTTGAAATTAGTGAAAATCGGACATATACCTTATTTATAAGCACACTTTACTCCATTTGCGCAATACTGTGGAGCCACATTTGAGAAAATCTTTAGATTTCCTGGAGATATTGTAACGATTAAAGATAGAGCTGAATACGGAGGAGAAAAGTGCTACCCCCTTCCCGCAATACTAATTTGAAAGAGAATAAAATCTGCCGTAGATTCCAAAAAAGTCAGCCATCTAGAACAACATGTTGCAGAGAAACGTGTTTTTCACGTTTTATTTTTTTCTGAGCTTCTGTTACATGTATTAGTCTGAAAAAATGCAAAGACGGGGGAAAATAGTATTTTAGTTAAATAGTATATATTTAGGTATTTTTATTCACCAATTTTGGGGCCAAATTCAAATTGAAAAAAAAATTGAAATTGGTTTTCGACGTGATAACGTTGGAGTACTCTCTCAGTTGTTTTTCTTAGAATGAGTCTCATTACATTCTATAACGTAAGAATTTCAGATTTTTAAACAATGTGGAGGATAGTGAAAAAATTAAAAACAATTTTAGCACTTTCAACATTTGAAATTCGCGCCAAAATATTGGAAAAGTGTTTTTTGGAAAAGTGTTTTTACCAATAATTAAACACAGTTTCAATCACGACATATGAACTTGAAATCTTATAGGTGTTACACGGATTATGTACCCAACTCAATCAGAAGATCGGGAGTAAAACGATATTATTGTGAACGTAGTACGAACGGAAGTCGCACTCTAAGATGCTGCTCCCACGTAGCTGTGATCATTTATTATTTGGCACACGTTCGATACTTGGTGAAAATTGTTAAACCATCAGACATTTTGAGTAGACTGTTTATAAATGAACGCGTTATCCCAGTTATTGAAGGAGACAGTGACAATGATTAATTATTATGATTGTCTAAATGTCAATAGTGATGTTTTGGGAATCTGTAGCATTTTTACTGTCTTTCATATGAGTATCGCGATTATCTATTTGGTTTGGGTGTACTTTTATCCTCCTTATTCGGCTATATCTTTTCATTAAGTAACAACATTTCTATCTTCGGTAATGTGAATGCAGAACAGGGTTGAAAAAAAAATGTTAACTTCCGTTTCAATAACTTTCAGCATTTTTTTAAAATTTTCAGAAACTTGAAGCTTTTAAAGAAAATTAACCATATCATATAAGTTCACATTTCTCTTTTCAAAAATAAAAAAGAAATAAAATGGAGCCTTTATTGATTAAATTTTGAAAATGTCCTTTGCGCTTCGTGCAAGATATATTAAAGCAATTAAAAAATCCGTTTCAATTTCGAAGGATCTGGGCCAGATCAATTGAGGAATGTCCATTTGGCAGAAATTATGTGCATGGTTTTGGGGATACTATTGTTCACAGACTCATGGACGGATGGATTTGATTTAGCTGTCAAAACTGTATGTGACGATAGGGGGAGACGTACAAGCCTTCGCGCATTTTCTTGAGCTCCCGACGTCCTTCCCAACCACTTCTACTATACACCTATAAAAACAGACGGATATTTTAAAAAACTCGCTTTTTCGGTATCTGGCACCTCCAAAATCTGTATTTTCGTCAAAATTTCGACGTCAATTGAGGGATTTTTTACAATAACCAATTAAATTCCAAAATTCCATATTTTGAGATATTTCACCAAGTTTTTCTCTACAGCTGGCCCTATCTAAACAAATATTAAATATTAGAAAACAAATACTTCAGTACCAAATATCATTCAATTCTACATTACGGAAGTGTTTTACGAATTAGTAGACTAATTCCTAAAACGTGGGATCACAATTTTAAAAAGTAGGATTGTGGTGATTAAAAAAAACTTATATTTTGAGAGTACAGTTTATTGGAAGATATAGTATCTCAAAGTTACTGTAACTCTTTTGGAGGGAACATATCAGTAAACCTTAATTTCATTCAAACAAGTGCCTTTAGTGAGTCACGGTTGAGTAAATCAAAGGTGAGGCATCATTGATGTTGAACGACAGCAGCTCAGGTAAGTCAAGTGCTATTTTTTATAAGGTTAAGATAATTTTTTTTCAGTCTTAATATTTTGAAATATCATTGGATTATTGGATTTGATTTTAAAACACTGTATAAAACGTATTTTGTAGTTCTTTGCAAGTTTTTGTTATTATTTCATTTTAAGATTCGTTCCAAAACATTTTAATTCATTTTTCTCCTAGTTATTAAACAATTTTCAACATATGTTTCTGTGAGTGAGTGCCTTTTAGCTTCTGTTTCTAGAAAATTAATGTCGAGATTTGTCAAATAGTCATAAAACCTATATATAAAAAAGGAGGATGAGTATATGTGTTTTCCTGTCAAGCTGTGGGGCCAACTATTTTACACGACTCCACTCGCGAGGAAAGAATGTTATAGGCATTAATACCAGGCACAAAGCCAAGAATATTAAGTCTTGTCACAATGATTAACACTCTTTTGAAACATTTTCTGTTCTAAGCAAGGATGGCAACAGAAATGAAACTAAACGTTTCGTTTCTGCGCCGCTGTAAGAAACTTATTTTTGCGGGAGTTTAGTTTCGTTACCAGTAACGAAACGAAAGTCTGCGCGAATTTAGTTTCGTTACAGAATGAACAGATCTTAAAAGATAATTTCGTTTCGTTTCTTTACTGAAACTAAACGAAAGTGAATTTCTTTGCATTGAGTAAGAAACATTAATTCTTTATTTAGTTTCGTTATTAATAATTGTTGAAGAACAAGTAACGAAAGTCGGGAGAGGTCCATTCAGAGGATTTGAACCATGTAATACATTTCTGTACGTACTATTTTGTTTCAGAACTACATAAACACAAGTAATTATCTGTAACTTTTCGTCTACTCTCTATTGATAATTTCATTACTTTTCAAATGATTCCTGGCTCTTAGTCAATTCTTACTCGCAATACTCACCATGCTGGATACACGGTTTGACATGAAATTTGAGACACTATTGTTTCGTATTGTTTTCATATTGTTGTTGTCATATTGTTTCGTACAGCGAGAATACCTCAAATAAGAAGGGGGCTTGTTCCGCCGGCGCGACTTAAAAGAATACAGCTGTAAGACGACGGCGCGGGGTGATTTACGCACTTCGATAGGCGGCAAGTCTTTGCACATATTTGAATAAAATTTCACATAAAATTCCAAGTCTCTTATAAAATCAGTCCAAGTAGCATGTTAAGCTTAGCCGTCAAATTTCACGACTAATAATATTCTCGTGTTAAAATAGAGAATAATACATCTAAATTACTGAGATAATAAAAATATTTGATTACATAAAAAAATATTACCTATTTTCACTTGGGTGGCGTCTCTTTCCCTCCAACTTCAAAGTCACGAATAATGCAGTTTACCCCAGTGCAACGATTACACGAATAACGACCAATACACTATACCAACTTGTTCCCAGAACCTTTAACTACAAGATTAGATCATAATATGCATTGTTGACTTACTCAGAAATTCTTGAAAATTAAAAGTATGCATTGCTGCACATTGTTGCGAAAACGCAACATTGGGCATATATGGGCTCTCATTAAATGCAAATATGATGAGATCACTAGTTCAAACTCTAGTTCGACTTTGTATTTTCTTAATAAAAGACAAAATTCACGTTCATGGTAAGCGTGAATGAGGGTCAATTTTTTAAAGAGAATACATCAACCACCTTTATGTACGGAGACTCACACTAGTTGGTAACATTTAATTTCTTGAAGTAGTATAGTAATATTAGCCAACGTTGTTTTTTCTCAAATTGGCAACGCTGAAAGAGAATTACAATATTTTACACATTTTCAAGGAACTTTACACCTAATGATGGATAATTTATGAAAGATTTGGCAAGGTGTTATTCAAATTAACCTTTTTCCAAATTATTGTGGCTTATTTATTTATTTTTTTTTTTTTTGTGTAAGGTGTTATTCAAATTAACATTTTTATTACACAATTATTATACTGCAATATTATTGTGGCTTATTTATTTATATTTATTTATTTATTGTGGCTTATTTCAAATTTTTGTTGCATTTTGAAAACCGTTGCTTCGGCAGCCCGAGGAACGTTATGCAACGTCCATCAGCCGGTGTCCGATTTCTAGCCCGGCTGTTCTTTCACGACTAATTGCAAAGACCATATTCGTTGGTCTCTTTGTAGTTTGAAGTGCAGGTCCACGCGTTCATAATAATTCTAACGACGTCAGTTGTAACTTACAACTACTCAGCATATCGTACACTGATGCTATTATTAAGGAAACTGAAAAAGAAACTTTCATTGGGTGCACCTGACGCCAGTGTGTTACATACATTCTATGTTTTAGCATTTTTTATTAGACCCCATGTTCACAATTGTGAACATTTTGTTCTCAAAATGCAAAGTATGTATTTTTTTACAAAAAAAATTATTTATCATAGTATATCGAGGTTACATTTTAAGGAACCCATATATATTTGCTAAAATTATATTTGGATTATTTAAGCATGTATTCGATCTCCCGGTCTGTCTGAACCTGCGACGTAAACATACGTTTTGCCGCCTCGCTTGCCCTTCGAGGTAATGGACACTGCCGACATTCGGGCTGATAGCAGATGCCTGGCACACGAGTAACGGCCGCAGTGAGGTCACGAAAGGTCTCAGTATTAATAGTCGCCAAAACATTACTTGCAAGTTATGTTACTGGGAGCGAAACTAAACCTTTTTTGTGACGTCATGAATTGAAAATAACAAAAATGAATCTTGAATAAAACTCTTAGATAGAAACTAAACTCCCATGATGATATAGTTTCCTTCCTGTAACGAAACTAAATTCGCAGCCGAAGTAAAGTTTCGTTCCAGAGGCAGTTTCGTTACAAGGCAATAGATTTCTTTGCCGCGCTTCGGATTTTACTTTCGTTACGTACTTTCATTTCTGTGCACAAGAAACAGTAAAGAAATGCTTAATTTAATTTAGTTACGTTTCTGTTGCCATCCTTGGTTTTAAGTAACATCAACTGGAAATTTGTCCATGTACCAAGGAGCTAAGTCGCACACATTTTCGACATTTAACATTTTTAAATGATCATAATTATCTAATTATTTCAGAAATGTTATCCAAATTAACTATCATGACAGAAATTTTCTCAATATTCACAATAAAAAATCTACTTCTTGCGATTATTTGGAGACATATTTTCAGTTTTTTCTCATTGAAATTACACATAAATCACTTTTTCTTTTTCTTTCTAGTTGATGTGTTGCAGACGGTTTTTACGTGGCTTATATTAGAAATCAAATCGGCATTACATCATATTGAACCTATGAAATACACCAAATTGCTGAGTTATATTTTGTTTTAATCGCACAAGCGTCATTCAGAATTTGTTTTCTTTTTAGAATTATTCACAATTCAACTTTTTCTTCTTTCCGAGTACAATAATAATTATAACTCCTTAAGCACCGTCGAGTAGTGGACTCAGTGATTTCAGTTTGCTCGTTATAACAATAGCTTCGAAGGCAACATATAGAATTTTCATGGTATTTTGGTGGTCGGCACCCACACTAGCAAAATGGAATTGCATTAACTATTTTAATTTTTAGTTTGTTATATTAGTTTTTCGCTCTATCCTAAACCTCTTTCGGAAACAATCCGGAATGGCTTTTGCAATATTTTTCCTTGTAGGGTTACCATTCAGACTCTCAAGTACGTCAAAAATGAAGGGATGAAATTAATCTCCCATAATAGTAATTCATTGTAATTAATAGTAGAATAAAATTTAATTTTTTAAAATAGAAAATAAAACTTTTTCCAATTCAAACTTTAGTTTATTATCAGCAATGGCTTCTACCCTGGTTATCTAGGAGACCGCGAAGCACTTTTAAGGACGCCTGACGGGGCCACCAGATGAAATTTTGCGCTATTTGCGATAAAGAACAGTGACTAGAGGTCGCATGAAGGAATATAATTTAATCTCTATTGAAATTCGTTAAAGTCACTTCGAATCTTTGCATTCTGGAAATTTAACAGTATGTGTATCGAATATTAGACCCATGTGGTCCCAGAAATCGCATGTACTTGCGCGTAGCCCACCCATTCGGACACCTTCCAATCCTCTGCCATGGTAGCACGGATTGTCCTCCCTTCTCGCTCGTATTTTTATTATATTTTATATTCTTTTTTCATTTATTTGTTTTTAAAAATAATTTTGTATTTTAACATATGTTCTTCGTAATAAATCAGTATTTTTCGCTTATTTTACTTATTGATAATGGATTTACTTGAACCTGACAGTTCCTTTTCAATTGACCTCTTGACGTTTTCCCTAAACACCAACGTTGTACTATCCTAGCACTTGTCGCGGAAAGGGATATTTAATTCTTTGGCCTCTGCAGATCTTGGGCTCCGATGCCACTGTCCAGGCGTTTGCGCGTCGTCGCCTTTGTGTTCACGAAGTTCTACAGTGAAGCCGCCCCTTCTGTCATTGAAACTTCGAAACGGAATTGCGCCCCGCAAAAACTACCGCATTGTACCGCCAGATCTCGTTCAAATAGCATCATATTTTATAGCGACCCAGTCTGTTTGTTAATTTTTTACTGTTTATTTGTGACGATCTATAATAAAAAAAATTTTTCGCAGCATATCCTTAAACCATAAGTAATAATATCAAGAAAAATAGATTTCTATATTGCTTCTGTTGCTTAAACTACGATACAGCCACCAAGGCTCAGAAAATTATATAAAAAACGAGTGGTGCTATAACAGCACCATTGTCTCGTATTATATGAGCGGATACGTATTATTATAAAACTAGTTGAACACGAAAATTGTTTCCAACCCCCAAAAATATTTGCTCAGGGCGAGATGTGAGCGAATAGGCTTCGCAATCAATTATTCCATGCGTTACACCATCAGTGCTTGTGACATCGGCGCTCACTCCCGAGGCACCTAAAAATAGTAATCTTTTGTAGTTTTCGAAATTTTGAAGGATTTAATGAAAATCGCAACTTTGTTACATTATTAAGCAAATTTTGTTCTATTCAAACAAATAATTTAAAAAAATTGGAAGAAAACTTCGAATATGTCCTAGGAGATTAGTACACAGTACCCCTAAAAATTAAAAGATATGTTTCAAAATTAGAGGTGGCACAAATATATCCGTTGTTTTAACTTGCTTCTGTCAACGTAAACGTGTTGATATACGGCATCTTTTCTTCTCTTCCTATTTTAATCACATTCCAAATATTTTAAATAAAGAAAGTGTGAGCTTCAATGTTCTTCAATTCAGAAGTCGAGATTTGAAATATGTAAAATATATAGTTTCAATCACTCTTCCAGATAGCACTCCACTCCTTGTAGCTTCTAACCAAAGAATAATTTCTTTTTTTCAGCGGTATCGATTTTGAAAGTCGATCTAATTAGCTTACCTCCAGAGATCTCTTCTTCGAGTTACCTTTTGTCAAGATGTTCAAATGATTCTTACTGCAACAGAGTTGGGTGCCACAATACCTTTGCTTATCGGTTGCCCGTACCTCTGCTAGCTCGAATCACAATTTATATCCTACCTGGTCGTGGTCCGCGCGCTCATTACATACGGACTTGAGGTAAGGGTCCCTTTCGTTTGTGCCTGGGTCAAATTTTATACACTACTAAATAATAACACATGGATCTAAGGCAATTATGAGCTATGTGGGATGCTCATACATTTAATGTCGGATTTCCTTTTTTTATATCCCAAACATAAATACAATATGCCCCTCCGACTTGCGAAACATGACAACACGAAATACATAAACAACACACGAAAAAAATACAAACATGCACACTGAAAATATAATACAAAAATCTCATACACACACCAGAATGCGCATTCTGTTGTGACCTTTTTGATAATCCTATTCTTAACCTAATATGAGGACTTGTCTTCGACAGAGTTTTTCTTTTTCCCTTTTTTTTGACTTGCGCGTGAACAAACAAAAAATACAGTACTCGTGCCACTTCCCTTTTCGCAGCGATGTCACTTCCTGTCAGCGCCCGTCGTTGCTAGTTGTAATGTGTATTTTCCATGCACGCAGTCCCCGTTCAGCTGCCACCAGATCCCAGATGCATTCGTCCATTTAAAATTACTAAATGTATTCACAATTATTGTTCTTTGCAACTAATCGCGTCTTCCCTAAATGTTCTTTCGATTTCTCGCGACGTACTTAAATTTTGCGGCGCTCATGTTCCCTGCGCCTAACTTGCGTGAATAATGTCCATGCTAATTTTCACGTGAATTTCGAAACAAATTGAATTAAATTTTAGTTCCACTTCATCTAAACCACTGACTTTACATAACCGAATATAAGTTAAGAACCTTTGCACAATACTTCGGCGAAATTTCTCCAAAAATCTAACATAGCATCAAACGCGTGCGATCATCATTATGCTCGACCTCATTCTGTCTGTAACACATTTTACATTGTTGGTCCACAAAAATCCAAGTGACTGTCTTCTTTCAAACACATGCCCATCACCATAAGAAATGTTCGAAAACGTTTACATTTTCACTGTTTTCGGGCGTCTTGCGTCTTACTATCTGCTTCATAATTTTACTAACTTTTCCTGTTTTCCCCTTTCCAAAAACCTTTATTTTTCGTCTTCTCAGGTCGTGATGACGTCATTTACATCTTCAGTCGCTCTTTCAATTCTTTCTTAATCATCTATGCTATGAAACTGACTAATAATTTATTCTTTATAAATTCCCCGCGCCGTGACTAATTTTGCCCTGATCTAAATATTTTTCTCTATAATTTCCGACAGTTTGGCCAAAATCCACCCAGGCATTCACTGGATATTCAATAAAAGCCGTCTTGTTGTATACTTCCAGAAGTACAACAATGGGTGCCATATTCTCAATCTTCGCCGGGTTATACATGCAATTTACACAATTTATGATATTTACGGAACCCGTGGCTCGAATAATGTGATTCTTGTTTTAAAATGTTCCTGAATTTGGGTTCTATTTACTGTTCATAACGTCTATTTCCGCCTTTTATGTTTTCTATTATATTCCTGATAATTATTACGCGGCGCTGTTGTCTATTGTTTATTTCATTCTTAGTTCCTCTTCGCTTACATAAAAGTTCCGTGTTCCATGCATTCTTGCGGGCTAGTCTCACAAAGCATTACATTACCTTCTTGTCGCAGGTCGTTTGAAAGGTGTAATTCCGTACAGAACCAATTAAATCTTCACAGACGAGTGATCAATCAGAATACAATTCATTTGACTTTTGACAAAATCATGTAACCGAGAAATCACGATCATCAATGCAGATTTTTATTTCAGTTTTACTTTCCATCTTCATAAAATTTCATTACAATGTTATTCAGCAGTTTCACGTTTATTATTCATTTTTGGCCTTTTTAATGAATACAATTGATGAAGCATGGCGTCGTACCGTTTTCAGAGAATAGAGAGAGAGTTTTCAGAGAAGTGAGTCCATAAATAGGGAGTGAGTATTTAGGGTTGCGCGTCAACTATTTGATCATAAGCCTCCTCAGTGTAGTGCATTTTATAGAAGGGGTTCTTGCCAAGCTGAAAAATGAGATCCAGCGTCTACCTACACATCAATGTGCGAGGATTTCCATCCAACAGGTATCTACCCCAGCATCAAACCACCCCGGCCGGGAAATTGATTGATTGATTGATTTTTTCGTGTTTCCGGGCGCGTCAACTGCTTCGGTCATTAGTCCCGTTAGTGTAGTGCATGTTTTTCTCTCGGGAGATAGTGGTGATTTTCCCCCGCTGGATGGCGAGATCCGACACCGACCTACCGTCGGCTAGTGGGGTTTCCCCCTAACCAGGACTCTCCCACCAGCGGGGCACCGCCCCAGTCGGGACAAGCTCTAAGCTCCCGACCGGTCTCCCGGAATATGTGATAGTGTGGTGCATGTTAGTGTAAGTGTGTGTGTAAGAGGAGAGGATAGGACAAGGAAGAGGAAAAGAAAGGACAGATCGCGCGCGGTCTGTGGCCCGTTTGGTAGGGTACTGCTCTGGCATTCGCCTGATGTTGATCAGAGAGCCCACGGAAAACTACCGATCAGAGCAGCCGGCCGCTAGAATTCTCCTCCAGACAGCGACTGAACTCGACCTCGCTGAAAAGCTAGTGTCGAAAATCCTGCCGCCGTCCGGATTCGAACCTAGGACCTCCCGGACAGAAGCGCTGCAGTGACATCAGTTGATGCACTGAGCTACCGCTACCCGTCCGGCCGGGAAAACCTCCAAGCTCCCGACAAGTATCCGTACATGTGTAGAGCATGTACGTGTAAGTGTATGTGTGTAAGGGGAGAGGAGGAGGAGGCAAGGACAAGGAAAAAAGATCGCACACGCTCCGCGACCCGTTTCTTAGGGAACTGTTCCGCTATTCATCTGGTTTTGATCGGAGGGAACGGAAAACTACTGATCTAACTGTTGAACTATTGAACCGAAACCAAGGAAAACTACTGATCATATCAGCGGATAGCTAGAATTCACCTCCTGACTGTGACTGAATTCGCGAAACGCATCGTTTGTGTAATGCAAAGTTAACATTAAAACGATGGATTAAGCAATCTCTTGAGCATTCGGCATTTAGTTATTTAGTCAACAGTATTACCAACCTTCGTTATTCGATCGATTGATACATTATTTCGTATGTCCGGCCGCCTCAACTGCTGTGGTCATTAGTCTCGTAAGTTATTAACACGGGAAGCAGCGGTGTTATTTCCCCGCTGGATATTGAGACTCGGTGAGGAGCTACACGGCTGCTTCCGAGGTTTTCCCCATCCAGGAATCTCCCATCAGCGTGGCACCGACCCAGCCGGGACAAGCTCTAAGCACCCGACGTGTCTTCCGACCTGTGTAGTAGTGTAGTGCATGTAAGTGTAAATGTGTGTATGGGGTGACGATTGAAGAAAGAAGGGAAAGGAAAGATCGCGCGTGGTCCGTGGCGCGTTTGTTAGGGTTCTGATCCTTCATTCGACTGGTGGTGATTGGAGAAACCAGGGAAAACTGCCGATCAGAGTAGCCGGCCACTAGAATTCTGGTAACTATGCAGCTAGTGTCGACAATTCTGTCACTGAAACTTGAACGCTAGAACATCTCGGGCATCAGGGCTAGGTCCTGTTGATGTCTGGGCCACTTCAGTCAGTTCGTTTCTCGATACAAATAACTTCTACTCGTGGTCTCCAGCTGCAAAAAATGCTCCAGCAGCAAAAATTCTGCTGAACAACACCACACAAAGTGCGTTTTCAAAAAGTAGTATGCACATTGATCGTGTACAACAAATAAAATAAGCTGCTATAACATTATAATAAATTATGTTTTAACAAGATCAGTTTTCAGGAATACTGCAAGAATGTCGTAGAGTGTATTCATAAAAACCTAACCTAACATTTCTTTACCTTCCTAGACTATAAGAAAGTTGCTGTTCCATAACCCAACACAGGAATAGAAAATGTTTAAGGGCCGGCGGCCTTTTAGCCTTACTGTCGCATGATGTCAGGTATGTCATAATCGCACTGTTGCGTATGACTCACAGTTTACGAGCAATCAGTCGGTACGTGCAGAATGAGAATACACCGAAGAACAATAAAATATTTGCACCATTCAGTGAAACTCGAATGTGTTCCATTGTTTTGGGATTTTTTCAGATTTTGTTGGTATCTAACGAAACCATAGACGACTGTCAGTGGGATGGAGGCTGCATAATTTTATTTCAACTTTTGCGCGCTTTGAAAATTAGGAATAGAGATTACACGAGAGAGAATATTTCTCGTTTTTATTTTGTCAACAACGCTGTTATTGGTATGTGACTAGTACCTTACTAATAATTCAACTATATATAATAAAATTGACAAGATGTTGAATCCGGAGCTCAAGAAAACGTGTGTGCTACATGCAGTTGTTCACTGTTTTCGACGCTGAAAACAAAAACCATTTTATATCCTAAAGTAATGGTAAGGTACAGACAATTTAAAAATTATTTTCGAGCTACTATAGAGTACATTAATTCTTTTTTCCAAAATAGTAAACAAGTGAACAAACGGGGTCCCAAACCTTTTACTGGAATTGACAGCTTCCAACAAAATAGAATCTGAACATTTTTCAACGGCGATGAAAAAGCTTATTGATGCAATTGCCAGTCGCTTGCTCGTGTAATTTGCCTAAACGCCTCATCAGGCGAGGCAGGGGAAACTGTCTGCGATCTCTCTTTCTAGGCAACTGCGTTCTCCAAACAGGCGGGCCTCCAAAGTAAACAAGGACACACGAATTATGACCCTGTTAATTTGCCGAGATGTGACGCGCTGATATAATACCTGTTGTCGGGCCTAGCGGCGCTGTTTATCTAGCGGGCGCCCCTCCCCCGCCCGCGGTGAAGCTCCTCCCGGCTCGAATGCCGGCCGCCCCCGCCCCCGCACCTCGCCCGCCACGCCGCCCGCGCCGCCCGCGCTGCCCGCACCGCCTAACCCGCTGCACCGCGGTCGGGACCGAAAACTCGGCGTTCCCCACGTACACCAGCCGACACAAAATGCATGCCATGCTGGATTTACTCCGCCTTTTCTCATTTTGCGTGCCTTTCATTTCACCCCTTTCCCATCATCATCCACCCACACGTCGCAGGACTCACCATAACCAGCATGAACTGAAACACTGATGCAGGGAATTATTGTAAAGAAAGTGGGGCTTCTGCAGTCTACAAAGATCGTTGTGGAGCTGCAGGATCTCAATTTATTTTCACGTTCTTTGTTGGCTATATTTTACCAATAGAAAGTTAGTGAAACGCGACTAAGTAAACATTTGTAATACCATTCACGACACGATAACTTTGATATTCGAAACTGTCTATTCAATTATTAAATCCATGTTTATTCAATTCTTAAAACAATACCTTACGCTAGATAGTGGAGTCACCTGCTCTGAGGAGTAGCGGTGTTGAAGTTCTGAAGAGAGTAATTATGGGGGTATCAATCGCTCTAATAAGAGATAAAGGGGGAGCTTTTCCTCACAAATAGCAGTTCAAAATTCTTTGACTGCTGTACAAATAGATTCAATTTGTGATTACGTCCCTCAATCGGAAGCATCCTTTTTGTGAGAGCGCAAAGGATAAAAAGCAGGGGATATGTGAGCACACAATGAAATATGCCTAATAAGGGTTTCACCTTAACTGCTACTTCATTTTTTGCGAATTGAAATACTCTCGAAAAAATACAACAAAAAATAGTATAAAACGAAAAAGAAGTCTAATTTTCTTTGGTTAATTTCACAATATGGGATAAGATTCCCCAAACAGACAGTAGAGTGCAGAAAGAAACGACCAATAGCACTTGCTCTAGCTCCTATACTTCAAATTTTGAGTTATCGTTCGGTACACTATTCGGCACACTATAAGGGTGCTATTCTCAGAGAAAACATCGTACAAACGCACACTTTTCGATGTACCCTTCTATAAGTTACACCTAGAATAGGTTTACATTGAAGTACACAATATATGATGAACCTTGCTTTTGTTAAACTTGAAATTGAGAAAAAAATGCTTTATTCGAATCCGGCACTTTGAGATTAAATACCTTTCATTATTTATAAAATGTAATAAGACTATAAGAAAAAATAAAATTTTGGAGATAATCAGCGCAACATCCCTCAAGGAAAATGATATCAAATGGGTTCCAATTAAGCATGGGTCCTCGATACTTTCGATACCTCGAAACCCTCGATACTCAGGTGGTATCGATAGAGATCGATACTTTTGGAAAATTACTCGATACTTTCAATTTTTATGCCAATCCCCATCTCTTCTGATTTTACAGAATAATTTCTTAACATTCTTCTCTCTCCTATATTTCTTCTGTCAACAACAAGGAAGTGTCCGTCTGTTCGGATTCACTTACAGTCGTTGAAATTAGCCAACGTTGCAGCGTCCGGGCGCCGTATCCCGTTGTTTATCGCCTAGCGCCTGTCATCATCTCTTGAGATAGTCCGCAATACGCGACCAATTTAGCATTGAAAAACTCTTGCTTGTAGGCTCCCAGGCAATCTAGTAGCGACAGGCACGATAAGCAATGTGCTCGATGACAGCATTTCTTCCGGGGATACTCCTCTTCCCCAGCCCACCGTGGACGCATCTGACGGAGCTCGTGAGTTCAGTTCAATTCTGCATTTTAAAGAGACGGAAGACGACTAGGTTAGTGCATTCCATATACAAAATGAGTGAAGTGAGGAATTATTTTGAAGTGGACTCGAAAGATGACAATTGTGCTATTTGTAGAATATGTAAAAAACATTTTCGCGTGGTGGAAAATCACACAATACTAGTAATTTAAAAAAACATGTTACATCGATACGCCGGGTAGTTTTCAGCTCCACCGAACACAAGAGGGCCAAGCCAACTAATGCTGCACGGGAAGTTGGAAACGTCGCAGATCGTACGAGTGAAGTGGTAGAACTTGATGACCCATGGCCAGTCCTCTCAAAATCCTCAAGTTTCAACACAAATCAACCAACACTCGTTGATTTTGTGGACACAAAAAACAAATTTAAACCAGAAGACAACCGTACCAAAGCAATAACAAGAAAAATTGCTTACATGATATGCAAAGATAATCAACCGTTCAGTATTGTTGAAGACAATGGATTCAAGGAATTAATTAAACATCTTAAACCTAGATACACCATGCCTACAAGAAAATATTTGGCGAATCACTATGTCCCCCAGTTATTCAAAGAAGTGGAGAACAAGGTCAGAGATCAAATCCAGGAAGCCGAGAGGGTTGAAATCACCACTGATTTATGGACTTCAACAGCCTGTGATGATTATATGAGTATTACAGTGCATTTCATAGACAAAGATTTTCAACCTCATTACATCTGCATCGAACCTTTTGAAGAAATCAGTCACACAGGAGCAGATATTGCAAATTTTCTTCGAAACACTATGAAATTATGGAGTCTGCAAGATAAGTTAGTAGCCGTAATTCACGACAATGCTCGTAATGTAGTAATCGAAGGACATTTTCCGCATTAGCTCATACTTTGCAACTCGTCGTGAAAGAGGGACTGTTGAGCAATACTAAACTTCAGAAAATTACTGGGGACTTCCGAAAACTTGTGGGGAGTTTCAAACATTTCTCTAAATCCACCAATGTGCTGAAAGCGGCGAAGAAACATCTTTCTGTACCTCCACATCGTTTAATTCAAGACGAGCTGACGGAATGGAACTCAACTCTCCACATGCAAGGCTATTGTTTATGCTTCTGCCGACTTAAAATTGCCAGTAATTTTGTAATTCAGGAAGCAGATCCAGTGGTTTCAAAAAAAGAGGTAAGAGTGTCTGATTTCTAATTTTAATTTTAAACGACCCTATTTTTTCATCACGATTTCAATTCTCCGATATTTCAATAGTTAAAAAATATTAAAGTCACTCTGTATAATTCCGAATAACTCATTTTCAGTATCTGAAAGATTAATTTCAAATTAAAGACATGCATTTATTGTTCAAAATTTTAATACATTTAATTTATTTTTTAGCCATCCTCAACTACTGAATCCCCGAAAATGCATGGCATGTGGTCTCTTTATAGGAATATTTTAAAGAGAGACCACGAAACATCATGCTGTGTACACGAAACCCCAACTCAAGAGGATGAATTAAATGTGTATTTAAGCAAGGACTGGCTTCCTGCTGATGCAAATGTACTAGCTTACTGGAAAAACAAAGTGACTCTCCCCAATTTAAGAAAAAGTGCTGTTCGATACTTGTGCATTCCACCAGCTATAGTGTTTTCAGAGAGACTTTTCAGTACAGCTGGATTGATATGTGATAAAAAAAGGAATGAAATGGACCCTGAAAGAGTTAGAATGTTAGTTTTCCTTAATAAGAATCTTTAAAAATTTAAAAATGTATGTTCATCTCTATAGTTTTAAATATTAAAATAGTAAATCTATGTATGTATGAAGAACGAAATATATCATTGCAATTCTGATTAAACCATTTTTGTTGTTGAGTCTTAAAAGTCGTACGGTATCGAGTATCGAGTATCGAAGCTCTCAGATAGGTAACGGTATCGAGTATCCAGTATCGAGTATCGAGAAAATCTGGTATCGACCCATCACTAGTTCCAATGTATGTAAACTTCAAGAATTTTTGTTTACCTTAATTGAATCTCACAAGGTGTTATACGTCTGTATAAATTTCTTTTGTTTATTGTATGCTGGTGCTGACAGTATTATAGGATACGTAATGTATGATTGAGAGACTTGTCATTCACATGGTAGCACGAAAATGATTTCTCATGTTCCTACCGTTACGTGTTTTCATAACTTAACTTTCATGTATATCCTACGGCGTGAGTGTATTGAAAAGAAGGACTCAAAATCACAAAATAACGTTGCATTCGGGAGTGCAACTCACATAATGGATGTGCTTGGGTTTTGGTTTTCGAGCTAGTTGAGTTTGTTACCAGGGAATACAAGCGCCTGCGTCCTCCGAAGCTTCATGAGTAAATGCGCTCACATGTTCCAAATTTCGAGCGTGTACGTCAATATTGTTCTTTCATCAAAATCATATTTTGCTTCGAGACAGGTTATGGTCATTGGTTTGCAGAACTCCGACGGACACAAACTTCTCTTAGAAAAACATTTCCAAGTAAACCGTTTGTTCTAAACTTGAGCGTTGTTTTGTCTGAGCCGGGAATATTTTTAAAAGATTTTGCTTCATTTTTCGAAGTAGAATGATCACGATCGTGTCAAACTCAATGCGAACAATGTTTTCTACAGCAGGTTGCAACATTCAGTATCAGCAATGGTAAGCTAAAATTATTTTTAATGCCTGAAAGTAGATTCCGTAATTAGGAAAAGCATTTTATCATTCTAATTTTTTAAAAATAAGGAGATCCAGTAAATACTATTTAAGAAGTATACAAGTCGATAAAGCAGTTTGCAGAGCATCAATTCAATACATCTCTAATATTATTTTGACTTCAGAATATTACCTTTCCTTAAAACAAAATTTCAAACAATAATCCAAATAATTATTAAAAGAATAATCCAAACAATAAATAAATAAATCGTATTAGTAATAGTAACAGTAATAGTAATAATAATCAGTAAATAATCCAAATAACCGTTTTCCTTGTCATAAAACATCCATGTAAAATAATCATGAATCATTGTATATCCCCATCGTGGATATATCCGATCGTGGCAGCTCATGGCATCAAGGTTGGTGGTTCACAAAACAGTACATCCTTTTGAGTATTAATGCGAAGAAGGAAATAATATCTTCATTGTAGTCTAATAATGATTATACATGCTAGTGGTGCTAGCACGGCACATAATTCCCGTATTTTTGGTATCTTTTGCAATTTTCAAAAATAAGAAGAGTTCATTTAATGGGACCGGCATCATTTTTAGAACTACTTGAAAAAATAAAGAAAAAAATTGGTGCCGATTTTTCAGAAAATATTTATTTAAGAATTGCCTATAATTCACGCGCACATAAAAATTACAAAGCTATATTTGAAGATCAGATTTCATAAACGAAAAAGTTTCTATCTCTCAGTTGTAACAAAACGCTGGAAAAGTGTTGAACTTCTGCAATTTTCAAAACTTCGCTATTTCACTGCAAATTAATTATTGCCATTCTTTTAATCGTTAACTCTATCCGGGACAACAGGTAATAAAACAAATTTGGAGCAATTTTTGAGAAAATTTTGAAAATGTGGATTTCGCTTCGTGCAAAGCACTTCCTAAAATCAAAATATTACTTTTAAACTTGTAGGGCTTTTAGTTTGTATTAAAACTTTACTACAATTCAGATGTTACCAGATTACAAAAACAACTGCTAAAAATATTAAATAATTCAACAAAGTATTGACCGGAAGTAAGTACAAACTATATACTACATTTATTTTACTATTTTACTATATACTAAGTTTATTTTACTTTCCACATTAATTATTTAATTATAAATCAAGATCAAATTATCAATAACATTAAGTAGTGATCTAATGATTCAGTATTTCTCTAGTTTTGAGTTTTTTGTTACGTTGTTTTAATTAAACACCTGCTTGACCGGTTGCACATGTTTGTGTGGCTGTAGCGCGACGTCTTGACCTTACAACTGAATTGTAGTAGAATTAATTTGCTTTGGTGCCATGTCCCGAGTCGGACGTGTTACGGGATGAACTCCTGCGCTGCCGCAACTCAATGTAGTGTTGAATTGGAACCTGGACATAATGTTGCTGAGATATTGCAAAATTTCTATTATTATTTAATGAAGAGTGTAAATCGTGTATCATTTTTGCATATCATATTATTAATTTGTATCTTCTATATTCATGTTGATGTTGTCTTCATGCCTTGTTTTTACAACATTCCTGAGATGCAATAAAAATATTCCGAAACGTGGGCAAACAATTTGGTTTAATTGTTTCTACTCACTCCAACCAAATCCCGTGAACCACGTTCCTTATCAAGCTAGTGTTGAAACTCTTGCCATTGTTGGGACTAGAACCTAGACCCTCCCGGTCAGAGGAACTGCAGTAACATCAGTTGATGCCCTGAGCCACCTTTCCCAGTCTTTGCATTTTCGGAAATTGCAAAGAATTAATGTTGCAAAAGTACAATATTGCAGATAGAGAACTGCCCTAAAAAATTATCTCATGTACACATTTTTGAAAAAGTGAGTAGTTTTCGCGTAATTTCTGCTTGAAGTAAATGCATTAAAAACTAGTGGGGTTGAAACAGCACATACTTTCTCACATTATTTCTAACTGACCTACAGTATGGGCCATCTCGTGGCGTAGAGCGAAGTCGTTCGCCTTTCATCAAGGAGGTCCGGGTTCGATTCTCGTAGAATCTCATTTGTTCCAACAAAACCGGTTCGGATGCTTCACAAAGGCTAGTCCAACCCCAAGTGTTCTAAAGCCTAACCCTATCCATATTCCTTCCCCATTCTGGCCGCTGGGCAGTGACGCAGGAGCGCGTGGTCGGAGGCGCGTACGAGGAGATGCTACCTGGCGGTCCTTTTGACAACTGACTGCGACGTGACGTGACGGACCTAATATTAATGGAGGATTACTCGAAAATTTAAAAAAAAGCGCTGTTATTAAAGCAGGATTACTCCTAAAACGAAAAGCGCTCAACGACCCCCAAGGGGCTTGGAAACGCGTTGCGTCAATTGTAGACGTAACAAATAAAAAAATACTGCTACATGGACCTGCAAAAGTGTTTTCACCCAGCAACAAATTTTTTCCGCTTCGAGACTGGGTCTCAGTTTATCTGAGTTAACTCGCCGTGTGCCTTACCTATACGCCATGGAAACAGTCTAACGTTTCAACTTGGGCCGACACTTAAAAAATCGAATTGTCTCTACCTAATATTTCCTACTCGCAATTGTCTAAAATTCATAGAGATCAACGAAAATGAGATCTCCATTATTCTTTTAAGCGTCCCTTGTTTTATACATGAAAATATGTAAAGAAAAAATAATGGCAGTTTTTCAGAAAATGTTCTTTTTATGATTTGCATTAATTTCAACAAGAAATTACGTGAAAACTACTAGTTCTTTCACAAATTGTACTATATAACCTTTTTTATAAAAATTGATTTTTTAGAACAGATTTTGTTTATTGCAAAAACTCTATCTTTAATATTGTAGTTTTGAAACGTTAACATTTTGCAATTTTGGAAAATACGGCAAAATTCGCCGAAAATGGGACTAGCTCAGTTTTTACCGTCCATACTAGAAGAACATTTTAAGAAAGAAATTGGAGCCTTTTTGAGAAAAATAGTAAAAAAATTGAAAATTGCCTGTATTTCACCCAAAATTACGCGAAAATATGTTCGAAAAATTGTACGTGACTATATTTCAAAAGTCTTTATAGAACAGATTTTGAATATAAGTCTTTTTCTTTAATATTGTAGTTGTAGGAAGACTTTTCATAAGACATGTGTAAATCTTCACTTTTTTACGTCGTCATCTAGCCGCACTGATGTTTCAGTACAATGGAGCTTTATTAATCAATATTTACTTTATATCAATAATTAATACTTATTGCCATGTGAACGAATAAAATGTTTACTAGTTACAGATATTCCAGAACTCAAGAAGGACATACTATCCTGAGCTGAGCCAGACGGACGAAGTTTGTAACAACAAATCACTGTATATTTACAATACTGTTGTTAATGTTCAATTATTAAAAGAATTAATATAACATAGAAGTTCTTGAGTTTCGTTTAAATTAAAACGAGACGAAAGCACTTACATTAGAACTTAAGAATAACTTACTTTATAATAACTTACATTAGACGATCTTACTTACGAATTTGCGATTTTGATGCATAACTTTATAACATGCAGAAGATCTGTGGATATGAAGCTCCTTCAGTGTCAGTGCTTCTTGTCTTGACAGTCTGTGGATTCGATTTCATTCGTGATACATGCGACGTCCTCCTAAAGCCTGACCATACGCCAAGACATACACCGGAGTCCTTCGTTAATGTAGTACATTATAGTAGACTGAAAACCACAGAAAACAAACTTGTAACAAATCTTATTACAGTTGACTGTAAATCACAGAAAACAGACAAAAAAAATATCTGATTCTACTATATATGGAAACTGCGAGAAATCATTTCGCGGGTGCTAAGAGGTATGCTAAAATGTATTTATTTTATCCTCATCGATATTACTCATGTTGCAATGGTAATCAGAATCTCCTATTTAGTCCAGCGATCATTTCATGAACTACCATTAATGGAAAGTACGCATAACTCCATACGGTGTGCCTTTGACTGATGTTAAGGCAACAACATTTGTAATCTTTCAATCTAGTAAAACCTCAAATGAAATGTTCATTTAAAAGAATTGAACACAAAATTAAGTTCATTATACTTTGCGTTCAGAATTCTTTCAAATTCAGTCAGCCTTCATGCTCGTTATGTATATTTCGCGAATGTTCATTCCCGCCTGAGATATGGCATAATATTCTGAGAAAATACATCTTATAGCTCCCAGACCTTTAGATTACAAAAACTAATTGTACAAATAATAACCAAACTTCACCCACGTGATTCTTGTAAGCCTCTCTTTATTAATTTAGGAATCTTACCATTATCTTGTCTCTTGATTTACGAATCAGTGATTTTAGTAAAAAAGTCTTACTTAAGTGTGGGAATATATTTTCAGCAAACGCCGATATCTATAACTATAACACTGGACGTAGTAATCATATTCATCAGGGGACAGTATTAACTGCTCATTACAAAAAATCCACATACAATACATGTACATTATTTTACAACACTTTGCCAGATGATATTAAACGATTAAATTCGATAGAAAAGCTTAAATCTCAAGTAAAATCGTTTCTGCTAGATAACTGTTTCTATACGATAAGAGACTATACTGAGCATTAAGAGGAAAGTAACATTAAGTTTAAGAATGATATTTAATGTATTATTTACCATTTGGACTGTATAATTGTAAACAATCTGTAACAAGTATTGTATCGCAGCTTCTATGTCAATGACCTCCATCTCGATCAGGGTTTTTCGTCGAGTTTCCCTGATCCTTTAAACAAATGCTGAGGTTGCCCCTTGTTTTGTTTCTGGACTTAACTGTAACTTCGTTATCTGTGCACGTTTTTTAGAATTCAGTTGAAAATATAGGTATTTAAATTATCTTTCCTCTCCATGTATATGTAATCCATTCCAAAAATTTTCCGATGAGCTAAGTTACTACCAAATATGAAACAATCTTATAGAGAAATCTTTTGTGGCATAATGATCATTCCACTATTTTTGTCTACAATTTTAAATTAAAATTAACTAGACTGAAAAAACTGATAACTGTATGTATTTAATAATTACCATTATGTTATCTGGATTATAAATATATTGAACTTCAGAATATAAATAATGAATATGTTGTGAATAATTAGTGTAATTCTTAATACAGTGAAATCAGGTCTGATTTTTTTAAAACATTCCTACATTTATTGTACAACGTTTTGCTAAACTGAAAGTTTTATCTCTTCAAGTATTATTTTTAGTTATTTCTTTAAGTCCATACGAAGCTACAACTGCAAGAACAATTCAGACAAAAAATAGTTTGTGGGGTGTGTTGGTAGAAGTTGAAAACAATTGCAGGACAATTAAAATAAATATTATATGTTATTTAACATAACAAAATACTTCAACAAAACTATTTTTGATATAATTATGTTACAATGATGATGTTTTAACTCATTCCTAACGAGGTGTCTGGAAGTAAGTATTGGGGCGGAGAGTCTGCATTTATTACTTTTTGTAAAAATCACAAACAAACTAAACAGAATATACTTTATTATGCTACCTTTGTTTAAATCTAGTGTTCGCATGTAGTATTGAGTGGATGGTTTTGATGGGTAGATGCTTATGAAAAAAACATATGAGCGATGAAGGACCAATGGTGAAATGATGGAATGGGAGGCAGTGGAAACAATAGAATCTGGCACCCACCCACTTTGACCACCACAAATATTACATGGATCGAGCGAGATATGAATCCCGGTCTCAGAAGTGAACGAGAGCAGATACACCACTATTCACCTCTGGAACGATTCGTATGGGAATACCACCGTATTCAAATCAAAAACAATATTATTATTTTCGATCTTTGAAACACTCCACAAAGTTCACTATTTCAAATAGAGTTTTTTGTTCCTGAATACGTGTTATATTTGTAAACTGTAATAAAATTTTCACTTGTTATGTGTGTTTTCATAATACTCTGCTCACATTTACACTAATTAATTTACAAATGGAGTGCTACTATTGACTTCATTGTTCCCAATCCTATTGACATTGCACTAGAAACCGAAAAACTTCAATTACTTGAAAATGTTTGAAGGTTTAGTTTTTGTAGAGGAGTTTTAGTAATAACGCCGTGAAGAATGCGATGACTGTGGTTACAGAAGCTGTAACTTGAATTATTTCAACTTTATCTTATATCTGTGTGCCATATGTTTCAAACTACATTTAAGTTTTCAGATATTGCTCGTATTTCTTAAAACAATCCCGGAATTATCGTTCTCTTTGCAATATGTGAATTTTTTGTGTATATGTCTATTAACTATCAAAACATTCAAATAGACAAAATACACGTGATTTGCGAATGTATCTACGCGTGCACCACTTGGTTTACTCTATTGAGGTGTAAAAATATTGAATCAGCCTTAACTTTTTTCATGATGCAAACAAACTGAAGTTCATTTATTCATTATTTTTCTTTCCTCTAGACCACCACGAAATTGAATGATGCATCAAATGAAAGTTACATATGTATTCTGTTAGTGGATTGAGAATTCAGGATTGTGCATGATGGCAGAACATAACTAAATCTAAACCGTTTGGTTTAGATTTTTTGCAAATTAGTAATCGTATTTGTACTGAGCAAGTGACTCAGGGTGTAGCGGGCTGACTGAATTCGGGAGGCCAGGGATCAACCTCCAAGCCAGCCATCCTAACGTGGTTTTTGTGGTTTCCCTCGGTCATCCAGGGGAATGCTGGGATGGTTCTACTGAAAAGCTACGACGGCGAAACCGGCGTCACCAGCCGAATTGGCTAACTACGTGGTCACAAGGTTAAGTGAATTCGAGACATCACGGTTTACTCGTTGGGTGGCAGACTGGGACCTCCGGCTTCTATGGGCGCCGATGCCAATTGCTCTTTCCGGGACATACAGTGGCTAAATACAAATACACAAAAAATCATATTAGTCACTAGATTAACAAAACAATTCGATTATAACATTCGATTGCACCACATGTACCGAGAAACGACGAATGAATGGGTTTACACAGTGCAAAGCCAAGTGGCACGAAACAAATAGCGTTTTATACGCTGTTGCTAATAGGTTTGAGAGGATTCTTTCCAACACGTAATGACAGCCTTCACAAAATTGCCCAATATCTATTTCTCTGAAAGGCAGAAAGGTTCCCCAAATATTTGCTCATTGTGACTACAACAAAATACTTTCTTTTTGTAGCCAGCTCTGTCTGCACTCCAACAGATAATCCACGAAACACGATGTCACAGGGAAGGGCGGAGCAGTGACGGGTCTTAGCCGAATTCCCCGGCCTTGCTCGGACCGGGGGGAAGGTTTGGGGCACAAGGGCGCGGCCGCCCCCCCCCGGGCGCCCCGGCGTCGCCCGCGCTGACACCTTCGAGAGGCCGCGGGCGCTGCGTGGGGTCCGCTGCTCGCTTTGACGCCCGCGGCCCGCCCGCCGCGCCGCCGCCCACCGCCGCCCGCCGCCGCCCACCGCCGCCCGCCGATTGTCCGGCACGCCACACAGGTACGGACCGCGTCGAGTGCCCGCGGAGCCCGTCCGCAGCTGTCACGGCGTTGCAGCGCCTCCGCCCGGCCCGCTCTCCCTCTCGCGCCCGCACAATAGCCCCTGCCGACAGCCACCTGCGCACGCCGCAGACAGCCGGCCGCCGCTCGGCCCGCCCCGCCCCGCCCACGCCCCGGCCCCTGGCGGCCTCGCGCCCACTCGCGACTTCGCTGTCTCTCACGCTTCTCTCCAGCGGGTCAAAGGCGCGGAGGAAGACTGCCAGGCAGAAATATTTCGACCTCCTGTCACGTTGCTGAAAGATGTAAAGGAAGGGTGTGACTAATGTCATGGATTAATCCTTCTGAAAAGAGACGTTAAGTTGTCTGCGCAGCTAGTTCCCAAAATTTTCCTCGTCCACAAGTCTATTTCTCGAGAATTATAATGAAGTGTTTATTTTCGCTTTACAATAAAATGCTGGAAATGAAACGTAAATATATCAAAGTAAACTCTCTTGGTTCCTTCATCATTAATTATTAATTATTAATAATAATATAAACTAGTGGCAGTTCTAGCAGCCGGCTCCTCTGATCGGTAGTTTTCCGTGGTTTCTCCGATCAACACCACGCGAATGCCGGAACCGTACCCTAACGGGCCACGGACCGCGCGCGATCTTTCCTTCCTCTTCCTTGTCCTATCATTTCCCTTTACACACACACTTACACTAACATGCACTACACTACCACATATTCTGGGAGACCGGTCGGGAGCTTGGAGCTTGTCTCGGCTGGGGCGGTGCCCTGTTGGTGGGAGAGTCCTGGTTAGGGGAAATCCCCACTAGCCGACGATTGGTCGGCGCCGGATCTCACCATCCAGCGGGGGAAGATCACCGCCATCTCCCGAGAAAAGAAACATGTACTATACTAACAGGACTAATGACCAAAGCAGTTGACGTGCCTGGAAACACGAAAAAATCAATCAATCAATCAAATTAATCCTGTAATTTGTTTCAAGGCTCTCTTATCCACCGTCACTTGTTCTCTGTCTCCTTGTAATTGATAACAATACAATACACCCTTGTCAATACAAACTATTCTTATTTAACCTTATTACCGAGTAGAGAGGTAAACTCATGTAATTCAATCGCGTAGAATCGCTCAAAATTTTAGATTTTAAGGCCCTAAAATGCTTTGTCTAGGAGTTATTTGACGATATTGATTCAATCATTCGACCCCGACCTGCGGGTTGCATTTGACATGAATATTTAGATTTTTTAAACAAATTCTTCATATTTTTAAAGTCAACGTTCAATTCATCACGTCTCCGTGAATTTCTGTTTCTTTAGAGACCTTATTTATAAAGATTGGTCACGGTGAGAGTCGCAAAGGATATGTATGCTACTGAAATAATCTAGGAGTCGATGATACATTTAGGAATTCTATTCTTGTTGTTCCGTAAACAGCAAAAATCACAGCACAAATTTTTATAGCTTTTTTAAGTAATGCGCTCAGGGGGATACATTACTGCATGCAGCATACCTACCTCGTCGGCCATCGGATATGTAGGTTCTGAGAACTCGGATTTTTCGAAGGATTACTTAAGCTCATTGTCAATGTCAAATTATATAGAAGTTCAGTCAAGGAATTACTATGTTCTTGACATAATTATAAAATGTTGAACTTAGTGGTTTCTTAAACCATCTACGTGGAAACCCGGGTGAAGTGCATTATTTTACTATTGTCTTCAATTCGACGTATTTTCCCATATACTACACTGTAGGCGATGCTTCGTCCATGTTTGCTATTAACGACATTCTCAATGTCTTGACTCCCACTTCAGAAAGCTGTAGTTCACGGAACATCCAGTACCGCCTACTGTCGCGTCAAACTGTGTGGTAAAATGCGTTTCACAGTCACACGAACATACGTTGTTTAAAATATTTCAAATGGAGGAGCTTGTTTCTAAAAGATACCAAATCCACCTGAACACGAGCAAAACACCTTACTGTAAAATAGTTATTGTATTAAATTAACATTTAATTTTAATTTTTCTGGGAGTTACTCATGTATTTCATATTAAATTTTACTACACGGGGAAATAGTCCCTATTTTACGTGAGTAATCCATGTTTTGTGGGTATTTGAAACCGAAAAATGGAACTTTCTTGTGTCCCTGTAAGGAACAACCCCATTTCTGTAAAATAAGTTCCACTTGAAACACATCTTTCAAGGAACAATAATTACGAACAGTACTCAGATGAGCGCGCACTGAATACGCATGTGTTTTCGATATGTATCTTCCAAACGAGTGTTCATATTTGAATATACAAAAAATAAATTACAAAAATTACTTAAATGGTTAAATGGGATCATATTGATATGCTGAATGCCAGAAACAAAATAATTCTGAACACTTTACACAGGAAATTCTGGTTCCAAAAACTATAATTTTTGAAAGGTTGGTGCATTCACTGAAATGTGTGAAGTGGGCGCATATAGGAAGAGCACAGAAACAGTGTTCAAGCAAAATTTTCTTTCAAAAGATGAATCTATAATCAGTGACAATGTAGTAATATTATCCGTCTAAGAATGCAAATTAGTAGTGTTCCACAGAAGGGTTTGTTTTTAAAATGCGTTTTTACAGTCTGTGACAGGTTTTACGACGTCTATACTGCGAATCACCTACAAACCTTCCGTAGCTCCAAATGACAGATCTTTCTAAAGAAAAGTTGTGGAACCACGAACAGTGAATAAATTTTCAATATAAACTATCAGCAATTCCATTGATACCTTCGAATTTTCGTGAAATATTTGGAAAATACTACACATTATTTTAAACACAAAGTTTACACATTCGGTCGTTGGCTGAAGAGGAATAATCTACACGTTTCTGGTGTATTGATGTGATGTTTACTGAAAACCTGAGCAATGAACTTAAAATATGTGCATACAAAAGATACAAAATATTTTCGTTCGAATCGAAAAAGTACCAAAGTTTTTGCAATCCCGACGAATTTCGGCACGTGTGAGTGATGAAGTAGGATCCGTATCCAATATTCATGAGCATTCGGCAAACATATCTCCGACCTTTCGAAGTTCTGTTGCCATTAAATATTCCACTCCACCGGTTAGAAAACGAAATATTTTAACGTTATCCAGTAAAGAACAAGAAAGATATTGATTTAACAAGTTCCGATTCCTAAATTGCTCCTAGAAATATTATAGTTACGCTATGAAAATGATTTCACCAAATAAAATCAGTTCACGGTATTACCTATTATCGTACATATTTATCGATTATTATGAACACACGAATTTTAGAAATGTACATTTTAAAAATTTTAAATTTTTTTTATTTAAAATAGATATTTGTGTGAGTTTTTCTGCAAAATAAATTTTTACTTTCGAAAATGTTGGGATCCTTGTTTGCTGTATTAATGTGATTATTAACACACACACCACACGCACATACGCGCGCGAATACATATTTATTTTCTCATTATTTCTTGATTACGTTGTACATCTGTAAGCGTATTTTGATTTGGGAGAAACTTCATATGAAATTCTAACAAAATTTTCAATTTTTTAAAGAAAATGGGCCCAAATTTTTGGATTACATCTTTTCCCGAATAAAGCAAATTATGTTTATTGAATTGGCGCAGGATTCATTTTCGGTGAACTCAATGTATAAACGAAGGTTGCAAAAAATTAATATCGCAAAATTCCAATACTGATGATAGAGATTTTTTCCTTAACGAAAACTGTTCAAATACTGATCGTTAAATAAGCAATTATCGCTTACGCATGAGTCTTACAAATGTTTTTCTTTAACATTTCAAAAAAAAGATTGAAAAAGTGGCATATATAATGACAGATATTTTTGTGGAAATTTAGTAATGTGGTGGGTTGGCAACGCCCTTGTAGTTTAGCTCATTGTTCAGCGCTCTCTCTCCCCATTACGCGATACCGGGTTCGATTTCCTGTCGGTTCCCGTACTTCGCAAGAAGAGAGTCATGTATTTGTGCACGAAAACGGCGAATTTTCGACAGAAAAAACATTATTGCCGGGCCCTGGTAACGAAAAAGGGGATAAATCCTGTTGCTATATATAGTAAATGACTTCCTACATGTGGTGTAGACAGGATCCATGGTTTGTATTCCTCCATACCGAAAAATTGATTGACGGCAAAACGACTGTGTCTGTGGTCAACGCTAGCGCCTAAACAGCTCAGTCGATTTTATTCGAAACTGGAGTTCCCCGAACGATGTAATTGTACTCAAGGCTTTTGGAGGCTCAAACGAATATTTTGATTTTTGAGGGAAAATTTGATGAAGTTTTACATTAAAATTTTTTCAACAATACCACCAAATGTTTTATTAAATTTTGTTACAAGATAGCGTAAAGGACGCTTAAGAGAATGATGCAGGTCTCATGTTCGTTGAAATCCCAAACTTTTGAAACTTTCAAAAGAGTATTTTTTTAGAACGTCTTCCTAGAAGTATAATATTATTATTTACAGATATTTCACTCATTAATGAAATTTGAAGAATCGTCTTAAAAGAACAGATAAGTTCTGTTCAATTTTTCGAAAATATGAGTATTTTTGTGTAATTTTGCGCAAAATATAGGCAATTTAATTATTTTTAAATATTTTTTTCTCAAAAATCTCCATTTAAAAAAATATCTTCATGTGTAATAAGGGGAAGTATAAAATATGGTGCTAGTCACATTTTAGGGAAATACTTGTTTTTTTTCGAAAATTTCGAAAAGTTGACCTTTCAAATCTACAAAATTAAAGTTAGACATGTTTGCCTCCGACAACTTCTGATGTAAAAATTAATCTTTTTAAAAATTGTCATAGGTTAAAGGGTGCATATGGTTAGCAAATAGACATACGCTCTACCTAGATCCCTACACCGCATTCTGATCTTCTCAACCTGAGAAGTGGGTTTTCTCATCGTCACACAGCAACACATTGTTTTTGGAAAAATGAGTAGTGCGTAATTTGTACCCCCTTTCTCACTCCCCTCCTAATGCCTCACCCGCCGCCTAGCTCTTCATTTCCTTGTACAAAATTCTCCTCTACACTGCAGTCTGTTTAAACCCACAGACGGCTCCTGTATCATGATGCTATGTCTCCTTATATCTCAATGCCTACGAATAACATCAACAATCATTTATTCTATGAATCTGACACTATTGTGTTTAATGTTAATGAAATAATCTAAGATGTGTCTCGTTTACCTTGGCTGGGTACCGTCCACATCAAAATATTATTTATTTCTCTGTATATAGCTAAACATCTAAAATCCTACTAGATTCTTTTCAACCTGAAGGTGTGAAACAAACCTCAAAACACAGCAATTGTGCAGTGTTCTGGTTTTAATAACACAAACGTTTCGAAATAATTTAGCAATTTTGGGTACATCAAGAAATTTTACATTCCTCTTGCAATGCCCGAACTTACTGACCTCTTGCAATGACCAAATGCACCCAAGAAATTATATTCATGCTTGTTGCGGGTAACTAAACAGCTGAATGACAAATTTTGTTGAGAAATAATTCAAGTAATCTAAAGCTCTACCCTTCAGCTTCGCCGCTGTCCACAACACGCACTCGCTTTTAAAGAGACAACGGGCTTCTTTCTCGCTTCTCTATCTCCAGATGCAGTGGCTTGCTCCAACTACTTATTTTCGTCGACTAGTGTCGCTGTAGATAGTGTCTCTTGCGCCATGAGCGTCCGTGCTCGTCAGTTTTAGATGTAATAGGAGGAAATTATAGTTCAAACGCTAATTTTATGTTTTATTGTATAATTAATTTCTAAATTAATTCCATACATAACTCCATACATATTTCCATAAGTAATTCCGTACAACTGAATGAAGACATAACTTTACATTACCGTGAACCCTCTTGATATCGGGCACGTGGCGTACGTTGTCCGTTCCAAGAACCCCACACAAATCTTATGGAAACGAAGTTTCGGTCAAATTGTTTGAATATTTAGTATATTGTTCCTTTGATCATACTGATCAAAAGTACTTATGGCTGTTAAGCAAAAAAGTTGTTCTTTTTGATCTAAAGTATATTTTAAAACGGAGATCATGTCGATTTGTCGGATGATAGAAAAGGATATATGCGCTCTTTGATATTCAAATGAAACAACCTCGCGTGTTTAGACTTGTTTAATTTTCCGTGTGTCACTGTGCTTCATTACGGTGACCTCCCTTGCCTTCCACGTTGAGGTACTTGATCACCGTAGGTCTCTTTGCCATACCACGTAGGGTGAATCATTACCGTAAGTCCCCTTGCCTCTCACTTTCAGTGTGCTTGAATATCGTGAGTCCCTTTGCCTTTTACTATCGGGAGGCTAGATTATCGTGAGTCCCTTCGCCTCTCACGTTCATTGGAATCTTTCATTCGTAGTTTTTCGGGAAATGAAATTCATAATTCACAAGTCTAAACAAGTGAGGTTGTTTCATTTGAATACGCTTTGAGAGCACATATGTGCTTTTCTATCATCCGACACATCGACATGATCTCCGTTGCATTGTGCATTAGATCAAAAAGAACAACTTTTTTTGCTTAACGACCCTAACGACCTTTGATCAGTATGATCTAAGGAACACCATACTAAATTTTCAGACAATTTGACCGAAACCTCATTTCCACAAGATTTGTGCTGGGTTTCCTCCATTGTACTTTTCAGTTGAACAGAATCACAATCATATTTTACATTATATATAATTATAATTATTTCTTTTCGAGAACAACAGAATTCTTTCTCGATGCGAAACGATTCGCTCCGTTGATCACGTGAATGTATCTTCGTACATCACTGATTGATGGACCCATAGCAGTCCTCATAAATCAATTTACTCTTCCTGGAAATGATCTTTAGGGTAGTTTATACATGGCTTGATATCTGGCGGAACGCGACGGAACGGCGGTACCAGGAGAATAATTATTAAATTATATTATCAATATATAACTACTTCTATTAAATTAATAATTAATATGGGGCGCGTTCCGGGACCTAAATTTTAGAAATCAAGCACCATATATATATATATATATATATATATATATATATATATATTGTAACACACCCACCTACCTACTTTACCTACTTTACCACATGTGGTGGGTCGTGATAGCATGAATGCTCGTAAAGCGAGCTTAAAATTCTCAGGAAGCAGGATCTTTCGGGTATGAGAAAGGTCTGAACCCTTAACACAATGAATCAAATAAAATATGAATAATATAACATATATTCAATGGGAAAATTTACAGTGACGCAATTTCATAACAGGATATTGCACTTTAAGTAGCTGTTCACTGAAAAAATGAAACAAGACAAAAAAACAAAAAATATAGGCGTCACCTCGACTGCCTGAACACACTTTCATCAACTACAATTTACGATTTGATCACTCCTTTCTGAGTTTTTCCACTACCAAAATATTTACTCTTTTGGCCTCTAGTTTTCCGTGCACGGCTTTTTTTTTCAAATGAATTTGATACTTGTTTCAAAGAAACCCTTTCACAGGTGCTAGCCTTGGGCTTCGCACTCACTATAACAGTGAATAAAAAAATACGTGGCGTTCACGTTACTTAAATCAGACCCTTTTACTTGTCACAAAATCAATTACTTTAAACACAATAAAACAAATTGATCTTTCCAAATAATGTTAACTGTACAACAAATGAAAATCCTGAGTCATTTATGTAAAATTGTACAAGGTATGGCCTCTGTAAATGACTCTAATGACACGTGCAGTAAATGACCTGGAAACTGTCACTCACACAGATCGAAATAATTCTCCCACCTATTCTAGACGTTTCACCCACTTTTAAAACTGATTGTCGTGTATTTACCACTATCCTCTTTCCCCAGCTGATCGCTGCATAAACGTTGCCAGTTCCTTTACTTCAACAGCTCCGCGTCGCTCGCCTGTAGGTAACCTTGGGGATTTTTTGCCGCTCGCCCCGCGTTGCCGCTTCGTCTTCGCGTGCTGTGCCGCGACGATAGCAGTTTCCTTCGCTCTAACACCGCCAAGCCCCCAATTTCCACACCCTTCTCTCGTTCCGAACCCGTACTATCCTCGCTCCAGATCAAGTCCTTCTCGCCTACGCTTCGCTCTTCCTGGGGTCGTCCTTCATCCACCGCCGCGCCTGGCACACATTTGTTCGCTCTTCCAGCCTCGAAATTATTAATGTTGCAGGAGTTATGCTCAAATGCTCGGCCGACCTACCACACTTTAGGCATGTGTGGTCTCAGCGTGCAATGTGAGATGCTGGATTTAATTAATGTCCTTCTGCGCGAATTTTACAACTTTGAAGTTATTCCGACGTCAAACAGTTATTTCGCCTGCTCTCTCAATTATTGTGAATGCGACGAATGATGGTGCACTCTATTTCTTAATTACTTCACTTTTCTAAGATACGCTTTCCAAGCTAACTTTTAACTACCAAGTTAAAATAAACTCCTATACTATCCATTTGTACTCGCCGTCACTGCTGTAGTCAGAGTTTCTTCTGGTAGCCGTCGCTGTTGCCGTAAAAGAGAGTTCCTCCGAGGCGCGCCGCGATACTTATGGTACACGCGCCTGGGGAAATTTTGGAGGGGTGCATCTTCTCCTCCATTCGTGACCTCTCGGAAAAAACATCACCCACTAGTTCGGGCGTCGTAGTTCGAAAAGCTGTGGGCAGATGGCGCGTTTACCGGCTATCGCTCCGCCGCGTACCCCAATCCTCTCTGTTCGTGGGCTTCTTTACATAGCTGATGGTGGCGTTATGGGGTTGTCTGATCCCGTGACGTCACAATATATATATATATATATATATATATATATATATGTGTGTGTGTGTGTATGTGTGTGTGTACACATATACATATTATACTATAATGGTATATATATATATATATATATATATATATATATAAATTTTATCTACGGATTATTTAGGATCCAGGGCATTCTTTTTCGTGAATGAGATCATGACCTATACACCAGCATTGAAAGGTGCATTTGCGAAACATGAACAATTTATTGTATTCATTTTCAAAGAACACAAAACAAACATAAAAACTGGATACCCATTAACCATTAACCCTGAAAACATCATAAATATTGATGTGCTTCTCTTTTTTCTTAGTGGGAGCTCCTTTTCGTGCTATGAATGAATACTGAACTCATAAAATAATTGAACTTACTGAACTAATTACAATAGGTTGTGCATCTCATTAATACAATGTTTCACCTCTGCAATTATTCACACTTGATTATGTCCACTGAAAGAAAGAAGAGAAGAAAAACTCCCGCATTCTTATTTCCTCCCTTTCAATCACTTTTCCCAATCAAAGTAAAGTAAGTGGAGTCCGCTAGGGAGTGGTATTACAGTTTTTCGGGGTCGAATCGCTTTCTTTATTTTTATTTTTTATTTCTTATTTTTTCCGAAGGTAGGTAGTTAAGAATCGCTTTCCTGCCGCCTGCTGCCGTTGCCACTGGGAAAGGAGGGGGGTGACAGGAACCATCGTAACCATCAGCCGCTCGTCGTTGCCCCTCGCTGACCGATGCCCGGTGCACTCCGCTTCGCAGCGAGGTGAGTGGGGGAGATTCGCCTGTAGCCTTTGTGGCGACGATCACTCCGCACTTTGCGATTTCTGCTTATCTTCTGAGAACAGTAACCGTTAGGAACAAATTCACGTACCATTTTTTTATTTTTATTGTTCTCTCCTTTTTCTTTAATGAATTACACGTATGATTTGCTGGCCACCATTCCCTTCAGCAATTGTTTATACGCCACCATTAAATTATATTGCCGAAGTGATTAAAAGTTAGTTCCTTCACTTGGGCTGCAATGTTTTCGGATCACTTTAACTGTACTCATAATCTATGTCACACCATGTTCGCTTTTCAAACAATCACCACACCAAATATGTTCGTTTCACTCTTCACTTTCACTCTTTGTTCGTTTTTTATTAATTATTTTCTACCTATCACGTCACTTCACCAATAATCCGATCTACTTTGACCAGTGGCGCTGTCTCAATGGACGCGAGTGATCTTTCGCATCCCCAAGTTATTCGGCTCTTTTAAAACTTTTGTTAAAAGTGTGTTCAAGTAATTCTCTGTTCCGTCTGTACCTTTCGTTTTTTTCATGCTTTTTCCGGTAGGTGTGGCACCTCCGTGGATGTGATAGGCCGAGAAACATCCCTTTGACGGCTTCCCTTCGAAACCGAGGTCGTTGAACTCTCACCATATGCTGAGTGTAAGATTTGAGGTTTCGGCTGACGGTGATGCGACGCAACTCTGACTTCTCATTGCGCTTCTGTATTCCTCCTTTCACAGCTTCGCCAACGCCTCCTTTAAGTACCTCCTCTTGTTTCAGTACAAGGACTCGGAATACAGTGGTCACGTGCTAAAGACTGTGGACTCCAGAGCGGATTGGGGAACACCTCTTGACCACGCATGCGTACGCAAGTTTGCTAACAGTCTTGATCCAGAACATGATTTACGAGGCGTGGGTTATCAGTAGTGACAAAGAACTCTTACCCGACTGGTAATAGGCAGGTAAAAGACGGTAAGAGACGCAAAACGTCATGCCATATTCCATCGTGGAAGCAAGTGCCCCAGGCGCCACGTAACGAAAACCCAGGTATAGAAGTTGATGAGTTACATGAGGCAGGAAACGGCGAGTAAACACTCGTAATGTCCTATAAAAGGTATCGAAAACTATTTTTTCGTATTCTCATTTCAAAACTCGTATTTGGCAGAACATTGATACGCCACAAAGGTGAGCTTTGGCGACCCAGGCCAAGAATGAACTTTAGAGGACGATTACCATGGCAATGTCAGGTAAACAAGACAATGTGCAAATGACTGTTGACACATTGGCAAAGAATATTTATTATTTTTTTAATAGTTTTTAACTTATTTTATCTCTTTTATTCGAATTTTCGATATTTTTAGGTTTCTTAGTTTTCTTCTGACTTGCGCTTCAAAAATGATTTAACTCTGTGATACTGCTCGACATCTTTGTTTTCTTTTATACCTAGGGTTGACTTTAGCATTGAATATTTGCTCCATAATGTTGACGGTTTCACTATCAGGGACTATTGTACAAATAATGATAGTTATCTTACCCAGTTAAATTAGCTTTACTTATGAAACTGTAATACCTTTTCAGAGAGATAAGCCAGTATAGTTGCTATATTTACCGCGGTTACATGTTTTTTTTTTTTTCCATTTTAAAAAGAGTTCATACTCTCTTTCGTATGAATTCTTAGATTTTTGAGGAAGTAAACTCTCTGTAGCAGCTTTAGCTTCCTAAATTATAATCTCTGGAATATCGTACTCTATACTTACGAAACAAATCGCCAAAACCAGCCGCAAATTCTACACGCTTTAACAATTGTGACAGTACTAACAACTTCAGAGGCGATAATCTAGAAGAACATCTGAATCTATATGACAAAACTGCATGGTATCAATGAGATCTAAAATTCAAACATAAAATTGGAAGGTGAGTGTACGAAAAACAATTGGATGCACCTCGGTCGAAATTGAAAGATTTTGAACTCGGTTAGTTTACTAACCTCATCCAAAATCATTCATTTTTCGGTCTTGATACACAAATAACTATTGTTCTCAAGTACGCTAGAAGATAACGGGAAATCGACCTCTAACATAAAGAATTTGGTACTCATGTTCCAATGTATTTTTGTGTATTATTGTTTTGTTTCCTTTTGTCAGAGCAAGCAATGCAAAATTAGCAATTCTCAAAGAATGTACAGTACGTATGTATGTACATCGTAATATGGAATACAAAAACATAGTACGATGTCGATTAGATATTTTAATTGGTCTATATTGTTTAATCCGAAAAAATGATCGCATTCTCATGGTTCCTGAGCAGGAGACGCCACTGATTTTTACTAACTCAAGTTTCGTTACCAGGCACGATGGATTCGCATTTTATCTTTTGATTTTTTGATTAGTTTTGAAATGTTAATCCCTCGCTTTTTTAAATTTATTATTATTATTACTATGATTTTGCATCTTTCAACTATTAATAGTTAAATTGTTGGGAAGGGATTCTGAAACTCAAGAAAGCGTGCGCAGATGATTTTCTCCCCCATACGTCACATACAGTTTTTGACTCTTTTTGACTAAATAAATAAATAAATATCTCCACCGTTTCCATAATCACTCCTGTGTCCGCCTCGCGTGGCTGTTGCGACACTGTTCGCTGTTTGGGTCACGCTGCCTCCAGTGTTCTCCCTATACTGCGATTTTTACAAAGCTGTCTATGAAGTAAATCAGCTGTTTCGGTGTCATTCAATCGGAAGGTTGAACGCCACCATAGTGACGTCACTATAGTGACGTGTACGGTCGCGATTGGATGGCGCCGTATGAGCTGATGAAATGTCACAGGCAGCAAAGTAAAAACCGTAGTATAGTTGAACTGTTCTTCAGTAATGGCGCAATTCAAACGGGACATTGGAAACGTGTTTCGTTTCATACATACATACATTCACATATACACACATACTCACATGTCATGTAAGACTAAGTGGACTTTAAATTTTACCATGTATTGAACTTCCTTTCATTGGTTAATGTTAGATAATCGTATATCCTGTTTAAACTGCTACAAGAAATTATATTGTGAAATTGAGAAGGTAGATTAAGTTAAAATGCCATCAATATTGGTAATAGCACTAATGTGTATAGATCATATAAAGAAATGCATGAGAAAAATTTCTTTTTTACGGTATTAATTTATTGATTGATTTTTTCGTGTTTCCGGGCGCGTCAACTACTTTGGTCATTAGTCCCGTTAGTTAGTTTTTTTTTCTCTGGAGATGGCGGTATTTTCCTCCGTTGGATGGCGAGATCCGGCGCCGACCTACCGTCGGCTAGTGGGATTTCCCCCTAACCAGGATTCTTCCACCAGCGGGGCAAGCTCTAAGCTTCCGACCGGTCTCCCGGAATATGTGGTAGTGTAGTGCATGTTAGGATAAAGGTGTGTGTAAGGGGAGAGGATAGGACAAGGAAGAGGAAGGACAGATCGCGCGCGGTCCGTGGTCCGTTTGGTAGGGTACTGCTCTGGCATTCGCCTGGTGTTGATCGGAGAAATCACGGAAAACTACCGATCAAAGCAGCCGGCCACTATAATTATCCTCCAGACAGCGACTGAATTCGACCTAGCTGGAAAGCTAGTGTCGAAAATCCTGCTGCCGTCAGGACTCGAACCTAGGACCTCCCGGTCAGAGGCGCTGCAGTGGCATCAGTTGATTCTCCCGGTTTTGCGGTATTGAATATTTGAGTCAACTGTCATGTTAAAAAAACCTCTTAAGCGCAAGAGACTCTGTATGTTAAAAGAATATAAAGAAGGGAAGGTAATTTAGATTGGCGAGAGAGGTTAATGCTTTGTTCGTTATTTTCAGTATTGTTACTCCGTTTAACATGTAGAAATACTCAAACTAATGCGCGTTATTATTAAAGCTATGTTACTGTTTTTGTGTCTTTTTTATTTTTGATGTTAAGTTTTGATACTGTATCATTCGACACGCTGAGTGTGTTTTCAGAGGTTTTCTTTTGCTTTCGTTCATTGTATTCTTGTATGTATGTTATGGAAGTAATTTGATGACCTTAGGTGAATGAGCTTGCTCCTTTTTTCCATTTTTTCTACAAAGGAGCCCCAAGTACACAAATAACGCATCCACCGCCAGATGCTCGCGTTCTTAACATTATTACTCGTAATAAGCGATACATTTACTGTACCGAAAAACGTTTCAATATCTAACCATATATTTTAAATGAAAAACCAATCGCTGACTTTCTCGAAATGTTATAACATTGAAGACATTGTTTTTCTTGTTCTTCAACACTTCGAGTATTTAAGACCTCTCGTGGTCTTCTCAGAAGTGACTTTAGAGTGCTATTTTTAATGTGAATAAATGCCTCACTGAGTTCTCTGTGAAGTGTGTGAACATGCCTGAGTGTGTACATAGACTAGTTATGTATGGAGATGAAACTTACACGCTTCATGCTGTAGAAGTATATTAAAAGTAAAGAAACGTTTAACAAGTAAGGTGCTCAAAGGGTAACGGTGTATCCGTTACAAGAAGTATTCAATACTAGTATCAACAATAACAACAACAACAACAACAACAACAACAACAAAAGAACATGAAATTTGGATGAAAATGTATATGTGAGTAATAGTACAACAACTAGATTTAGTTGCTGAATAGGTGTGAGTAGTATGACTACAAAATGTAAATATTGTGATGTTTATAGAAAACAAATACGTTCACCTTTGTAAATGTGATGAATTTACAAATAGAAGCATCGTACTGAAAATGTGAATTATACATTAGGAATTAGTATTATAATAAACAATTTTCTGACATAAATGAAAAGATAAGCATTAGGTTGTAGAGGGAGCTTCTTCTCGTATGGTTGCAATAAGTAGTTTATTTTTTAAAACAATATGCAGAAAGAAAGTGACATTATATAATAATTGAAATAGAATACAACTCACGTTTAATTTTTTTTAATCTTATCTTTTATTTTTTAAAACAATATGCAGAAAGAAAGTGACATTATATAATAATTGAAATAGAATACAACTCACGTTTAATTTTTTTTAATCTTATCTTGTTCGTGACTGATTTTATTACTTACACCCGTGACACTATCCGCCTTTATATATTCTTACTTTGCCATTTTTTTGTCCATTTGTCTGTCCTTACTTGGCGCAACAGCCCGCGTACGGGCCGTTGCCTATCAACAGCGTCCCGTCCTAGCGGTGGGTTAAGGGGGTACGTGTGGCTTGCACTAAGATATCCCCACGCCGTATTCTGGTCTTCTCAACCTGAGGAGGGAATTTTTTCATCGACACTCTGCAAAATGTACCGGGACATTGCAAGGAAAACGCACTATATAATCTTGCCCGCCCCGGAATCGAACCCGGGGTCGCGTCATGGAAAGCGAGCGAACACGCTGACTAATGAGCTAAACTATAGGGGGTTGTCGCCAACTCCTAATGGAGACTGGAGCAATTATTGTCTTAAGAGAAAATCAATGGGTTCTAGGAGCAAATGATCTTCATTTTGATGATCGATTAATCGTGATGTGATTGAATGTGACTATTTAAACTGGTTTCACTGTATTTCAAAAACGCATAATTAAAATGCCTTTCTTAAAAAAAATACTTTCACCGCGAATAAACCCGCTACTACAAAGATTCAATGACCATATAATGCTGGGTTTTAGTAGCTAACTAGGCTGGTCCATATCTCATTGTTACACCGTCGTTAATGCTAATGTATACACAGAGCAATTTACATCAAATTTATATTCATTTACCAAATGAGCGAAAAACGTATATAACTAACAATATTGCCCTCCATGGCATGCCCTTCTTTGGTATTTATTGGTAAATCAAACCTATGAGGCATTGATTCCATCAACGAGTTACGTATATTTACTTTATCGCGTGCTACTCTCGTCATATAGAGAAAATATTGTAATGCAGCAGAAAAGGCGATTTTCCACAGAAAATATCGTTTTGTGGGGTCCTTAAAACAAAAAAGCGTACAACACTTATTCCTGTATGTACTAAATGCCTTCCTATAACAGGTTGTGTAATCATATTAACATTTTGCGAAATATTGTGCGTTTTTGATACCGACAAATTGGTTCACGGGATCGTCTGTTCGTCCGTTCAACCGGACGTTTGCCTGTGATCATCCCTAGCGCCTAAACCGTTCAGACAATATCTCCAAAATAGGTATTCTCCCATTAATCTGGCCGAACTCAAGACCCTACAAATTTAAAATGAATATTTTGATTTTTGAGGATATTGTACATGACGCCTTAACATTTTCAAAATTTTCTCAGAAATGGCTCAAATGTTTGATTAAAAATATTCTTCGGATAGCGTAAAGAAAAATGGTAGTGGTCCCACTTTTGTTGAAATTTGTGGATTTTTCAAAAATTGCAAAGGTTCAAAAAATGTTCGGCATGTTCTCACTATATTGTGTGAAATATAGGAAACTTTTAACAATTATTTTCTGAAAAATGGCACCACTTTTTTCTTAATGTTTCTTTTCGATTAGATCGATGTTCGCCTGTACATGGCATATGTCCCATTTTCGATAATCCCTTTATATTTACGAAAATGTAAAAAGAAAATATTGAAAAGTACGATAGTAATGATAGTACAAATGATTGCTCGTTGACTCAGCTACGTGTTATAACGTCCGTTTTTCAATGCGAGGCGTGAATGCATCTAATAGCCGTGAATCTAAACCTTTAATTCAAATCAATTTCATTTTACACGTATTCATGTACAGTATTTGACCTTCCCATGAACGTTGTAGATCTTGGAGGATATTGCCACAAGTTCAAGATAAACTCTCAGTCAGACGATTCTTACGAATGTGAATGTATCTGCTTAGCTCAATATGAATTGCTCCTTTAGCGTAATAACGCAATGAATTGAACAGTTAACTTTCATTAATATTATTACAATAGTATCATGCCCTGGGTCATTTCTCAATGCAAATCAATGGTTCATCAACGAAAAAAACAAGGTTTTACTTACCAGATGATATTTTTACAAAACTAAACAAAATATACGACGAGATTTTAGTCCACGTATTACAGAATAGCGTAGGTTAATGACTTTGGAGCACTCATTTCCGATCTGCAGTTTGAATATCATATAAATATTACTTTAATATATCAATAAACCTATTTGTGACAATTTGTTTCCGTGAATTCTATTCGAGATATGTATCCATAGGCGGCAAGGCGCTCCGATTACACATAGTTTAATACCAGATGGATTTTACTCCCCTCAAGACAGGCTCCTAGCGTTCTGTACTATCCTATCTCCTTCGGGTTATCTGAATGGTGTCAGGAATCACCGAAACGCTACGTCCTCGTTGAACTTCCCCTCTTCTGGTGGGTAGAGCCGCCTCGTTAGCTCTGAGCTTCGAAATTTCCAGGTTGGAATCGGAGTCGAATGGAACACCACTCACAATTGTGCAGGGACAAATCCCTTCTCAATGGCCGGTGAATATCGAGAAGTGCCACAAGGATGCAAAGAACCCAGCTGGGTCCCACTGAGGCGGCGCGGAGACCCCAACCCGTATACTCATTGGGATCACCTTAGCACTAACGACGAGAGTAGTCGCGGAAGTCAATACTTACAGTACCAATAGCATTGCACGAATCTTTAAATAGAATCATGTAACAAGAGTTTTGTATAGTAATGGGCTGTGAAAGAGATGTCGTGTCTCGGAAGATGGTTGTTATATTTGATAGTATTTCTTAGTTCATTCATGCTTTGTGCAGATCTATGTGTACCGCGGTCGGTTATTATGACAAGTGTTTGAACGGTTGAAAAATTGTCATTTGCTTTCTCTAACGACTCGTGTGTGAATGCACGTGCGACATTATATTCGTTATTATCAACGGCATCACTTAAGTTAATTATCATATTATTAATCAAATCAATATAGCGACTAAAGATAATCACACGCACTAATTATCCAGTGGGTACTGTTATTGTTCTTATATCGGACTTGAGTATATTGCAAATGAGGCGTATGTTACCACACTAATTACCATTAACGTACTCTCCACAGCAGCATTTACATGTAACTAATAATGAATTGGCGCAACCAGGAAAAGTAGCAATCGTTCAAACACTTTCATATGACTACTTACTTCTATAATATCTACTCATTTACTCAACATTAGAGGTATTATTCAATTATCCGACGTGTCTATGCATCTGTTTATACGTGAAATTACAGCTACATGTGTTCTACAATGATTGAAAGTATTTCTCAGGTGTCATGACAGGCACTAGCATTCTATAATTATTTACAATTATTTTTCAAGTGGCATTATTGACACAAGCATTCTACAACTATTAAAATGTTTTCATATACCTGTCTCCTTTCAAATTTTAATTCATTTACGCAATGCACTATTGTGATTAAAGCAGTTAAACTTGACATCTATGAAGAAGAAATGGAGTGCGGGCCTCCAGCACGACGCAGCGGAGACCGACCGACGGGGAAACCGGCCACGGCGACGACGCGGAGCCCAGCTTCTGCGAGCCTGATGTCACTGCAGCGCCTCTGACCGGGAGGTCCTAGGTCCGAGTCCTGACGGCGGCAGGATTTTCGACACTAGCTTTCCAGCTAGGTCGAATTCAGTCGCTGTCTGGAGGAGAATTCTAGCGGCCGGCTGCTCTGATCGGTAGTTTTCCGTGGTCTCTCCGATCAACACCAGGCGAATGCCGGAGTAGTACTCTACCAAACGGGCCACGGACCGCGCGCGCGATCTTTCCTTCCTCTTCCTTGTTCTATCCTCTCCCCTTACACACACACACACACACACACACACACACACACTAACATGCACTACACTACCACATATTTCGGGAGACTGGTCGGGAGCATAGAGCTTGTCCCGGCAGGGGCGGTGCCCCGCTAGTAGGAGAGCCCTGGTTAGGGGAAAACCCCGCTAGCCGACGGTAGGACTGCGCCGGATCTCGCCATCTAGCGGAGGAAGATCACCGCCATCTCCCGAGAAAAAAACATGCACTACACTAACGGGACTAGTGACCAAAGCAGTTGACGCGCCCGGAAACACGACAAAATCAATCAATCAAAAAATTCTGCGAGCCCGTCTTCCCAAGCGCAACGCCTCTTTCCGGCCAGCCGTTTCCTCCACGCCAGCCTGCCTCGGTGAGTGAGGGGTTACCTTACTGAACTCTGAACCCCCAGTGCGCGGGTTCGGTCCTGGACGAGGTAGGCTGGGCGGAAAATCCATAATAGCATTAACACTCTTAAGGCACGTAGAAGAACCCTGGTAGATGCCCGGCAAAATTAAATCCCTCCGACAACATCCCGCCCTAACGAGATCTCATTTTCTCCCAACCTGACCGCTCGGATATAGTTAACTGAGACCGACATCTGGCGCAGAAAAGTGAGAGTTCAATCCCAGGCAAATTTAGGGGACCGCCCACGTGGTGCACCTGCTCCGATAAAGGTTCCCCGACTCGCGTCGGAGGTAGGCTTCCAAGGAAGCCTGCGTCAAAACTCGGGTGCAGAACAACTGCCCAAGGACAGTCTCCCCACAAAATAAACCTATACGATAAATAAAATAAATCCTCCACGTCGCTAACAACTAGGAAAAGTTACCCTTACCGAATCGGTTAAGGGTTTAGTGATTGTGGGGTCGTCAACTGCTAAGGTCATTGGTTCCGTAATTGTAGTGCATATTTTCATTGAGAGAGGTGGTGGTGATCTTCCGCCGTTCGCTGGCAAAATACGACGCCGAGCTATGTCGGCTTCCGGAGATTTTCCCCAACAGGAATCTCCCACCAGCGGGCCTCCGCCCCAGCCGGGAGAAGCTCCAAGCTCCTTTCTGGTCTTCCGACAATTGTGATAGGGTAGTACATGCGAGTATAAGTGTGTGTATGCAAAGAGTGACTTTAAGAATACTTTTAGAATATTTTAAAACAATTTATAGTATTTCCAATTATGTCACTAAGACAGAAAATCCAATGAATTCAGAATTAATAATTCCGATTCGAGGGTGATATTTCGAATTATTGTATTGCTATAATAAATAAATACTTGAAACGTAATACTTTATCAGATTACCTTTTACAGATTACCAGTGTTTTAAGCTTAATTTTTTATTTACAAATGTATTACATGTATTGCAAATGAATCGATGATTGCACGAACACCATAAGTCCTATTTTGGTGAAAATGATTAAATTTATTCGTTTTTATATCTAGGTATAAATGCGATCTTTGCATAGTCAGTGAGGCTGTGCATGAGACCAATGACTGTCTCTATTTCCTACCATGCAAACAGAGGTAAATATTTTAAACTAAGCGCGGAAACACACGAGTTCTTTTTTGGGTCCTAGGTTTTTCTTGCAATCAGCGATTTGAATGTATATTGTATTAACTGATGCTTTGTTATTAGGCCTTTAAGTGATTACAGAACCTACATCCTACGATATTCTAACTATTCGAATCCTGAAATTCGCTCCAGATGGTCTTTCCATCGCAAGCCGCAGAAAAGAGACCATGTGGTAGGACCGAGGAAAAAATCTCTGAAGAGGGACAAACCTGTCGTCAGAAGGCGAATAAACTCAAATCTTTAGAGTTATTTCTAAAGTAATTATTGCCAGGCGTGAGTGTCACGAGATTTCTTCTTCCAGACATCAGTACCGTCAACATCTGAAATGAAACAGCGCCACAGAGAAATTTTGGCATCCCGATCCTCATTTAACCTCGAAATGTGATCACATATTTGTCAAAGTTCCGCTCAGCTTACTACAAACCAGTACTACTTTCCCAATCTCTAATTACTCTCTCTACAATACGCAGACATTTTCTTTTAGAAATTATCTGATTTTCTTCATGAACATATTCATGATCTCTTGTCTGTTATTATATCCTGGGCAAGATTTACATTTCTATGTAGCTCTTAGTAGCAGTGTGTGTGTAAGAAGAAATAAAAGAAGTCATACATAATATGTTGACGAAGATGACCTCTTTTATTTCTTCTTATAAGAACGTTAACAACACCAAATCAGAATTCCCACAAAGCAATAATAGTTCCCTATTCCTAACCAATTTGGTCTCCATGTTCTGATGGCACAACAATTTAAGAGAATGTGGATCCAATCTTTATTTCTGCAAAGCACACCTATATTATTGCTATTTGAGTAATTCCATTTACGTGGCTTCCCGACCCGAAGTCACGCGTGACCGTCCCTTCCAAGCTTATGAACAGAATCCTAACAAACCCATTCATGACAATGTTTTACATGTGCTATTTGTTTTTCGGACTGCACTGTTGCTTCTTCTTAACAACCAACTATTATTAATTATTTGTATTTGAATGAATTTTATTTTGTATAATAACAAATGTTAATTGATGTAATGTATTTTGGGAAATAATTATTTTTTGTAATGCAGATAAATTGAACAAAACCGAATAATAAATTATGATTAACAACAGTTCAATGTAAAAAGGATAGTTATCCGAAGAGGGACTTTCATTTATATTTTTGTTTGCAGTATGATAAATTTGCCCAAAACTTCGATATCTTTTTGTGTTTTTGTTAAGAGTAAATTTTGTACCCGTATGTTTTCCAAACCATTATATAAATTCTCATCAAGGCGAAGATTATTAAATGTTAATATTATTTTTTAAAGTTCATGAGCATTGCACAATTTTTCGATAGTGGAAATATGTGTGTTCGTTGTTATTGTTTCCAATCTACTTATCATTCACTGTAAATCAAATATTGCTCCATATAAAATTCTTAAGATATAGAAGAGTGTCTAGATTATCTTCTTTCTGTGACTTTTCCACAATACAGAAAATATTCATGCGGGTGCACAATATCATCTCATTTAATCGAGTAAGAACACTGAAATATTTCCCAATTGAACAGTATAGAAGGTGACAAAGACAACCCAGTCTATGAGCTTGACAAGGAGAGTTGGTCTCATGAGTAACATTTAAGGTTACATTCTATGACTAACTTTTATTTAAGAATATAAACATCAAGACCTACGTTATCTTATAATATAATCAAATTTTGTGTGTTATGTTTTTTTTATTTAGAGCTTATGAAAGGAAACATCATATCAAAATACAAACTGTTCAACGGAAGCGTATCGTTATTGCGAGTTGTTTGAAACCTTAACTTATTCTTAGTTTTAAGAATATGTTTGTTTGTACGACATGAAAAATCTCATTCTTTAGAAGATACGTTATTAACTCTTGACGACAATGTTTGCTAATGACAAGTTTAGATTTCACGTCTTACAAATACTCTAAACTATTTTGAACTAATTTTGTACATACTTTTTTACATGGTTAACATTTTGATTCTTAATTTAATTAAAGGATAAAAAATGTAAATACAAGAAAAATGACACATCTACAAAATTTTCATTTTTTAGCAAGAGAAGACATGTATTATTATTTATTTTTATTAGAAACAAATTCGTACAGGTAGTTTTCTTGTGTACCGACGATATCAGTTTTGACTTTTCAATCATAAAAGACGGAAGAGAAGTGTGATGTTTAGATCTTTGTTTCAATTTGAATCCGAGAAAGTTTCCGCCAGCGTAGTCAGCACACCGGAGGCTGAATGAGTTTGTGAATTAATGTCGATTTAATACTAAAAAATATTTTAATTTTTGTAAAGAAATATTTCATTTAGAACTGCAATAAATACTGACTGAGTTCGTATATTTATCATCCGAATTCAGTCTCAAAATCAGATAAGAAAACTGCGATTTCGAGAAAAAAAGTTTTTTTGGATAATAAAAAACCTACAAATGTGTAGTATTATTCAGTGTTCTTGTGAGCAACTTCCGACATTCACAATACGATAATCTTAAAAAGAAATCACCTAAAATAGAAATTGTTTGGAGACATTCGGTTCTGAAACCAAAAAGTTGGTCTGAGACAATTTTGAAAGTCTCAATAATGGACTGAACCATTTATGAAACAAAGGATTGGAATGCCTTATTTTGAGTCAGAGCCATTAATGACTCTCCCACAAAATTTATTTATTGTATTCGAATGATAATTCTCCTTGGTAGATTGATTGATTAGTGTTTCTGGGCACGTCAGCTGCTGTGGTGATTAGTCCCGTAAATGTAGTGTTTGCATGTTTTATCACGGGAGGTGGCGGTGATCTCCCCTGGATGGTGAGGTCCGGCGCCGATCTACACATCGACTTACGGGGTTTTCCTCCCAAGCATGTATCTCCTACTAGCGAGGCACCGGGAAAAGCTCTACACTTCAGACATATGTGCTATTGTATAACGAGGATAAGATAAGGAAGAGGAAGGAAAGTTCGCGCATGGTCCGTGACTCGCTTGTTAGTGTACTCCTCCGGCATGCATCTGGTATTGATCGGGAAACCACGGAAATCTACCAATCAGAGCAGTCGATCGCTAGAAATCTCCCTCATACGGTGGCTTAGCCTAGCTATCTACCTAGTGTCGAAGATCGTGCCTCTGTCGGAACTCGAACCCCAGATCCTCCCGGACAGAAGCACTGCAGTGACATCAATTGATACTCGGAGCTACCTAAGCCGGCGGTCCTTAGTAGAAACATTCCTTCATTACATGAAGAGCCTTTTTATTTTTGCTATGTATATGAGCATTGTCTTGAGGTCATGAAGCCCAACCCGCCCGCTTGGCCCATTCGCTGTGCCCCGCGCGAAGGAGCAGCTGGTCTCCTCCGGGGCGCGGGCTCAGCGCTCCCGCACTTGGGCCCGGCCCCACACGCCACGCCCACCCGCCCGCCCACCGCCTGCCCATCGCCACGTAGGCAGGGGTCGCGGGCGTGAAGGGCGGTTGGGGGTGCGACGCCGGTCGCGCTGCCAGCGCCTACTCCAACGAAAACATGAGCGGCGATCTTTCTGGAGATGAAATCCAAACAGAAATGCGGACCCGCCGCCGGGGTACATACGAAAGCACTCCGGCCGCGGGCCCCCGAGGCGGCGGTGGCGGCGGCGGCGGCGGCGGCGGCGGCAGCGGTGGTGGCGGTGGCGGTGGTGGCGGCGCGCACGACGCGACGCAGCGGCCGTGGCCAGCGCGCCCCGCCCGCCCGTCCCCACCCGCTGCGCCCACCGCTTCGAGGATTCCCAATGGCGCTCCAATATCCGGAGAGCGAGGCGTCTGTGGGGAGCTGCGTCCTCGCCGCCCCTGCGTTCGCGCGCCCGCGCCGCCGCGCACGCCCAACGCGCAGCGAACGAGCGCCCTCGCCACGGAACTAGCGTTTTATTCTCCACATCGGGGGGAATACCAAATGCTGCTTGCCACTTGCTCGTAAAATTCTCAAATAATACATTCCGATATGTCTGTCTGTACTTAGCACGACAGCCCGCGTACGGGTCATGGCCTACCGGCAGCGCCCCGACCTCGCGGCCATGGGGACGTGTAGTACGAAGGTACGTGTGGTTAGCACAAAGGCATTCCCCACGTCGTATTCCGGTCTTCCCAACCGGAGAAGTGAGTTTTCTCATCGTCACACAGCAACTTATACTGGGACATTGCAAGGAAAACGCGCATTATAATCGTGCCCGACAGGGAATGAAACCCGGGGTCACGTCATGGAAAGCGAGAACGCTGACCAATGATCTAAACCGCTAGGACATTCCTATAATATACTCATAATATCGTTTTTGGAGATCCGATTTTCGGAGAAATATTCATTTTTTGGAAAAATTTGCGCAGTAGTAATAATGGATTGTGTCTACAAAATAAAATAACGCGAACATTTGCCATAAAATCATTCCATATCATTTGGTAAGTAAATTACATTGTAGAGTGGAACAATTTCTTCCATCGGTTCATAGTAGACAGATCATAACACGTCTGACGAATACGTTTACTACAGAAGTACTTGCTTTTTATTCATGACTTCTTGACCGATTGCATGAGAATAAAATCTGTTGAGCTGATCATGTGGCCGAGATCGCTAAAGCAGTAGTGGCGTAGCGATCTACTGCTGTACGACTGCTTACCGCGACCGAAGGATCGCGGGCTCGAGTCCCGCCTCGGACATGGTTGTATTAGTGTTCGTCCTTTCACCCCATATGATCACCATTTCGTTTCATCTCCACAGTTACCATAATTTTAATTCCAATAGTGGTCGCTAATGACCTAAATGTTGATGAGATGATTAACATTTTTTAACATTTTAATAATTAATTAACAAATTATAATAAATTAAAAAATAAAATTAAAAGAAGAAACCTGAATTCATTAAGCCGCCCGAATATTGAAACTGAGTGTTTCATTGAGTATTTATTTCATGAAAAAGGGTTACTATATGGCAAAACAACATTATACACGGTTAATAACCGGTATGTAAGTTAATTTAGAGAAATAATTTTCCCTGTGAATTTCTGAATGGAATAAAACTTGTCACAAAACAACCTCACAAGGTGAGGTAACTTTGTGACAATTTTAACCAGAATTTCTCTGTAGCTGTTAAAAATTCGGATGCTTACAATAAATCACATTTTGGAAAAATGAACAGACCTACATTTTGAAAGTCTTTTGACCGTAATAAGAAAACTCGTAGGTCAGTATAGAAAAAAATCTCAAAATACATACCAATGAAACCACACTTTAGGTTAAGTATTGCGTTTTGCCAATCCAAGACAAGGCAGAGGGGCAGGACCTTTCGGAAACCAATATTTATAGGCAGGTGGGTTTCAAACTGAAATTGACTTGTTCCTGAAACTCTTTCATGGATACTCACATGAGTTATTCTGAATCTAATTCTATACAATATTATAAAATGTTATATTAAAAAAGAAAAATATTATTTATAAAATAGTACAAACTACAAATGCAATACAAATGTAAAATACAAATATGAGATATAAAGTTGTAGTACATGTATTAAGATCATCAGACAATACTTTAACGAAACAGGTGGTTTAGCAAGGTGTGAGTAGTGGTAAGCCGAGCTGGAGAGAGCGAAGCCGAGTTTCATAACATTCTGACAACAATCCAAAATTTCACTTCTCGTTCCACGCAGTTACGAAAGGCTTTTGCACACCACCTCCGACTTTAATTGATTTTAATTAACAATTTTCTTCGAAATGAAGCAAATCCAGGTTCCTTTTTCAAAATTATTTCAAACTGAAAGAAATGAAAGGCGTGAGTGAATGTCGTCGAGCGAGAAGTCGCAGGTGCACAGACGTATCAGTTACAAGGGATGCTAACACTTCGTTTATTTTGGAGTTGGTTTTACTCGCTTGCTTTTACGGCATTTGCCGAGAAATTACTCCTATTAGGCTGTAAATGTGAAACTTTTTATACGTACGTGGTACGTGTAATTCAATTTAGAGGTGTGTGCAAATTAAATAGTTAATCCTATATTTTAAAAGACGTATATCTTAACTGTACTATGCCCCTTATTTTGCAAAACAATTGTGAAGTTATTATATTTTAGTAAAACGTTTAGTTAAGTTAAACTGAAGTTACAACATTCTAGTAATGCAAACACATGGAGAACACAGAACGATTATTTGAATCTCTTCATTCTCCAGTGAGCTCATGAAAACGCACACATTTTATATCCAGCAAAGCTACACTTATGCCCATAAAAACAGGAACCATTTCAGTTTTTCTCAAAGGATCTGGTAAACTGAAGGGAAAACGTGATCGAATTAGGTCACTAAGCAGAAGCTGATATTTAGGCATATTAAGTATTTTAAAATTATACAGTGCAAATGTAACTCATATATTAATGGAAATTAATAAATTAAATAACGTTGCTAAAATCAATGTTTTCCTTTTTATTGTTCTCTATAGCCTTTGTTTATAGAGAAACAATTAAGCAACAGAAAAAAATGTACGTGACATATAAACTTGTGTATCAATTTTAATAGTTTAATGTCATTTGGCAAGGAGTTGAAACATTATGTGGAACATGTGTTGTATGTGATTATTTTTGTAGTGAGTTATTGATATTGTCTCCTGATTAATATGATTACTGCGCCGAGTTTTATAGTTATAGACAACTGTATTGTTTTAAAATGTGTTCCTACACTTGAGACTCATTTTTGACAAAATCACTTATTTGTAAATATATAGGCAATGCAATATATCTTAATAAAGAGAGGATAAAAAAATCACGTAGGAGGGATTTGTATATTATTCGTACAATTCTTTTTTGTAATTTAAACATGTGGATACTATAGAATGTGTTTTCCCAGAACATTGTGCCATATTTGAGATGGGAATGCGGTACATACCGAGCAGTATGAAGGCTGAATTTTAAATAATTCTGAAAGCCTAGCATAATGAATTTAATTTTGTGTTCACTTCATTTAAATGGACGTTTCATTTGAGAATTGACTGAATTGAGAGACCGAAACGTTTTGTTACCTTAACATTAGTCAATGACACACTGTTCATGTTCAATAGAGAGAATTGTTTATTTGCAATAAAAGACAGAATTGAAGTAATTTGCCTTTTATTTATTATTAATTTTTTACTATGAAACCAATTTTAAACATCTGACATTGTACTATTTACTGTTACTACTTACTACTACGTACTTACTATTTTACTTTATTGCAAAGAATATTCGTATAAGCTGCAAAGAATCCGTTTCGAATAAACGTGGGCATATAATTTATGAATATTAGGAAGATAATAGGATTTAAAATAGAACCCTGCGGGACGCCAATGTGCAATTTATAATGAATCCGAAAAGCGAGTAAATAATATCCCTTCATTCCATAAGTACTCTATTACTACTCTGATATCGTTGTTTAAGGTACAAAGATAAACAATCTAGAGCAATCCCACGAATTCCTTACGAAAGAAGTTTTGAAAGTAAAAATGTTATCTCTAAATGATTTTGAAAGATCAAATAACATTCCAATAAGTGCTTAACTTTTATCCATTCAAAATATGGCTATTTCCATAGATTGTGATTTTCTAATTCCGTATTTGGAATCTAAAAACGATTCGTAATTACTGAGGAAGGTTTGCATAATTAGGAATGTCTCTCTAATATTATTGAATAAAATGACAAAAGAGGAACTGCCCTATAATTATGAATTTCATTTTTGTTACTTTTTTGAAGAGCGGTTTAATCTTAGCTGTTTGAAAATATCCGGAAATATTCCGGTTCATATGAATGTATTAAATATGTGAGTTATTGGGTATATAATGGCAAATGCATATGTCTTTAACACACTATCGGGAAATTCATCTTGACCGGTCGAATATTGTTTTGTTTACTGAATAATTTCATAGAAAAAATTCGGAAACAAATTTTTATTGCACATTTTTGTAGTAGTGGATTTTTTAACTTACGATTTGATCGATCGCCTTCTTTGAATTTAGTGTGGTCTTTGCAGATAGTAAATTTATTGTAAAATATAAACTGAAGAAATGAATTAAATTGAGAACTGCTCTTGTCCACAAGATTCGGTCAGAAAATCAATGTTAAAATCTCCTCATACAACAATAGACACAAAAGAGCGATTAATTAATTTGTTTAGATTTATCACAAAATTTTCTAGGAATGTGGTGTTATCTCTAGATCGCTTTGTTGGGGGCGTGTGGGTGCAAATAAGCTAATTTTGATCGTATGAGGATTAATAGCTGGAGAGGATAGCGTTGCCGCGTACTACGCGCTCCACTACATGCTCTCAGCACTAAGTCGAACAAACGGAAAGAATTTAAAGAAATCGTAGTCAATGAAAGAAATCAAAAAGGAAAATATAATTGCTTATCATTTGTCAATTATTCCCAAACAGCACTGTTGAGTGGCAAAGTACATAGCAGTAACTTCATAGGTATTATAATTGTCATCACCCTGTTACCTGTTTTGGACGCAATTTTGCTCGGAATTAGGCAACAGTCAAGAAATCCAAGTTCTGACCATATTACTGAGTAACAAGTATATTTTAAGGATTAAATTTCCTCAAAGAATTGATCACACTGACCAGGATTCGGACCCGAGTCTCTTGGTTTGCGCCCAATTGCTCGGTGTGGGTGACCAATTATTTGAACAAATACAGTACATTGTCCACACTTCGTGCGAACCATTCACACGTTGTATACAAAGCACTTAGTTGTTTGTGAAGAAAACACTCCACAAATGTTAGACTCTATACTGTTCTCTCATCCGTATCACTAGTATCAGCACTCTCCGATTCACCAAGGCCGATTAATAATTCCTCCACATTAGCTTCAATGGCACTTCCAATCAGGCATGTTTCCATTATCACCTTTTACGTGTGCGCGAAAGGTTTTGGCCACTGCTGACGCGTGGTGCCTTGCGCAGCTAATCGGAAAAACTCTCTCACTTCAGTCACTAAAATGTTCTGAAATTTCTTGTCAAATAACCCTTAACTCGTGATAATATTAGTTCAATATTATTACAGAGGCAATGGTAGGGAGGCAAACGGAGAACTCTTAAGATCCTGGGCTTTTGCCGCTTTATCGATTGCATATTTCGGGAATTAGGACTTGATTCTCGCAACTTCTTAAGGTAATTCCATCTCACTTTTCCAAGTTTCCCAGCTCTCGAACACAATAAGCACACTATACGGCATCAGTCAGAAACTCAAGATTCGGGGTATGTGGTTTTCTTCTAGAATTTTGAGGCTTTTTTGAGGAATTTTGAGGAACCCCGAGAAATGCCGAAACTTGTGATTCGCTGTTACTAAAGTTACAGCTCTCGCATCACTATGAGACAACGAACCTTCAAATACATACTAATTTGATCCAGGGTATAGGCTAATACATGATCGTTCCTTGCAGTCGCCATGCTGAATCGCTCACTCAGCTCCACTGTAGGAGTGGGAGGATGGCTTTCGCGCTGAGCGTTTTGCCTCAGGGGTTCTTTTCCGTTGCGGAGATAAGACTGGAGGCGCGACGAAGCGAAATGAAACGAGGCGAGGGGAAAGATCGCCGTCACCAAGCCTGTTTTCACCCCCGCCTTCGTCCCCGCCTCCGCCACTGCCTTCGCCCCCAACCTTCACCTCCGCCTTCGCCACCGACCTCGCCTCCACGTTCTCCCCCTCTTTCGTCCCCTCCTTAGGCCCCGCCCGTTCTCTCCGCCCCCGCGTTCGCCATCGCCTTCGCCCCTAATGTCACTCCCTCCTTCGCCCCGCCTTCGCCCCCCTCCGCCCCCGCCTTCGCCCCGCCTTCTTCGCCCCGCCTTCGCCCCGCCTTCGCCCCGCCTTCGCCCCCTTCGCCCCGCCTTCGCCCCTGCCTTCACCCCGCTCTCGCCGCTGCCTTCGCTCAGCTCTCGCCACCGCCTTCGCCGTCCCCTCCTGCACCTCCGCCGCCGCCGCCGCCATCGCCCTCGTCACCGGCTAAAAGCCAAAGAAAGCTCGCGCAAGAAACCGCGTTTTCCTACGCGTATTCCCTCTCAGCCGCACCTAATTAACGAAACAAAGTGGCACTTCTCCTGCGCTGGCGAGAGGCGGCGCCCCGCGCGAATCGAACTAAACCTTTAATGAGATTTTTCCTCCCACTCAGACAGCGAGAGGCCCCGCACAAAGAAGCTGCTTTCGTTTCCGGAGCGCCCTCCTCCCCCCGCTCCGTTCACGGCTCCGGCTGCTCTTTGTCAGCGAGCACTCCATCTGCATTTGCAACCGCCCGCCAGAGACAACAATGAATCAGTAATTAGCATGATAATGGTGTTCTGCCGGAAAAATCTTTGACGAGCATCCTTTCTCGTGTCGTATTACCCATGCACGGAGAAGCTCCATCTTGGAGTCACCACGTGCTCTGCTTCACTATCAGTATTGTGACGAACTACTTCATTGAGATCATCAATAAACTGTTATGATTAGAGCTGAGAAAGTCTTTCTTTTCTGTGAACGTAATCGTTCGATATATTTTTTTTATGAATGAGTTCATAGCACTAGTTCAGAGGAAGGACCGTTCATTATTTTGCCGAATAGAGAAGGAATTTAGAACTCCTTATAACAGGCATGTCAAAGTCGCGGGCAAGATAACATGCTTACTAGAGCTCGCGGGCACTGTGTTCAGAGAAATTAACGCGATATTTAAAAGTAAGGGTTGCACAAATTTCTCCGAAGTAGTGGTACGCCACTGGATACCTGTAAAAAGTCCAGTTATTGTCATAGTTTGGAGAAGTTACTTAACTGTTATTGTCGCACATTTAACTACATTAATTCCCATTTTCTCTTTAAGTAAGAGAAATTATCCATTAAATTGAAACAATACATCAGTCCGATTTCAAAATCTCAATTGAGAGTAAAATTTAAAAAATGAAGCAAAAGAATCTTGATTTTGTAATCCTGTTCACTTGATTGATTTCTTCGTGTTCTCGGGCGCGTCGACTGCGTCGGTCATTATTCCCGTTAGTGTAGTGCATGTTTTTTTTCTCGGGAGATGGCGATGATCTTCCCCCGCCGGATGCCGAGATCCGGCGCCGACCTACCGTCGGCTAGTGAGGTTTCCCCCTAACCAGGACTCTCCCACCAGCAGGGCCCCGCCCAGTCGGGACAAGCTGTAAGCTCCCGAGCGGTCTCCCGGAATATGTGGTAGTGTAGTGCGTGTTAGTGTAAATGTGTGTGGAGGAGAGGATAGGACAAGGAAGAGGAAGTCTAGATCGCGCGCGGTCCGTGGCCCGTTTGGTAGGGTACTGCTCCGGCATTCGCCTGGTGTTGATCGGAGAAACCACGGAAAACTACCGATCAGAGCAGCCGGTCGCTAGAATTCTCCTCCAGACAGCGATTGAATTGGACATAGCTGAAAGACTTGTGTCGAAAATCCGGCCGCCGTCAGGACTCGAAACTAGGACCTCCCGGTCAGAGGCGCTGCAGTGACATCAGTTGATGCACTGAGCTACCGCTACCGGTCTGTTCACGTAACAGTGATATAAAAGCATGACTTCTTACGTTAAGGTTAGGAGGTTTAACAGACAAATTTTCTTGTCTATTAAAAGCGCGGTCCGTCCGTAAGTGAAAACTGTTATTTTATACAGATTTGTTAATTTATTTCACATTATTGCTAACTACAATAAATAACTGAATAATTTAATATCACAACACAAAACGAAATGAAGGAAAGAATTCGCCATTCAAACATTTTCCGCTCACTTAGCAAAGATGTTTATATAAGGGATCATTTAGTAAGATAATAAACATCAAATAGTAATAAGTAGTGAATAATATGGACATAATATTCTCGTTTATTTGATAGAAAACATTTGGCAAATATATTTTCGTATGAAGCCACTATTCACCGCCTCGCGCCGCTTCAGCTTGCACGTGTACTCTCCTTTCTGGATTTAAAGGGAAATGAGTGTGGAGTCAGGGGAAGTTGCCCGTGTCCATAGGATAGCCGAACTACCCAGGTGGGCAAGTAGCCCGTTCGGGCGCAGTTTGACGTGTCTGCCTTATAATCTGGAAAGTTGGTAGCTCTAGGTTTGTGCTAGGTGTAGCACGGTTGTTAATGTGTCCCACCTTTCACATTACGCGCCGCCCACCTTTCATTTCATTTCTCTTTCTTCTGTCATTTATATTTCAATTAATACAAGAAGTAAAAAGCATTCTATTCATAAATCAGACTTTTGTAAATTTTAGTAAAAAATCTATTTCTGTTAAAAAGAGACCTGAAAAATTTTCATGTTCAGAACAAATGTGTGAGGTGGGCAATAATATACCTTATCAACATATGTTGATAATACGACCTAATGACCAGTTTCTGGAAAAAGGTTTTTCCAAAATGTCAATATCGGTACAATGCATTTAACCCCGTATCAATTTTGATCTAGGGCATTATGTTTGGAAAATGAATTTGTCGAATAAAATGGCGTCTGGGACAATTGTGAAATCTGTAGTGGTTCCCAGCCAGATTACATTTTATTGAATGAAAATAAAAATCTAGTGGTCTAACAAGAGCACATACTTTCTTGCATTATTTGGAACAGCTTCTCAATATAATACTACGATATTCTGAGATCCTTCAATCTAAAATTCAGAGAGATTAACAAAAGTGAAACCTGATTTTCTTCTTTCAAAAGTCCCTTGTTTTATCCATGGGAAAATATTAAAGAAAACTTCGCGCGATTTCTGAGAATTATGAAAAATTGCATGAATTTGAAGCAGATAATACGCGAAAACTATTCGTAAAAAATGTACATAATCTTTCTTAAAGAAATGATTTTCTAGATCAGTTTGTCTAAAGCAAAAATCACTAACTTCAATTTTATAGTATTGAAATCTTAACTTTTTCAATCCGCATCAAGACTTCGCATCAATTTTTGAAAATACAGAGAGTTGGCCAGAAATGACTCATGCACAACCTTTTCACTGTTCTTTGATACCTACGAAGAGAAATTTTTTTAAAAAATTGAGAGTTTTTTGAGAAAATGGAGTGTTTTTTTGTAAATTATATTAATTTCAATCACAAATTTTGCAAAGATTATTCGTTTTTTGAAATCATTTTACACCACTTCTCTAAAAGAGCTAATTTTTAAAACAGATTTTGTTTAAGGCAAGAATATTTATATTCAAGTTTGTAATTTTGAAATGTTAAAGTTTTGTAATTTGAAAAAATACGGTTTTTTTTTGATAGGAGCAGAAAATTTAAAGAAAGAATTTGGAACCCTTTAAGAAAAAAATATTTTAAAATTTAAAAAATTGCCCATTTTCATACAAAATTACGCGAAAACTACTGGTTTTCGAAAAACTGTACATGACCTCCTTTCAAGTTATGTCTTTGAAGAACATATTTCATCCGAAAAAAATCACTATAAACTACACAACCCTAAAATCACTAAACAAATATTGTAGTTGTGAGAAGACGCCGAAAAACTTTTGCAAATTTCAAAAAATTAGGGATTTCAACGAAACATAAAGCAGCAGCATTCGTGTCTTTCACGCTATCCGAGGACAAAGTTAAACGAAACAAGTTGAAGCGATGATATTAAATTTTTTTTTTATAAATGTTGAAAAGCTAACCATTTTTGAGAAAATGTTATAATCGCCATCAGACTGGCTTAATCTAAAGTACGGAAAATATTTAAAATATCAAGGGTCAGACAGTTTGATAGGGAATATCACTTTTGGGGTAAATCGTCAGAACGGTTTAGTGCCTCGCACAGACGAGCGGACGATCAAACGGCAAACGACTAACAATCAACCGATTTTTTGGTATCAAGGACCCACAAATCTGTATTCGGACTACGCATTGTGTTACAGGAAGTAATAGACGATAGAAACAAGATTTATCTACACTTTCGATACCAAGACCTCACAATAAGTACTTTTTTGACCAAACAAATCTCCTATTTTTGTCCCAGCTTTACAATACTCTTGCTTTACCACGTACGTAGTTAGGCGAGAATGTTAATATCTTGAGAAATCTTAATCTTTTAACAAAAATACATCATTCTGAAAAAAATATCATAAACTTTAACTATTAAAAGTAGCGAATTGGAAGCAATTGTGCATCTAATTGTAATTTACTACGTTATTGGAAGAATAAGAAACAATTTTATGGTTCCGAAATGTTTTTGAAATCGAAAAGCTTCTGAAGCGCCTGCATTGTGGCCTCGTTTCTTAACTTCTCACTATCGGAACGCTTCCCAACTGACAAGTGACGCATTTACTATATAAAAATGAAACCGAAATAGAACCTGCATTTTTACAATCTGGCGAGTAGGAGCGGATTTTGATGACCTAAAACATCGCCAAAAACGATAATTAAAATGCTCTTGAAACGTTTTTAAAATGCCCTAAAAGCAAAGAAATATGCCATAAAAAATGATCAAAACCAGTTCAAATGAACAACTCAAGCTGTGGATACGTTACTGATGTAATCGAGGCTTCTTCCTTCGAGTGAACTGAGCATGCAAACGTTTAGTTGGGACCCTTCTTTACTAGGAAATCTCTGTCTTTAGTTATCCCAAAATCGGCTGAACTGCCAATGGCGCTGGGCGTCACAGGAACCTTAGATTATAAATACAACGGCTGATATGACAATTCTGAGTGAAGAAATCGAATAGACTACTGAGTAATTCTGTGGAAAACGTTTGTTGCATCCTCTATGTACTATTTGTAGCAAATGCCATTAAAATGATATTAAAATCGAAACCAGAAAACATGTTTTAAAAATTACACCAAAGGTGAAACACGACTAATTAGTAAAAATCGACAAAAAATGCAAAACAATGTTGTATAAAATGTGTCATTTGCTTTTGTCATAACATAAAAGTATTGTCTATACTAAAAGGCATTTTTCTAACGTTAAAAGAAAAAAATATATTTCATTAAAATCCGCCCCTACTGATGATGGGATTATGGGAATTTCTAGATTTGAAAAGTAAAATTAAGTGAAAAAATTAAAATGACGGAAGTATTGGGACAACCGTACCTCGGTATTATGTTGTTTTTATTTATTTATTTCCTTATCTATTTCCAATCCGGGTTATTTGTTAGTATGGTTAGTTGTTCATTGTAATTTAATTTATATCATTACTTTATTGGAAATTATTATTATTATTATTATTATTATTATTATTATTATTAATATAATTATTAATATTAATAATAATTATTATTATTATTAAACATTGTTTTTCTCGGTATTCACCGGATTTTCATTTGACCTTAAGTCGGGTTAATAACCAAGACACATGTCAATTCTTGTTTCGTCTCAATTTAGAAATTTTCGCACTATCCTGCATGTGTATGAAATGTTCGATTTTTGCATGAATTTTGCAACGAAATGACCAGAGGAACAATATGAATTTTTTGGAGATGGCAGAGTGCCTTGACTTCAGCTACTTGTTCTGTATACTTTGCTATTTTTTCTGCATGTGCTGCTTGATGATAAGCTGTTTGTGTGACAGTTATGTCAATCAGGTAGCCAGTCTTTTGCCGTTTGTCTACGAAAGTTATGCCTGGTCTGTTATGATGAATAGTTTTATCTGTAATAATTTCTCTGTCATATTACAACTTGTAGTTTGAATTTTCAAGTACAGTATCGGGAACATATTTGTAATATGGGCAGATCATTTCTTGTAGGTTGGATTTCGCCGCCAGTTTCAGGTGAATAATATTTGCAACTTGATTGTGCCTATAGGTGTAATCTGTATGGGCCATTAATTTGCATCCTGATGTGATGTGCTGTGTGCTCTCAACTGTTGTATGACATTTTCTACACTTGTCATCTATTGTTTGTTTGAGGATATGTTTTCTGAAACTTTTAGTGTTGACGACCATGAACTCTTCTGCATGGCGACCTATATGGCGACCATGAACTCTTCTGTTTCGCCAAATAGATCACCGTATTTTAGCCAAGTGTTTGAGGCTTTTGAGCCTACCTGAGATTGTTTGAGATCCTTTGCATGACTTCCATGGAGTTCCTTTCTTGACCACTTGTCTATTTTGCAATTATTGTCTGTAACCCGCGACGAAATGTCCAGCTGTTCGTTGTTAAGGTTAAGAGGAGTGAATTTAGTATCTGCTTGAACTATTGCAGCGTGTAGTTCTGAGGTTGCCTGCTTCTCATTATAAAAGTTCCTCAGTCAATGGATTTGTTTGTAGCATAAGTTCTTTGGATCTATTATACCCCTTCCTCCCTCACTTCGTGGGAGTGTCACTCGTTCTATTGCTCTATTTCGATGGTGATGTCTGAATTTTGTGGAAATTGTGCCCGTAAGTCTCTCGATATCTTCCAGGTCTGTGTCGTTCCACGGTATAATTCCAAATGAGTACGTATATACTGGTACTGCAAATGTGTTGATTGCTTTTATCATGTTATTACCCGTTAATTTGGTTTTCAGAAGTGCAGTAATTCTTGATTTGTACAGTTTTGTTAGAGATTGTTTGATTGCCTTGTAGGCTGTGATTGCTGCCTGATCGAATCCTAAATACTTTATTTCTTCATCTCCCATTGCCTGTATTGTCGTTTGATCACTGAGTGTGCTCTCTATCTTCTGAAACATTCCTGTTTTGTCTACTGAAGCGTCTTAAATTTGTCAATGCCAAAACTCATATGAATGTCTTCAGAAAAAAGTTCGTGTTACTTCAACGAGATATTGAAGCTTCTGTCTGTTAAACTGTAAATTTTAATGCCATTCATGTACATCAGATGCAATATGGTGTGGATAGTCTTCTTATTTTTACGAATTTGGAATCCATAGTGAGTACTGTTAAGTTGTGTTGATAGAGGGTTTAGAGCCAGACAGAACAACAATGGGCTTAAGGAGTCTCCTTGGAAGATTCCCCGTTTAATTCTAAAGTATTTTGTTGTGATTGTTAACTCTTGCTGCCTTAAGAACAATGTTGTTCGCCAATGAGTCATGATGTCTTCCAGAAAGTTGATGATGGTTTCATTAATTTTGTACATGCGGAGAACTTCAATAAGCCAACTGTGCGGAACGCTATCAAATGCTATCTTGTAGTCAATGTATGCCAAGTGCAAGTTTCTATGATTTTTATGTGCTTGTTGGAGAATGACCATATCTGTTAGATGTTCTTTACATCCTTTATGTAATCGTCTGCAACCTTTCTATTGTTCTGTTATTATGTCTCTGTCCTCAATACAATCTTGTATTTTACTTGTAATACATGAAGACAATATTTTGTACATCGTGGGAAGGCAAGTGATTGGGCGGTATTGAGATGGGTTCTGTGTGTCTCTACTTTTGGGTTTCATGTATGTAATACCTTTAGTTAGAAATAAAGGCATGTCTTCAGGGCTGTTAATGACTTGTGTGAAGCACTAGGCCAAATTATGGTGAAGCAATGTAAACTGCTTGTGCAAGAAATTTTGAACGTGTTATGGGCCAGGGGCTTTCCAGTTGTGGGTTTTCGCAATTGCAGTGCTGACGTCGTTTGCTGTGATCTCTTGATATAACGTTGGATCTATATTTTGAACATTATTTATTTCTTACTTAATCCAGTGTGCCTCACTATTGTGATGACTAGCTGCTGATCAAATGTGTGACCAGAACTGTACTAAATTTTGTTGATCTAGTGTACCGTTGTTCTCTTGTTGGAAATTGCAGTTTTATCTGAGTTTTTGATAGAACACTTTTTCATTCTGATGAAACATTGAATTTTGTTGTTTACGTTCTTTTGTTTCTTTGTATTGTCTAAGTCTTTGTGATTTAGCTGGAAGTTTCTGTTTCAATTCATCTAAGTGTTCAGCTATTAAATTATCGTGTTTATGTTTTCAGATATTTTTTTCTTAATTTTCTTGGCTAATTTCTTGTTGTTTAGTTGGTTCAAATATTGCGTTACTCGGCCTATTTCTTGTATGAGATATTGGATTTGATTATCGAGTCTTTGCTGCCATGGTGGTTTGGAATTATTCCTGATTGACATCCCTTTTTTACTTTCGACTGATTCTTTAATTTAAAAGCAGATTTTACAGCTACGGTAGCAGCTGATCAGTAAACTACAGCACATATATCTGTTAATCTTCTTCTTTGATTTGACAGGGAAAACATGTTCATTTATATATTGAATAATTTGGGTGAGCCTGTTGTTTCTATTGCTGTTGAGTTTAGGAATTCTGGGGCGAAGAGTTGGATATAATCCTGAGTACTTGAGAAAAAGTTCCTGGTATATGGCAATTACGCCTGATATGGTGTTTTCCTTGGCACGTGGTGTTGATAGATCCTGAATTGCTTCATCTAATTGGGTTGAATTTGGAACTTTGCGTGAATATGTGATAGTTTGTAATTTGTATCAAGGGGCATCCATTATTGGAGGAAGAGAATTCTGCTACTTCTTGTTTAATTTGTTCCAACCTTACTTTTGGGATTATATTAGTTTTAAGTATAGCTCTTTTCTGATCTACAAGCCTCTTTTCTGTGACGCCAATATAAGGAAACCTTTCTATGAATTCAGCATGCAGAGACTGTCTGTATCCAATCATTTCTGTTTTTAAACGTGTGGCTCTTTGGTAGATGCGCACTTTGTGAGGCAACGTATGCGTTTGGCAATGCCTTTGTGCGTCAACGTGAGGCAACGTAACTTCATACGTTGCCTCACTTTCCCAGCCATGGTGGTTGCAAGCAGCTGCTCGGGCAAAACACTGTTGGCAGGTGACGCTACAGATTGTGGGTTGCTTCTTTGAGATTTGGTTGAAGTTTGTTCGGGTGACCCGGTAGGCGCCTGCCTGTTCAGCGTCCTACCACTGGTGGCTTGCATGCTGTCACGCCCGGCACCGGCTCCTGACGTGCCCCGGCGCTCCCCGGGCAGCGGCTCTTCTTCCGAGGCCTTATGGCTTCTTACACGTCTCTCCATATCAGTATAGGTGATTGCCATTGCCCCAAGCACCTTTATAATAAGTGACAATTGCTTGTCTTCCACGTGGCACAGTTGTTCTTGCTAACACGCAGGGTTGGACTTAAGAAGACTTGCAGAAAGATGGGGAGGGGAAGAGAGGGGATATTATGGGGAGTTCGTACTTCACCTGATGAAGGAAAACGACGAAGCACAATTTAGGACAGAGGCAGAATGGATAATGAGAGATGGAAAAATTTTACATGTAGGGACAGCGGACAGCGTCTCCGGTTAGTCGCCTCTTACGACAGGAAGAGATCCCATGGTGCTATTATACTAAAACCTTCGGACATCACACAGGGTTTTTTATTATTATTATTATTATTATTATTATTATTATTATTATTATTATTATTATTTTACTATTGGTATTTTGAAAAATGTGTTTGAGGCTTCATGTAAAGTACCCTTAAACATCAAAATATACGTATGAAATTCCCAAAGCCTCGAGTTCATTCAGATCGATAAGGGAATATCAATTTTCAAGGACTATTGACTGAACGGTTTAGGCGCTAGCGTTGACCACAGACGGACAGGCAGATGGACAGACGGACAGACGGACGGACGGATGGGCAGGTGGACGGACGAACAGACAGACGTTTGGCTGTGAATCGATTTTTCGCTTACATTTAACAACATTCGATACATTTAGGAACTAGATTTAGCCACTTTTACGTTACCAGAGTTCGTCAATAACAGTTTTTCTGTCAAAAAAATCGCCAATTTCTGGCGCACGTTTACAATACTTCTTCTTACAATATAAGATGAGAAAGGAAAATTGATCACTGTATCTCCGTGGCTCTTTATTGTCTATAAAAGGAAATGATACAATAAAATATTATCTTAAAAAGAGCCAGTAGACTACATGCAATTACTTGTAGAAAACGTGTTTAGATGAAATATTGTAGTCTACAAGTCCGGAATAAACCATGAGGCTACAGAAATGTGGATGCATTTAAGAGATATTAATAGAATAGTTATGCCTCCCACATCCGTCAGTGAGTACTTGCCCTTGCAAACAGATACGTTTATCTATTGATAGATGCTATTAACAACACATCCAAATTTGGAAAAGCTAAGAACAAATTGTGTTGTCCTTTTGGTTGTGAAAATTATCAATGCAAAACTCACGCACCATAAATATATACGATAATTTTGAAATAATGACTAGTAATACATTTACATTCAAAACACAGCAACGTCGTCCCTCTAGAAAACTCCTGGGCGCGCCTCTGATAATCATTCGTCATTTATTTGTCCTCTTCACAAACCTAAAAACATTTTTGTATTTGGAATGAAGATATATATAAATTCGGATCTTCCTTTTACTTTCAGTCGCATTTACAACAGGATGCACTCTTTTAATATCCAGTTTAACTGGTACAAGAAAGCGCATCAGGAAGTTGGCGCTTTACGAAATGAACGGAAGACGACCGAAGCGGCACCCCATCCCTTCCCCGCCGTCGAGAGAATCGAACGTGCGGTCCGATGGCGCGCCGGGTGGCGGAGGAGCGGGGCGAGGGGGCGTGGAGGCGGGGCGGAAGCGGGGTGGGGCGGCTGAATGGGCGCGCCGGAGGGAGAGCGGGCGCATGCGGGAACATGGCGCGCGAGGCAGAGTTGTCGCGGCGGCGCGCGGAGGAGATAACGGCGGGCATTCATATGCAGATGGCTGCGGTTAATATTCATGGCTGCGTATTCGGCGGGGTAGGGACAGGAGTGGAGGGAGGGCGGAGGAGTCCGCCTCGTGCCTGCTAATTATCTATTAATATTAATACTGCATCGTCGACTGCAAATCTAGAGGCGCGCGCGTTATCTGGGGCATGGGGCCGTGTTCGGGAGCGCTCCGTCGCGCCAGCGCCGGGCCGCCTGCGCCAGACGCCGTGCCGCGCCGCGCCGCGCCACTGTGGGAGGGCGGCACGGGGATGGGGCAGGGCGGGGGCGGCGGCGGCGGCGGGTGCGAGCGCCAGGGGTTTAGGCTCACGGCTGCTTCCGATATGCACGCCCGCGCAGTGATGAAATGCTGCCTGCCTGCTTGCCTGCGAACAAGCGACTACCGCTGCGGTGGCCATCATTTGAACTAAGCCAAGGAATAACCATGAGATATCGATCTATCGAAGCAGAGTCAAATTGTTCGGTAGAAGCGGTGTTCTTTCAATCTTTTTATGTTCTAATCGGATTGATGCTGATGAGAAATGAGACAATCTTCTAGTCGTTTGCATAGTTAAAACGATTTATTTATTCGAATAAGGATAGAAAATAAAACGGAAATATACTGACTATGAAGTGTCACGATAGCGTCTCCTGTATGCAAATAATAGCGGATGATCAAAATTGAAAGAATGTTCTTTGTGATTCTACACAAAAGTTCCGTGGCTCAAATGCTGCTGTAGATATAACGCCCCTTGAGTCGTATTTTGACCTGGATAGAGATTGCAATTGTTTTCAGTTGATTGTTCGGTGTCAGAAAGTTGCTAATGAGCGATTGAAGTAAATTGAAAGAGATTCCCATCAGCCTACTCAGAATATGAAAATCTACCGGAAATAAAACACCTGTATTTTCAATTTTATTACTTACAGCAATTTTTTCTGAAATCTCTAAATTACTAATAAGATATTTAAATGATTTTGGTTACAGTTTCAGTTTTCTGTACAGCTGAATCCATGTAATTAACTGCATACCATCTATTAAATCCTTAGCAAACTGGGTTTTAATTTTTAGAAGTTGATACGCTCATTTTCTAAGTGAAAATGTCCTAGTTCCTGAACATGAAGGGATATTTGTGTAAAAATAAATTAGTTACGTAAGTTTTTCAGGTCAATGGGAAGTTTGTTACGAATTTGGGTATTACAACTGAGCCAAAGACCTTTTGAGGTCCACCGGATTTAAACATTAAATCTTGTAAATGTAAGGAAACTATTAATGAACTGCTGTAAAAAGTGAGGGAAGCTAATGTGTCAAATTTTAAAAAGAATACCATTGTGCAAGACTATCGACTGCCATTTCTACTTCCAGAAATAATGCAAGAATTGGTTTGACTTTCAAAAATTTGAAGCTATGTTAGTACGATAATCTTAACAGTTGATATGTAGTTGCACAGCTATGGCGAAAACAAAATTGGGTTTTGAAAAGTATATTATATGAGTAATAAATTTATTTAATCTAATTATAAATTTTTGACCAATAAATATCAGACAATTTTTTAAAAGGGTTTTTATAATTATTCGTACATTCATTACGTTTTTACAAAAAATAATTTCGCGTTTTCTTCAAATGAGTCATATTACAGACAAAATAAAAATATTGACACATTCATTCTCTGGGGTTTATAGACAATTTTATATTAGAATTTGCATATGATAAGTTGTTAAAATGGAGTTGTAGCCAATTGTTTGTAGTTTGTATGTTTAGTAACATGCATTTGTGATGCATTTTTCTGGAATTTGGAAAAATCGTTTAATTTTAAGCAGGAATTGAATGTATGTGAACTTATTACTTTTGGAGGTATATTTTTATCTTATTAGAGATTATTATTTTTAATTTCTTCAATTAAATATTTATTTTCTGATAGTGAACAAAATTGTACTGGCACTGGCTCTGTCTGATACTGTGTCTGACACTATCAACATATTTACTTATTTATTGTCAAATATAACTACAAAATGAATTGATAGGTAAATACATTTCTTAGAAAAGGTTGTTTCAAAATGCGTTGCTAAATCCACTGTTCTTGTCTCATCAGTAGTACCTATACTGTTTTCTGGTTTGAAAGTTAACATTTGCTGTTTAGCATTAGTTATTACTTTTTCGGTTCCCCATAATGAAAAAGACTTAAGTTGTACTCTGTATGTTTTTAAATTGTGAATATCTATTAAGTTGTTATCTTATGTTTTTGCTTGAAATGTTTAAAGTAGATTCAGTTGTGTTTCGAGAAACTAGCTATATTTTCGAATACTATGTTTATAACTACTGATTTCAATAAACTTTTAGTTTTTATTTAAACAGTTAAAAATGTGATGATTATGATTGTCACTACTATATAAATAAGTAAACACAAGTATCCTTTTGTTTTTTGACAATCAATTAGAATGTTTTTCATCTAAAAAAGTCTTTATTATCAATTCACGACATTTCGCGTGTTACTTACACGCGTATTCAGCTGTATTCAATTAATAATAATAAGAGACACGTTTAGTCTAAAAATAAAAATGATTGACAACGTTTTAGATATAGAATAATTAAAAGCAAATAAAAAAAAAGGTGAAAATCATGAAAAACTCAAGTATAAGTGAAGAAAAATACAAAAGTTGTAAATAGAAAACATACAATAGAGGGGAGAGAACTTACCAAAACATGATTAATTAAGCACATATTATATAATTAAAAAAATTCCTTGTTAACTTTAACTTTTAAAACCTTTTTTATGAATATATTCTATTCCAAACATCTTGTGAATTACCCCATTTACTGCTATTTGGTACCTAGATAGCTAACATTCTGACTTCAATTGTGGTCTGTCAGAATCTTCGCTTCTTCACCTACTGCTTTATTAACATGTATTTCAATCCCCTAATTTAAGTATTCTTCAGGAAATTTTCGCAACATATAAAAAGCATCGACTTCCTTCTTAGCAAAGATTATTTGGTCATCTGCATACTTAAGACAATAGAGAATGGGATCGTTATATTTTATAACCAAATTGCAAGATTCTCCATTTTTTTAAAGCTTTGTTTAAATATAATTTAAACAGATTAGGAACTCTGCCACACCCTTGCTGGAAACCATTATTTACAGAAAATTGTTGGGAAAGACTTTTTCCAATTTTAATTTGACATATATTTCTGCTCTACAGACTTTAACAGCTTCCAATAAGTACATCTTAACAACTTGTTTCTCCATGGCCATGCAGAATTCATTTAAAGGAACAGATTGCCAACATGGATTTAGAAAATCAAAATTAACAGAAACAGCTATTTTCTTTTCTTAAAGATATCAGTGACCACGATCTTACAGTGACCACGATGCACAAATTCTTACAATTACTAATAACATGAATACTGACACAATAAATAAAACACGCATGTGCCGAGCACAGTTAACAGTTAACATAAAGTTATTTACAGACTACTTGCTGAAAGAATCATGGGAGGCAGTTTATAAAGCTATTGACACAAATGAAAAATATAATTTATTTTTCTCAAAGCTTTCATTTCTCTTTAACGCATGCTTTCCTATTAAAATAAGAAAATTAAACATTTCACGAAAAAGTAATACTTGGATCACAAAAGGAATTAAAAAAAAAAATTTAAAATTTAAATAATAAAACAAAAGCAATGTGGAATATAATAAAAAATACTACCAAATCAACTAGAAAACCCGTAGAGAATGTTGTTTTAAAATATAACGATATAAATGTGAACGATCCGGCAACAGTGGCTAATCTCTTTAACCAATACTTTTCGAAAATTGCTGCCGATCTCACTAAGGGTCTTCAGCCACAAAATTCAAAAACAGACAGTTCACCCAAAATTGTAGACACAATGTTCGTTTCCGAAACTTCTTCCTATGAAATTCTCAAAATAATCGGTAAACTAAAAAATAAATATTCGTCCGGTTTAGATGAATTCCCGGATTCTTTGTTAAAGACTTGTGCGTATGCCATTATACACCCGTTAACTCACATATTTAATTCATCGTTATGCACCGGAACGTTTCCAGATAATTTCAAAACAGCTAAAATTAAGCCGCTTTTCAAAAAAGGCAACAAAAATGAAATTCAAAATTATCGGCGCATGTTCTTCTATCAGTTTTTTCAAAAATATTAGAGGGACTTTTTTTTTTTACGTACGAATGGAAACCTTTCTCACTAAACGCGACGCGCTTTCAGATTGCCAACATGGATTTAGAAAATCAAAATCAACGGAAACAGCTATATTTTCTTTTCTTAAAGATGTCGCCTCATCATTGGATCAAAACGAGGCACCTATTGGATTATTTTAGATCTCTCAAAAGCTTTTGACGTCATTGATCATGACATTTTACTTTCCAAATTACCTTCATATGGAATCCGCGGTATTGCTCTAGATTGGTTATGTTCGTACCTTAAACAACGATCTCAGAGAGTGGAAATACCTTACTGGAATGATGGAACATTACGTACTCACCTTTCCGACTCTGTGCCCATTGCACGTGGAGTTCCTCAAGAATCGATTTTAGGCCCTATTCTGTTCCTACTTTACGTAAACGATATGCCCTCGACGATTCGAAACGGAAGAACGGTTCTCTTTGCGGATGATACGAACATCGTTTGCTATAAAGAAACCGTAAATAGTGCAATATCAGATGTTTCAAATTGATTTCGAAATAACAAATTAATAGTAAACGAAAAGAAACGGTTTTAATGCAGTTTTCCATTTCAAATAAACAATTCTGTGCTACATTAAAAATGAACGGTGTACCATTGACTGATGTTAAGGCAACAACATTTTTAGGTCTCTCAATTCAGTCAAACCTTACATGGAACGTCCATTTAAATGAATTGAACACAAAATGAAGTTCATTATGCTACGCGTTCAGAATTCTTGCAAATTCAGTCAGCCTTCATACTGTTCGTTGTGTATATTTCGCGAATGTTCATTCTCGCCTGAGATATGGCATAATATTCTGGGAAATACATCTTATAGCTCCTAGACTTTTAGATTACAAAACGAATTGTACGAATAATAACCAAATCCCACCCACGTGATTCATGTAAGCCTCTCTTCATTAATCTAGGAATTCTACCACTACCGTGTCTTCTTATTTACGAATCAGTGATTTTTGTAAAAAATGACTTGCTCAAGAGCGGGAATATATTTTCAGAAAATGCCGAAGTCTATTACTATAACACTCGACGTAGAAATCATATTCATCAGGTGACAGTATCAACAGCACATTACAAAAAATTCACATACATGTACATTATTTTACAACATTTTACCAGATGATATTAAACGATTAAATTCCATAGAAAAGTTTAAATCCCAAGTGAAATCGTTTCTGCTGCATAACTGTTTCTATACAATTAGAGACTATACTGAGCATCTCAAGAAAAGTAATATTAATTTTAACAATGATACGTAATGCATTATTTACCATTTGAAATGTATAAATGTGTATAAACAACCTGTAACAAGTATTGTATTGCAGCGTCCGGGTCAATGACCCCGATCTCGATCAGGTTTTTCGTCCAGTTTCCCTGATCCATTGAGCGAATGCTGGGATGGCCCTTGTTTTGCTTCTGGACATAAATGTAACTTCATTTTCTGTGCACGTCTTCTAGAATTCAGTGGGAAATACAATTATTCAAATTATCGTTTCCATGTTGTCGCGCCAAGAAGTATTATTCTGAAAGACAACGTGGATAAGAGCCAAAATTTATTGCCTTTTTATCCTTGAAAATAGATTTTATTTTATGGGAGTTTTTTCTTTTTTTCTCCCTTTCAAAATTCAAAATTTAAGTAGTATATGACTTAGTGATAGGGATCACAGAATTTTGAAAATGTGCACACAATTCACTTTTCCCCATAGCACGTCACACGCAGTTTTTAACTGTTCTTTTGACGTAAAACAAATTTTAAAAAACTACCTCATAAACTAAAAAATACCCTAAATTAATTTCCTAAACTGTTGAACATTTCCAGGAAAGTATTCAAAGGTTTTTGCAGGCAATCTATTCCAATCCCTTATCGTTCGATTTGTGAAAGAGAATTTCGCGACATCCGTTCTCTGCGGTCTTAAATTTATTTTGTTTCTGTGATACCCTCTACTGATGTACGTTGGAATATTTAGCCACCGTTTAAATGGTCTTTAACAAAGAATCCGGGAATTCATCTAAACCGGACGAGTATTTATTTGTTAGTTTACCGATTATTTTGAGATTTTCATTGGAAGAAGTTTCGGAAACGAACATCGTGTCTAAAATTTTGGGTGAACTGTTTTCGAATTTTTTGGCTGAAGACACTTAGTGAGATCGGCAGCAATTCTCGAAAAGTATTGGTTAAAGAGACTACCCACTGTTGCCGGATTGTTCACATTTATATGGTTATATTTTAAAATAACATTCTCTACAGGGTTTCTAGTTGATTTAGTCGTATTTTTTATTACATTCCACTTGCAACTATTGCATTCTAATTTTGTTATTTGATTTGAAAATATCTGCTTTCTTGTTGTTTTTTTTATTTAAAACCTGATTTTTTTCTATTTGAAGAAATGAAAGAAAGAATTCGCTTGTTTTTACAAGATGCCCTAATCCCTTGTGTTATCCAAGAATTGCTTTTCCGTGAAATATTTATTTTTCTCATTTGAAGAGGAAGGCAAGTGTTAAATGTAAAGAAAGAGTTGAAAAAAAAAAAAAGAATTATATTTGTCGTTTGTATCAACAGTATTATAAACCGCTTCCCATGACTCTTGCATCAAGTAATCAATGAATAATTTTATTTTACTTTTTGCAAACAATCTAGTCATACGTGAATTATTTATTGTGTCAGTGATCGCATTTCTTATAATGGTAAGAATTTGTGCATCGTGGTCACTGTATCCTAAATCTTTTTTTTCAACTTCATATCGAGTAGTAGTTTTGTTAATTATAATTTGATCAATGGACTTCATCGAATTTTGTGTGATCCGTGTAGGTACATTAATTGTAATGTCTAAATTGAAGGAATTAATTAAATTGAGAAACATTTCTTTCTCACAAGATTCGACCAGAAAATCAATGTTAAAATCTCCGCATACAACAATGGATTCAAAAGAGCGATTGCTGACTTTGTTAAGTAGTTAGTTAACTAAGTTACTTAGTTAACTAAGAATATTAAGTTATACAGTGAAGTGAGGTGTAGTGCAGTGTAGAACAGAAAATGATGAAGGAAATGCTTTTACTGTTATAGTGAAGTGAAGTGAAGGATAGTGCAGTGCGGTCTTTATTGTATAAACATACAGTGCGGCTTTAGATGATAGACGTTTCTTTTCTTTTTCATGAAATTTAATGTATTAAAAACCATCCGTTTTTATACTATTATTACTGTTATTATTATTTTTATCATTTTGCATTATTATTACGATTGTATTATTATTTGCATGACATCTATTATCCTATTTATGTAATTAACTGCCACCGGGTTACACCCAATTGCAGTTTAAATAAATGTATCTTATCTTATACCTAGGAACAGGATTTATTCACTTTTTCGTTAACATGGCCCGGCAATAAGAATTTTTATGCCAAAAATTCGCTGTTACAACTTTCTCTTCTTACGAAGTAACTACGAGAAAGTAAAAATACGGTTGACATGACATAAATAGCAAAAAATTAATAGTGTTCCGCCTCTTCTTGGAGGCTTGCTGTAACATGTCATCAGTAATCACGCACTGAATACAAGAACTCAATCAGTACGCGCAGTGTGACATTAGTCGGAACAATATGATCACATATTTGAATTTTTTGTCAAAATCGAAGGTGTTGCAATACCTGTAGATTATCCCGAGTTCCTGGGCACCGAACGAAGCCATAAGTCGTCTCTCATATGGCCGGCGGTTGTAGAGTATATTCAATTTTTACGCGCATTTGAATTTTGTAATACATGTAACAACTCATGGAAAGTACATACCCTTGTAGTTGGTTCTGGACATTGAAAACCCTCTTGATTCTGTACTAACGGTATATTTACAAATACGTAAACGTACAGTACACATTTCCTCTAAAGAGTGAAACCCTGTGAATTACTTGTTTGACGTACTAGCTGTTTGTGTCGGCAAGAAATAAATTTAACACTTTCAATGTCTGTCATTGCCTAGATATCAGTGTTCTCAATAATCTGCCAATGCGCCCGTACACGAATGTAATGAATCGACAGTGATATTCACCGCTGTTCTGCTTCTATAGAGTTACCGCTTAAAATGACAAAATCGTTAGAAGGACATGACGGCCTTTCACAGGCTAATTTAAGAAATGTGCCTGGCCGCTGGTCGTGGAGCAAAGTGACCGCTTAAAAGAGGGATGATTTACCCATATCTCGTGTAAAATATAACTGATTCCACGAGAAAATGGACATTAATGGCGGTGACAGCTTAATAGGGGTAGCCATTACCTTAGGTTTCACTCGACTATGTTTAAAATTACTTATTGGACTCTTGTATTACCTTATTTGCTCTTTCACTTGTTATATTATTTTAAAGAGTTTTACGAGTGCCTTGGAAACTTCATATACATTGTCTAATCGCAAATGAGTACCAGTAGAAGGAAGTTGTAAGAATAATCGGATAGAAATATCAATATTTTTCTAGATATATCCTCTTGAATGATTTATTTATTTATTTATTTGCGTCAAAAACAGTTAAAAACTGCGTATGACGTGCTATGGGGAAAAGTGAATTGTGTGCACATTTTCAAAATTCTGCGATCTCTACACCAAGTCATATACTACTTAAATTTTAAATTTTTTGAAAGGAGAAAAAACAAACAAAAACTCCCATGTAATAAAACCTATTTTCAAGGATAAACAAGCAATAAATTTTGAATTTTGAAAGGAGAAAAAACAAAAACTCCCATGTAATAAAATCCATTTTCAAGGATAAATAAGCAATAAATTTTGAATTTTGAAAGGAGAAAAACAACAAAAAACTCCCATGTAATAAAATCTATTTTCAAAGAAAATAAGCAATAAATTTTGGCTCTTATTACTTCCTGCCGCGACAACATGGAAACGATAATTTGAATAAATGTATTTCCACTGAATTCTAGAAGACGTGCACAGAAATGAAGTTACATTTATGTCCAGAAGCAAAACAAGGGCCATCTCAGCATTTGCTCAATGGATCAGGAAACTGGACGAAAACCTGATCGAGATGGGGTCATTGATCCGAAGCTGTAGTACAATAGTTGTTACAGGTTGTTTATACTCATTTATACAGTCCAAATGGTAAATAATGCATTATGTATCATTGTTAAAATTAATGTTCCTTTTCTTGTGATGCTCAGTATAGTCTCTAATTGTATAGAAACAGTTATGCAGCAGAAACGATTTCACTTGGGATTTAAACTTTTCTATTGAATTTAATCGTTTAATGTCATCTGGCAAAGTGTTGTAAAATAATGTACATGTATTGTATGTGAATTTTTTGTAATGAGCTGTTGATACTGTCACCTGATGAATATGATTTCTACGTCGAGTGTTATAGTAATAGACTTCGGCATTTTCTGAAAATATATTCCCGCCCTTGAGCAAGTCATTTTTTACAAAAACCACTGATTCGTAAATAAAAGACACGGTAATGGTAAAATTCCTAGATTAATGAAGAGAGGCTTACATGAATCACGTGGGTGGGATTTGGTTATTATTCGTACAATTCGTTTTGTAATCTAAAGTCTGGAGCTATAAGATGTATTTCCCAGAATATTATGCCATATCTCAGGCGGAATGAACATTCGCGAAGTATACACAACGAGCAGTATGAAGGCTGACTGAATTTGCAAGAATTCTGAACGCGTAGCATAATGAACTTAATTTTGTGTTCAATTCATTTAAATGGACGTTCCATTTAAGGTTTGACTGAATTGAGAGACCTAAAAATTTTGTTGCCTTAACATCAGTCAATGGTACACTGTTCATTTTCAATGGAGCACAGAATTGTTTATTTGAAATAGAAAACTGCATTAAAACCGTTTTCTTTTCGTTTACTATTAATTTGTTATTTCGGAACCAATTTGAAACATCTGATATTGTACTATTTACGGTTTCTTTATTGCAAAGGATGTTCGTATCATCCGCAAAGAGAACCGTTCTTCCGTTTCGAATCGTCGAGGGCATATCGTTTACGTAAAGTAGGAACAGAGTAGGGCCTAAAATCGATCCTTGAGGAACTCCACATGCAACGGGCAAAGAGTCGGAAAGGTGCGTACGTAATGTTCCATCATTCCAGTAAGGTATTTCAACTCTCTGAGATCGTTGTTTAAGGTACGAACATAACCAATCTAGAGCAATACCACGAATTCCATATGAAGGTAATTTGGAAAGTAAAATGTCATGATCAATGACGTCAAAAGCTTTTGAGAGATCTAAAAATAATCCAATAGGTGCCTCGTTTTGATCCAATGATGAGGCGACATCTTTAAGAAAAGAAAATATAGCTGTTTCCGTTGATTTTGATTTTCTAAATCCATGTTGGCAATCTGAAAGCGCGTCGTGTTTAGTGAGAAAGGTTTCCATTCGTACGTAAAAAAGTCTCTCTAATATTTTTGAAAAACTGATAGAAGAGAAATGGGCCGATAATTTTAATTTCATGTTTGTTGCCTTTTTGAAAAGCGGCTTAATTTTAGCTGTTTTGAAATTATCTGAAACGTTCCAGTGCATAAAGATGCATTAAATATGTGAGTTAACGGGTGTATAATGGCATACGCACAAGTCTTTAACAAAGAATCCGGAATTCATCTAAACCGGACGAATATTTATTTTTAGTTTACCGATTATTTTGAGAATTTCATAGGAAGAAGTTTCGAAACGAACATTGTGTCTAAAATTTTAGGTGAACTGTCTGTTTTTGAGTTTTGTGCCTGAAGACCCTTAGTGAGATCGGCAGCAATTCTCGAAAAGTATTGGTTAAAGAGATTAGCCACTGTTGCCGGATCGTTCACATTTATATCGTTATATTTTAAAACAACATTCTCTACGGGTTTTCTAGTTGATTTGGTAGTATTTTTATTATATTCCACATTGCTTTTGTTTTATTATTTGAGTTCAAAATAACCTGATCGTTTTTCATGATTTTAGCCTGCCTTATGACTTTTCGTAACAATGTTTTGTATTTTTAAAATAGATAAGAAATCTTGAGATACGTCATGACGTTTAGAAATAAAGTAGAGAGTACGTTTATTTTACACGATGTTCTAATTCTTTGTGATCCAAGTATTACTTTTTCGTGAAATGTTTAATTTTCTCTTTTAATAGGAAAGCATGCGTTAAAGAGAAATGAAAGCTTTGAGAAAATAAATTATATTTTTTATTTGTGTCAATAGCGTTATAAACTGCCTCCCATGATTCTTTCAGCAAGTAGTCCGTAAATAACTTTATGTTAACTGAAGTAAATGCTCGGCACATGCGTGTTTTATTTATTGTGTCAGTATTCATGTTATTAGTAATTGTAAGAATTTGTGCATCGTGGTCACTGTAACCTAGATTATTCGTTATTATTTCATATCTAGTTGTGGTTTTGTTAATTATAATTTGATCTATTGCTGTTTGTGATTTAAGAGTATTCCGTGTAGGTACGTTCACTGTAATATCTAAATTAAAAGAATGAATTAAATTCAGAAACTGCTCTTTTTCGTGGATTCGCTCAGAAAATCAATATTGAAGTCTCCACATACAACAATGGATTTAAAAGAGAGATTACTAATTTTGTTCAGAGTTATCTCTAGATTTTCTAGAAATTGAAATAATCTACAGCTTGCTTTGTTGGAGGTCTGTAGATACAAAGTAAGATAATTTTGAGCGTAGTAAGATGTACAACTGTTATTTCAAAACTTTTTCAACTGCATATAAATTGAATTCTGACAAGAAGGTAGAATCAATATTATTTCTACATAAATACACGAACCTCCGTAAGCAGGCCTTTATTTGATTCCCTTGCTCTACAATAAGATCCTGCAAGGTAAAACTAGGAATTTGGAGTGTGTTTAGATCATTATGAGATAACCAATGTTCTGTAAAGCAAAGAACATCTATTTGACTGAGATCACACTCTAATGCTGCCTCGATAAATTCAATTTTATTTGAAAGAGATTGCACATTATGATGCATTATTTGAATCTTTTGCATGTACCTACACGGATGCTTTTTTGCTGCATCTGACTGTAGTTGCTATTTATTTATCTCATTTTTACCTCGAGTGCGTGGTCGAAGGAAGTATCGTGTCCCAGCAGTGTTAGGGGTGAGGAGGAGTGGTTACGGGGAAGGATCTTTTGCATGGTAAGGATGTGTTGCAAGTTCGCTACGAGTGCATGTTTTCCGACAAGGTTCAAGTGAAGACCATGCCGGTGAAGTGTTTTTCTGAGAGAAAGTTAAGCTCAAATAATTTAACATGTGTGCCTCTCAGATGCAGTTTTAATTTGTTGTTTGCGTGTCTAATTTCTTTGCACAGTGTTGGTTTGTTGTACCAGAAGGGCAGAGTCGAGATTACAATGTTCGTGTTTTGGGCGGCACGTTGTAGTTTGTCAACATGTTGCTCAGGTGTAAAGTGACCACCCAAATTGATGTCATTCTGCCCTCCTATGATGATGACTGTATCCCGTTTGGTGAGAGTTTTTGTGTGGGTGTCCAATTCACTGATCACGTCGGCAAACCTCCCGTTAGGTTTAAACACACACATGACAGAGAAATTGGATGGGAGTTTATGTCATTCTGCCCTCCTATGATGATGACTGTATCCCTTTTGGTGGGCTCAGTAGGAATGTCCTTGTTTACTTGTGGGCCAGGTTGCGCAACTCTACGTGTCTTTGATGATTGATGTATTGTTAACCGCTATACCGTGTTAACAGTATCATTCGAAAATATTCATTCATAAATGAACGAATGTATTACGTGCTCGTTTGCTATTTACCACTTCCACACTCAATATTGATACTCGATGTGCGTCGCCCCTAGTTGTTGCTGTGCTGAAAGGTGTACTGACCAACAACTTAGTTTGAAACATGATTAGAAACTGATTAGAGTTTTGTCCAGTTGTTCGTGGTCTACGAAGCAATTGCTTAAATGATATTTTGATTTGTGTCAGGGCAAGAAATGAGTTTTCCAAAATAAAATAATACAAACTTTCATTGTTTTCGACGTAAGATAGATAAATAAAAACATTTGTATCAACCTCAACTTGGAATTCCCGTTTGCTTTTCCTGCGTGATGTTAGCTATACGGAATCGGACTTTGCATATTTGTATTTGTATATAACCCGGCAACCATTGATTCAAATACCACGCAAATGAATATGCATAGTTGAATATTCCGTGCACAAGTCAAGTGAAAGGGGATAGGTAGGCAGGTGTGCGAGAGGAGGGTGAGGCTAGGTGGGAGGGGCGGGAGGGGTGGGAGAAGGAGGGGAAGCCAGTCCGGCGCGTGGCCGGCGACGACCTCTGGGCCGAATGCTGGCGGGGGTGGGCGAGCGGGCAAGCGGGCACGGAAGGAGCTGGGAGGGCGACGGCCACGAAGCGACGGCGCCTGCGCAGTCGCACACCTCGCAGCCTTTGACGTGCTCGCCCACACTCCCCGCCCCTCACCTGCCCTCGCCAGTCATTAATACAGCCTTGCTCCTCCTGTAATCTCATTTGTGCTGCCTTATCAAAGGGGGAGCTTAGAGGTGCATATCGGTATCTTTACCATCAAACCACCAGTCATTAATACCGCCTTCTCCTCCTGAAATCTCATTTGTATTGGCTTATCAAAGAGGGCCTTAGGTGCCTATCAGTCATTTTACCATCAGACCACCAATCATCAATCCTTCTTCCTCCTGTAATCTCATTTGTGCTGCCCTATCAAAGAGTGATCTTAGAGGTGCATATCGGCCATTTTACCATCAAACCACTAGTCATCAATACAGCCTTCCTCTTCCCGTGATCTCATTTGTGCTGGCTTATTAAAGAGTGACCTTAGTGGTGAATATCGGTCATTTTATCACAAAAAGTGTCAACTCGTCTCGTATTTTCAAATGGCGTTTAAACGATGACAGAAAAGCTGACTTCTGAAATTCTCGCCTTTTGTCCTAGTCTGCATTTCAATGGAGCCACGCCATATATGTGTATATATATATATATATATATATATATATATATATATATATATAGACACACACACACACACACACACACACATCTTCACGAATGGGAACTCGAATAAAGTAGTTTTTGAAAGTATGAAAGTTAAAATTATTCTTCCTTTGATTAATGACACTCAAATATCCATTTTTTAATGATGATTATACCATTAATTCAATTAAAAAATATAAACACGTTTCAAAATTTGCTTTGCCAACTGCAATCAGATGATCTTGTAAATTGGAGGAACGAGGTAAAAATTCACACCAATGATAAGGAATATAAGCATAATGATAGTTCATCATTATGTTAAATGGAATTCTAATACTATATGGAAGTCATAGATTATAACTACTGAAAGGGAAATTTGTCACAGCATCTAACAACATATTTCGGTGCTAATGAATTTTACCTTTTTACTTGTATAACTGGGCATCAATATGGATTATTTCCTCGTTCCTTCAATTTACATGATCACCTGATGAAGAAAGCAGACGTGCTTACATTTTTTAAACTGAATTAATAGAATAACCGCAATTAAGAACACGAATCTTCGAGTTTCTTCATCAAAGAAATAATATTTATTTATAATACAATTTAATAAGGCCAATCAAATAAAAACAAATTATCTCAACGTTAATGTTGGGAAAAATTAGTCTAAATAAAATTCAATGAAACTTTCTAATAATCAGTTTGACTTAGAAGTAAAGTGCACATTAGATTGCATTATATTAATATGAAATTGCAAGCATGTGAAAATAGGGTAAAGCATTCAACAAATACAAAAATAAAAATTGTATTAACAATGTGATGGCACGATTTGTTAAGATATGACTCATCTTCATTTGCTAAATTCCGAGATAAATTCCAAATTAAGTAAATTTAATTCATATGAATACAAAAATAGTCAGAGTAATGCAATTACTTACCCCGACGCACAGTTTTTGGTATACTTGTTTATGGTCGATTTCGGAGTGATATGCATGCAATATTTGACAGAAATAATGTGTATAAAATACCAGGGCCTGCTGAAAGATAGGAATGGAGAATGGTAAGTGAGAAACTAATTTAAGATAAAATAATGTGGACTCAGGAAGCAAGAATAAAGCATAAAATTAGACACTTTTGAATTGCTTGTTTGGCAATAGTGGGTAGGTGAGTGAGTGACATTACATACGGTAACAACGAAGGGATTTTTGGTTGAGAGGTAAAGGATGAGAGATAAATATTAGAAGTATTATTTAAAAAGGAAAAACTCAATTCACACCCTGAGAAAAGAGCTGATGGTAACATTGTAAAGTGAGAAGGTCGTAGGGGGAAAATTTGAGGGCTGGATCAGTTCCCGTGCACCAATCGAGACATACGAGGTGTCATTCGATGCGCCTCTGCCTCCTAATTAACACTGATAATTCGTTCTCGGATCCAGTCAGAAGATTCAGTGAAATTTACAAATATCAAATACACGCGAAACATTTTGCGTGTTTGTCGTTGCGATCTTAGCGGGTGTGCCGGAAATTAAATCAACGCCACCTAAATAGATCTATGTGGGTGGCGTTGATTAAACTCTAGTGCCCAAAGGCATGTTTTCGTTCAATATGCCATAATTTTCTTTCACGACATTGGCAACACTGATGATATCTGTAAGTGAACAAGTTAATTTGAACACAACAAGAGAATCGCGCGGCACATTTCATTTCCATTTTTTTTCCGAAGACCTATAACTATATTTAAAAAAATAAATTTGCAAAATCCTACGGACAGTTTTGGCATGCATCATATTAAATTAAAAGAACTTCATGTGAATACGGAAAAACAGAACTGTGAGTGATGTTAGAAAATGAATGAACATTTTTACGTTCGTCTCACTTTTACCTTCTTAGGTGTGCAAATATCGATTTTCAAATGAATGTGATCCAGAATTTATTCCTATTAACCTTAACTAACACATTGTTTGGAACATACAAAACAGTCGCCTTTTAATGTTTATATACATTAGCATACAAAACGCTTAATAGAGCAATCGCATAAATGGAAGTGAACACAAATTAGACTGATATTTTTGATACAGTGGCATCCTTCTCATATTAAAGACAATGAAAACAGTCCTTTTTCTAGTTTAAATATATTTATTTTTATTTTGCCTATAAACAACGACGTTTCGCAACCAAAATGGCCGCATCTTGAGGTGTACTGTAATACAGATTTATATTTGTCTCCTCTGTTTAACAAATTACAGTGGGTTTGTGAAATTTTAATTACTTCAAAAAATAGGGGAGAAAATATGGAAGTATGAAACATCCGGGGAAGAATCAAATGTAGTTGGAGAAGATTTTGCGACAGAATTTTTGGAAATAATTAAGAATAATCTTATATTAGCATTAGAAAATAACCCAGAAAAACAGCTTACAGATCTCTGTGCATTATTGTGAAGATTAGCAGAAATTGTAAAAAATATAGCGGTGCGAAACTCTAACTATTCGCATCATCAATACCTTCAAGTATTTTTACGGCAAATATAATTTTGAAATTGCAATATTATCAGATCATATCCGGTATTGAGGTAACATACAAGGCCATTGGATGTTGGAAATTTTTGAAGGGAAGTATAACATTATCAGCTACTATGATTCAATGCAAATACTGTAAGAACAAATCTACGCATGAAAGAAATGAAGTATGAAAGACATTTTCACCATATGAAAGTACTTTAAAACTTTACAGTGTTGGCGGCGCCACATTCAACTGTAGGAGAAAGTGAGCAAGAAACAGTTCGCCGAGAACTGCAAAGGAGTTGTACGAATAACATGAATACATATTACATTACATTGGTGGCAGTGCTTGAACAGCAGAATGTTAGTAGTGAAGTATGATACTGAGGATCTTTTATGAGTGAAGTTTTCCACGTTCATACAAAGCTTAGTGCAAATTATCATTCTCAGATACACTATTTGATTATCTAATGACTTGTGACGAGAAGGAAATCACACAGTTACTAGGAATCAGGGTTTGATGAGTGTAAGAAATTAATATCCTTCCCCAGTTTTTATTTCTCGTCAGTACCAAATACACCTGTCACAATGGATCTGGTAAAACGCTCCATTCCTGCAGGGGAGAGACATGGAAATAGGTTTTCCGAGAGAAACTATGTTCACGCGATAAGCGAACACGGGGGTATGTCTGAAGCCCCCGGTGATTTCCCACGCTCTACTGCAGTTGCTACTCGGATGGGCGTCTCCGCGCACCCGGCCACATCGCCCGCTCCCCAGCCCGCCTCCGCCCCCGCCCCGCCCCCGCTCCCGCCTCCGCGCCGCCCCTGCCTCTGTCCGCCGCTCGCCGCCCTCCGCCCTCCGCCAGCTGGGAGCCATCACCTCTGCTTCGGAAGCCTCACTCCAGGCTAAATTTAAATTAGTCAACTTCCATGAGGTCGGGGGACCCGGGCGCGCGACGCCCAGAGTCTCCGTAGTCAGTCAGCGCTAATTTTAAACCGACAACTGCACCCGAACCACGGACGCGCGCTGTTCAGGCGCTGACACTGGGTTGTCCGGCAGTGGCCGGCCGCAGGCCCCGCCCGCAGGCCCCGCCCGCAGGCCCCGCCCGCCCACCGCCTGACGGATCGCCCGCCCCGCTGCGCCCGCCTGCGCCTTTGGGGCGATGCCTCGCCGCTCACTGACCTACACACGCTAACACTCGCCCCTCCCACTCGCTTGTTGTGCGATTAAATGGTATCCGTATTGTAAACGTAGGTCGTAATAGTTACGTATGATATTCGTATCGGAACACGTCTTATTACAATACGAGATTGGAAAATTTTCAAACGAGGTCGTTAGACCGAGTATTGTAATAAGATGTTATGATTGTATAACGTTTTATCCTCTTCGGAAAAACTCAAATATATGAAATATTGACTATTTTTTTCTTCTGAGAAATGTGGCCGACTCATGTGACGTATTTTGTTGATCGAGGGTAGTGGGAGGCCGTGGATGATTTTAGCATTAAAGACAAAAGAACGAGAAATGGAGTCGTGTAATCAATGTTTATAGTAAATAGATGTTCTTGGAAGTGTTCACTTTTGTTAATAGTATGTCTTGGAATATTACAACATTGAGTGCTCTAATAACGTTTATTAGGACACTTTTTTTCAGTTTTCTAATGTTTCACGTTAGAACATCAAAGTGGAAAAAGTAAGTTGCAGTACAGGTTTCACTAACAATAAGGTACAGCATTGGTTGTTGGTTGTTGCTTTGTGACCGGCGATATCAGGAGTGCTTTAAATCTCTGAAAGACACGTCTTCATGAGACTGCATGGGCCTCATGGGCCCAAAGGACGGGTCTAAGCAAATCTCTTTAATTTGTACCTGTAGATCTGCTTAATAACTCTTTATTTCCGCTGTGAACTAATAAAATATTAACAGAATGACGACATACAAGTGAACCATTTCAGATTCTAAACAAGAACACATCAGTGGGTTCCTCGTAATTTTAACAATAAATAACTCCTTTACCATACTGGCCTTGAAAACGTAGAAAGTGTTTTGTGTATATTATTGCGTCGTGCAACCTGTGTATCATCGCAACTTTACTTGCATACTTGCATTTCAAACACTCGAAGCGCTGTTGCGGGCCCAGGAGATCTTTAGTAACATTTGTGATCAGCGATTGCACTGCAATTCTGAGGGTTCTGACATCCTAAAATCGAAAGAATGACAGAACCGCAGGCGATGCAGGACTACCGTAATTTTCACCCCAATTCTGTCAATTAACACTTTGCGTTTTACGTTTGCACTTTACATTTTTCCTCCTTTGAATCCGAAAAACATGCCAAAAAACATGTCACATCCCGCATACTATCTTTTACTGTATAAGTTTCACCCACTACATGCAAATGTGGTATGTTGCTCATTACACCATTTATTATGTACCCTACTATATAAAGTGTTATACATCTTTGCTGCAGTTTAGGAGATAAATTAGTTGAAATGATAACTGTAACAGTGCGAAAATACTGTTTTATTCTGACTATGAAGAAAGCAATAACAATTTCATTTATATAAGGAACCACGTTGAAGCAATTGAATTTTCTATTTAAGAAAGATAGTATAGTATAGTATAACTAGACTGTTATATTTAGAAGCATAACAAATATTGTACCACTTTATTATATTATGTAATCTTCATAGTCATTAACTGAAAATAAAAGAAATGTATTGATTCCAAACACAAAGTCGATGACCCTACATGATTTGGACACAAATCTTACACAACTTTCAAAAAGAAACATTTTGAACATAAAACATAAAGTGGAATACATACACAGGAAATTCAAAGCACAAAACGTAAATGCAATTCAAAACACAAGTAAATTACATCAACAAGAACTACTGCGGAAACATGGAAACTGAACTGAACATGGAACTGCTGAAACATGGACATTGAACAAAAGGGATAAATGTAGGTTGATTGTCCTTGAAATGGACCACTGGAAAAGGTGCTGCCAGGTGTTCAGATTGGATCGTATTAGAAATGAAACAATAGGATTGATTATGACAAATGAACGTAGAGAGTAGCATTTTGGATTCAATTGGAACAAAACGATTAAATTGGTATGGACATTTCCAGCGTATGGAAAGCAGTAGGTGGCCTAAGAAGATTTGGGCATGGACACCTCCAGAGCGGAGGAAGCATGGAAGACCACCAAGAAGTTGGAGATAAGACGTCCAAGAAGAAATGGAGGCAAGAGATCTCAATGATGGAGGCTGGGAAGATCGAAAGAGGTTGAAAATGAGATGCGAGAAGAGGCGACAGCCTTAAACAATAAAATTTTGTTTCTGTATGGTTTAAAATATCCAAAATCGTTGGCGAAGGGAGACGCTGTACGTAGCAAAAACCCGGTGGCCCTCGCTGCGCCCTCCTCCAGGTCCACCCGCTCTGTCACGCTTCTCCCTTGCCCGTCCTTGCCACGGAACCCCTGCCACCCCTGCCACGGAACCCCCAACTTTACTGTTAATATTTGTAAAGTTATTTCTTACGACTTGTAGGTGTATTTCACGTATATAATATGACATGACATCTTTTTTACGTAAACAATTTTTAAGTATCCTTCCTCATAGTTCTTGTTCCAATCAACGAAGCGTTTTGGGCCGCCAAATCGTATCTGTTCATTATCATGCAAATAATACAAAAATTAAATCAGGTTTACAAAAAAATATTTATGAACTAACAAAGCGTACTGCATTGGTTGCTCATCCACCTTGTTTAATCCGTGACCCTCTTGCTTGATAACCGTTGACATTGCACCTCTACTCCATAACTTATCAGACATGTACCTATTGTCGCAGCTAGCTCATGTTTTATGTAAGCTCCCAATGCAAAACTCCGCATATGGTCTACCGAATTTTTAACACATGTAATTATATACATTTTTTAAAGATTTAAACTTAATGTAAGTAAATTTTTATATTGTGATCTTAATTGTCAATTAAATTGTAACCATATAACTCTGCATACCAGTAACATCTCTTGACAAGATGCACATATTGTGTACGAAACGTCGAGGAGTAACAGCAATAAATATTTAGCAAGAAATTTGCGTGTAGCCTGTTTTTTTTTATTTATTCAAAATTCAACTAGTACATGGCTTAGTGTAGGGATCACATAATTTTGAAAACGTGCACAGAATTCACTCACGAAGACTTTTTTTCTGGGGGCTTTTTCCAGCTGTCGTGGGGATGTCGGTTTTGGCTATCGACTCCGCATACAAAATCATGTCTCTCAGGGGACGCATATTAACATTTTACTCTCGACAAACTTGCGGGTTCCTTAGTCTGCGGTCAGCAGACTCACATGGCCTTCTGCGACAAGACACATACAAAGATGAAAGACAAGGGACAAACAACCACGGCCACAGCGAGACTCGAACCCGCGTTCCCCCGACAGAGGTGCTGATTCGGCACTCGCTCTAGTCACCTCGGCCACGCAGGTCGGCAACTCAAGAAGACATCAAGTACCTAAAGGACACCACATCTGAAAGTGAAAGCAGAATGAAATACTTGAAATGTTGGAGAATGGTGAAAGAAGACAAGCAAACTAAGGTGGAAAGTGTAACGTACCATCCTGGGGCATTTTAGAACTAGTGAATCTTAACATGGCTTTTCCCTAAAGTTCGTTTTTCTCTTGTTTGCTCAACTTGAAACATCATAACTCTTCTTATTTTGAAGATATCTTTATGATTGTTTTTTATTTAATAGCAGAAAGTCAATTCTTGTCCCTAAATCTCAAATTGTTGTAGAAAACAACTTATTAACAAGAATAAATTATTCTGTTAATCAGTATTGTTACCAGTGATTTTTTAACTTTTAATTCAAATCCCTGTAAAGTACATTCAAGTCCCTTATCGATCTTCAAGTATAGGTTCAGGCACTAAAGTATATTCCATTCTAATCCCATCCAACACAATCCAATCCAAATAAAAACCTTGAAAAGGAATCATAAAAAAATGTTTAACGGTTTATAGTTATGATTTTAAAAAATACCCGATTTTTTCAAAGGAATAAGGGCACATCGGATGAAATAATTAAAATATTTTTTTATAAATTGTTTTGTTAGTACATAATACTACCAGTAAGCATATTTAAATTCAAATATTTACTTCAAATAAATTTTTTAAAACTCAGGTGGATGGGTACCTTAATGTTGGCAGTAAATCGAACATAATGAAGCTAAATCAAAGAAACATTGTAGATATGGGGAAGAGTGTTCATGATAGGTAAAATATTGTGTGTGATAATGATGCAGTAGTAATAATGGAGATACGTAATTATCTATAGTACTTATTATTACAGTTATAAATGAGTGTATTATTACCAATATATGCAAATATTTCTGTGAATGTATACCCTGCCTTCTAAAGTAAATTGTCCTTTCGAGCTTCTACGAGGACTCAAAAAAGCTGAACGAACCTATTTAACGTCAGTGTGTTATCTTTCTTGAAAATCTTGAAGTTCAAGAATAATATTATTTATACTTCAGAACGAAGGCTGTATAAAAGTTCAAGCAGCTTAAATAAAATCATTAAAACCAGCGGCGCATCCGGGGGGGGGTCTCAGGGAGCTTTAGCCTTCCCACCGCGAGAAGCCGATGACGCATATTCACTATTGTAGTTTTTAATTTTCTATTGCAGCTAAAACCATCATCCCAATTGTTACATAACTATATGTCAAATAATAAAAATAAAATTTAAATTAGCATAGATACCAAATTCAGAAAACAATATGTGTAATAAGTGCCAACAATATATGTATAGAGCCCTCTTCTAGAAAAGTCCTATTTAAGGTTTGGAGTTCGCGGAGTCAGCTCGGGGATGATTTTAAATCAACTTTTTAGGAAATTTAAAGAAAAGTATCCCTTATACCTAAAAATTGTAGCCAACGAATGAACAACGATCGTCCAACAAAGTTATTAATTACAGACCACGCGGGAGAACTGTGTCAGGAAGACCACGGACACGATGGTAGGCAAGGCATCATGAATGGTAACAAGTCAAAAAGTCCTAAATCATGAAAGAAAGGAGTTTGAAAGAGACTGTCCGGAATTTAAACTCTTGGCGACAAAGTTTCACGAAACGAACATTTCCGAAAAGAGACATTTTCATCAATTGTTGATTATGAAGGAGTGAAATTATTTGCTTCGTTTTAGCTTTTTATGCTTGAGAGAAAGAAATATCCATCCAGCTTCACTGAAAATACAATAAGTATTTTTTTTTCAGTGCATTAAGTAATCACAGCTCTGCGAGGTAAATTTTGGAACATGACTTGCTCGCATGTGTGACGAGGTTACGGAGGACAAATACAATATGTACTTCTGTTTATTTTCCGGTTTCTAGAATTTTTCCGTATCGCCGTAATAATTTTCAGAAAACAAATAAAATTTAACTTCAAGCAAATCATATAATCATGACAATATTCGAATGAGAATAAAATTCAAATTAGATTTATTATGCAATCATTTTACGATTTCCGAAACATCTTAGCCGCAGTCTTCACGAATAAACACATAAATTTGAAATAAATATTTTAATTTCTCCACCACCTACATTTTTTTCATTGTGTAGCTTTTTGTTTGCACCCCCACCAGAAGCGGTTTTCGTTAACGGGGGATTGGCGTCAATCTTTACCTCTGGCGAGCACTTGCTCTCGCTGACGGCCGTCGGAAGCGCTGGCGCCGCCGGGGAGAATCGAGGCCTGGCCGTCGCGCCGGCGAAGGCGGAAACGCTGTGGGAATAAGAGCGGCGGCGGCGGGGGGGGCGAACGCGGTTGCGGCGCTGTGCCAGAGGCACCGAAGAGGTGCTCGTTATTTTCTTTGTGTACACTCGAGGTCGCAAAGGCGACATCTTGCGCCGCTCACAGGCCGCCTCCGCTGCCACCTCCGCCGCCGCCTCCGCCGCCGCCTCCACCGCGCGCGGCGAGTGCGAATGTTTTCCCTCCATCAGCACTGTTTGGACAAGAAGAGCCGACATTTCATTGTCAAGACATCCGTCCCACTTCCTCGTAAACGGACTGCGGCGCCGGGGAAGCATGTTTTCTCGTAATATCTGTATTGGAGAAATCACTTTTAGGGAGACGACCCTTATAGTAGGAAGCTTTTCAGTAAGACCAGGTGCGCCATTCAGCATGAAACGACAGAGGCGACGAATTTGAACGGAAGATGTTTTTTTTTACTATATAATGACGCTTGCGTAAATTCGATCACCATTTGTGTGCGAATAGGGAGACTGTGACGCATCATAATATCAAGAGAGACTCGCATGTATTGATAACTAAATATTTAAATTTAGAGAATATTCTTAATTCCGAATACTGAGTTTGAAAAAGTATCTCTTGTGAAATAGAATTGAAAAATGTATAAAAGATGTATGATAAATATTACATCTACTATTATTTCATTTCTAGATTATTCAATACCGCAATAACTCTCAGAAACCAGAAAACGATCTGAAAATTTAATTTAATCTAAATAATATCTACGTGATTTCAGCCGAGAACTTGTAGTAATACATTATTACATATGAATGATAAGTGGTAATGAGACCACAATATATAAAGTTTATGTAGTGCATTTTAACACATATTAAACCAGAGAACTTTCAGGGTCAATTTCCCCGTCTTTAGAGGTCCCAAACGAGCAATATTAGTGTTCAGGTAACGTGATCAAAGAAGAGTGTAAAGATTCAGGATAGAGTTCCATATTCCAGGTTAATGTTCCATCGTAAACGGAGTTCCAATATGAAATATACCGGCGCACCATGATAACCCATCTGCCTCTTGGTCAATCAACCTCATGGGGAACCCACATAACACCCGATCCTCACGCTCAGGTAGCTCTTCAGCTAAGATATTATTGCGTGAAGCAGCCCATGGGATCACCTCGGAGGTTATATCATTTTATGAATTACGGAGCTAATTATTCAGTGCGCACAAGGTACGTCACCATGGTACGCTAATTATTAGTAAGATCAAAGGAATTGGTAATGATTAAGATTTAGAAGTGACACACGAAGATCTGGGAACGCCTTCATGCTATAGAAAACTGAAAATAGCCTGCCTCACGCGGTACTCAAATCCAGAGATCTGGTGTTCGCGTACGAAGCTGCCCCTGCCCCATATCGCCATGCCAACAGGCCGGCACCAAAATTGAATAGATGTTATTTTTAATAGCCTACTTCACGGAATATTTCCTTAAAATGAATCGCTGATGCGCACTTCATTGTTAGCTTACTGACTTGTGAACCCCTTGGATTCGATCCTGGCTGATTTTTAAAGGGTGGAAAATCTCACGGTAGGCATTTCATGCTTGTGACATGGCATGTAATAGAACCGCGCCAGGTGCCAGGCAAAATTACATCCTTCCGTAGAGAGATGAGATCCCGTCCTAACTAGACCTTACGTTTTCCAAACCAAAAAAACGGATCGAATATAGTTAACTGAGATCGACATGTGATGGAGAAGTGAGAATCACACCCAGGCGCTTAAGGGGGCTCCTGCTCGAATTCACGGGCGCAGAACTGTGGTCGTGAGCCGCCAATGGCCGCATCCCCACAAAAGAGTAAGATAAATAAAAATAAAAATTCTTGGTCATTGTAGATATTCCACAGATTGTGTTAAAGAGAGTAAACCATACACATCGCTTATTAGACCTGATCTGTGAATCGTCAACTTTTAAAAATAACGATTACAGTATCTTTATGTTTAATCTTTGCGTGGCATTTTTCAACCAGTTTAATATTGGAATTGGACGTGACAATACCACCACGCGATCAATTTTGTCCGTGACGTGGCGTCCAATAATTCGTGACGTGGCTACCGGAGGCAGTGTGCGTGGACTTGTCCCGGGGCGGCACGGCCCCGGCCGCCTCCGGCAGCGGGGCGACTCTGCACGGGAGCCGAGCGGGAGCAGGAGCCGGCGCGGAAATGACACAGGAGATTCGGTGAACACTCTCGTTAAGGCAGCGCCCTCTCCTTTTGTGCGTCGCCCCTTCGTGCAACTTCACGGCTCCCAGCGGCCGCGTTCTGTTGCGGCGCTCGTCAGCGGGAGCCGCGCCGAGGAATGCGCTCCGTGACGACGCGCTGCCGCGCCGCGCCGCGCATCTTCGCCACTCTGTATCTATTATCTACGGCGTTATGACTCCTCCTCCTCCCCCCTCCACGATGAAACATGCAAACGTGCGTGTCATAACAGATGGCCGGTTGGAGTGACGTGAAAGGGTGGAGCAAAGGGCGAAGAGCATTTCCTCCGCGTTTTATTCCGAGGTGTGTTTCAAGGCGGGGCTTCCTAATGGAATGGCTTGTCCAGGAACCTGAAAGAGCCTTCTTGACAGGCGATGCCGCCACAAAAAGAGGGCGGTGCACGCCGCCCCGCCCCGCCCCGCCCCGCTCCGCCCCGTCTCCACGCCACCCCTGTCCGCGCGGCGGCGGTGGCGGCGGACGCGGCGGCGAGGGTGACGCGCGGGCGGTGCCCCGGCAGCCCCCCCTCCCCGCACCCCATCCTCGCTCCACCATCACAGACGTTCCCTCAGGGGCCGCCGCTCGCCCTCGCGGGGAGGAAAGGAATTGTCATCACCGCGGGCCGGATGTCGATGATCTACAAATGGATGAAAAAAGGGAATAAAGTAAACAAAAACACGCCTGCAAATGAGGGAAACACTCAGGAAGGGCTGTAATGACTTTCTTTTAAATCAATTATCCAAAAATGGGCAAAAGTGACATATTGCTGAAAGTCGGAGGTTATTCGTAACAACTTCCAAGTGTGCGATATAAATTGATAAACCACATCCGATATAAGTGATTGCAGATATCTGGAGTAATGGACTTCGAGGGTAAATATACACTTCCATAGTATTGATGTCAATGGCCTTCTCTCCACGAGTAATATTTTCACATAGTTCCATAGTTTATTTTCTCTTCCTAAAATTCAACATCTATAATAAACAGAATAAAATCACCTATTAACCTCACAATTTGTTGTCTTTATTTTCATTTTTTATTAACATACCATCATTTATTCTGACTTATTTTCGCCAAGTAAATTGTAGAGCAGTTAATTGTAGATCGGTTAATTGTTCTAACACCTGCACATAAAAAATCATCCCTGAGCTCAGTGCTTTTGGTATCCGCGTGGGAAAATAGTCACTACGCGCCTGATAGCTCCTCACATTAAGTTTCTAGTCGCTTGCACAGAGAGCACTAACATTTTGAAGGATGTCAGAGTTCACCATTTTTGTTCACGAAAATGATATATTCTGTTATAATTGTGTTGTTTCCTTTCTTACAGTTTTGACATTTCGACGTTATGGCTTTAATCGTTGGAAAATTGGCACTAGATACCCCTCCGCATGATCATAATAGTGGGATCTCATATTCCGACCTCAAATCTACGCAGTTTATGAAAAGTGGTTTACTATAGTCTCCTTTAATGACATTTTTCATGTATTATATTCATAATTAAGCAAGTAGAAATATGTTATATACTAAAAATTGGTATTATGTTTTTTTTTTTTTTAAAAAAGCAAATGTTCACTATTTAAAATCACAGTTTTAATTAATTATATTTTAATACAGTTTATTAAGCCGCAGATTTTTACTTTTTCACATGCTACGTACGTACGTAGTAAAAATAAAGATTTGTCACGCTACAGCGTAAGGTAGCGATTTTTCGATAGTAAAAAGCTAATTGTGGCCCCTTGTACCGAATAAGGGAAATTCTTGTTCCTGCATGCAATGAATTACTTCCTCTAACACGTTGGTTAATAAGAATTCGCGTTTTATGAGTCCTTCATACCGAAAAAATGGTTTACGGAAACCGTCTATCTGTCTGCCCACCTGTGGGCAACACTAACACCTAAACCATTCACAGAATTTTCTCCAAAATTGATAATACCCGATGGATCGGTTATTCGGTGTTTCCGGGCGCGTCAACTGTTATGGACATTATTCCCGTAGGTATAGTGCATGCTTTTATCACGGCAGGTGGCGGTGATCTTCACCCTCTGGATAATACGATTCTATCTCAATCTACACGTCGATTTGCAGGGCTTTCCCGTCCAGGTATCTCTTAAAGGAAATGTGATGTAAAAAATCAGATCTTTGCGAGAAAATGAGAAGTTTTCATGTATTTTTGGCTAAAATTAATGCAAATTATAAAAAAAACATTGTCTCAAAAACGGCACCAATTTTATTCTCCAAAGGTTTGCACGGACAGAATAAAGAACGCTTAACACAGTGGCGTAGTATCATTTACGTTGAACTACCTGAATGTTTGAAAAATGGAAAAGTTAGAAATAATGCGAGACGTATGTGCTGTTGTAGGACCACTAGTTTCGTTACCAGTGCCAGGCAATTAAGAGTTTTTCTGTGGAAAGTGCTAGCGCACGATTACAATACTCTCTTTTCTTTCGAGCAAGTGCGAGAAGTAAAAACGAAAGCTATGGAAATTGCCAAGGGACTAATACGATGAAAACGTGAGGTGAAGCCAGTATTTACGATTAAATATTTGGTAAAAATCTCTGAGAAGCTCGGGACAGAGAAATATAAGGAGCAAATAATTAAAAGGCATAGAACTGCTGGCTGCCTTAAATATTCTATAAGGGATAACAAATATTTCCAAAAGAACAGCGAGAATACATTATGACATAAAGTTTTATTTACTACTAGCTTCTGGAGCAGAAGCAAGAAGTGAAACTACAACCGATCACGTCATCGCCTTCCCTTATTAATTTGTTTTGAATTTTGGATTTTGAACGAAATTGGATTTAGAACGTTTTACCTCTTCGATAGATTCTTTTCCGCAGCTCTGATGCGTTGAAAAGACCATCGGAGGTGAATGTCAGGGTAGTTTATTAAAAGGTTGGCTTTGTAATTACTTAACGGTTTTTGACCAAGCCACAGAAAATCATGCAATATGCTTAATATTTTAATACATGATCTCTAAAATAACTTATAACCACTAGATATCGTATAAAAATGTTTGCAGAAGAAGGTCGTTAAAGGAGCAACTTATGTAAATTTCTGTTCAAACAAATAATACATTTCTTCACTTACGACAAAATTTGTGGCAAAATTAAATTGTCCAATAGACGTAGGGGACAATAGGCAACCCGGCCATCAGTTAATGGAGCTGAATAACAGCGCCAATAGTTTTCGACAATATATACACATGGATAGAGTGTAAAATCCATAATTAACAACGCTAAAGGCTGGAAAAATAGAGAGGAAATGTGTTCAGAGAACTAGTAAGTAATCGAGGCGGTTCCATTCTTAAGTGTTTCATTGAGAAATCGCCAGAATTTCTGAAATTTCATTTTGTAGATTGAAGAAACATATTCCACTTATGTTAAAGCAAGTACAATTAGACGCAATGTGTTATGCTTATTAACAACTGAGAGAATAAACAAATTAGGTGATAAGAAATAATATTGCATTTAAACACAATTTGGGCAGGTCATTAGAAGAGGCGGGGAATGTGACATGTGCATGCAGATCGTGTGTAAGCTATTTCTAATATTTTATTAATAATAATTTATGAGAAATATAAGTCGTGTGCTATCTCTAAAACTTTGTTCTTTTACAAATAATACTTGTACTGCTTTACATCAACTAACGGGAAAACAAATTACGTAGTTGTCATAGAACCTGCACGTGCTCAAATCCTTGTCCTAATGCACGAAAAGAAGAATATACTTATGTATTTAAATAGCGTTCGTACAGAAATTCAATATTTTTCTTCCGTTCTTGCTGAAGGCACTTTACCATAGGCAAAAGCAAACAAAGACAAAAAGCCATGTTGCCGCAAGCTACCACAGCTTCGAGTGAACAGGTTTGTGGTTATTCGGAGACATCATGTGGGAGCCACCATTCGAAAGTTTCAACATTTTTGTCCTTCTCGACATTATGCCTACTCTTGATTTCAGAGCAGCAACACATCATTAAATTCTTGATCAATTAGCCAAGTAAGAAAATATTATGTAGCATAAGAGTATAATTTTTCTCTCTCTCTCTCTCTCTCTCTCTCTCTCTCTCTCTTTCGGAGTGACTGCCATTGAATTTTTAGTATTATTTCAATAAAAACTAATGATACAACAGAAAATTATTGTCTGCTGATAGATTAATAATTCCGGGCGCATCAACTTCTAAGGTCATTTGTCCCGTAAGTGAAGTGTCCCGAATGTTTTGTCGCAAGAGGTAGTGGCGATCTTCCCCCGCTGGAGATCAGATCCGTCACCGACCTACCCGTCGGTTTGCTGGACTTCCCAACCTATTATCTCCCCTCAACAGAGCACCGCCCCTGCCGGGATAAGATCCAGCTCCCGGCATGTGTGGGAGTGTAGGGCATGTAAGTGTCAGTGTGTGTAAGTAAGGAGGTAAGGATAGGACAAAGAAGGTGAAGGATAGATCGCGCTCTGTCCGTGACCGGTTGATAAGGTTACTGCTGCTGCATTCACCTGGTGTTGATCGGAGAAAACACGGAAAACTACCGATCAAAGCATCCGGTCGCTAGAATTCTCCTCCAGATAGCGGTTGAATCCAACGTAACCATGTAGCTAGCATCGAAAATCCTGCTGTCGCGTCGGAACCAAATCCTAAGATCACCCGATCAGAGACACTGCAGTGATATCGGTTGATGCACTGAGACACATTACAGAATAATATAATAATCCATAACACAATACCAAAAAAGCAATTACGCATGGTACAATTTAAAATGAAAATAAACATGGAATAATGCAAGAACTAATAAAGCTTGCGAACACTATTCAGACCTCAGTTGTTTCCTAGAAAATTTCTGGTAAACATGAGTTCGTATTAAGCAACCCTTCAGCATTGCATTTCGAGGCGCTTTGTGCTGATCTTTCTCGCTGCTCTTTCTGCACTTGGGAGGGGGATGAGAGCTGCGTTGCGGGACGTTGGCCGTGCCCGCACGAGAGCGGTGCTTCCCAGACGGGCAGGTAGCTCGTGCGGGCTTTGGGCATGTCTGAATTCGAGGAAGTCATTAAATACATATAAGAGCCGGAATTATCTACTTTTTCGGGGTCAGGAACCCACAATACGAGATTCAGATAATATCTCAATAAATAAGTATTGAAATATGTATTAAGAATATAAATGTATTGAATCTATATAGGCCCTAATAGTTAGATATAGTTTTTAAATACACTATCTTTTTATTATTTTTGCAATTAAGTATTCTAATGACAAACGGATACAAGAAAATTTCTTTCCGGTGGAAATAACATCTTATGATCTATGCTGTCCACGTAAATTGCTATGTATAATGTAACCTGCGCGTAAATGCATTATACAAGTCATAAACGTAACTTGATTATAGAGGTCAAATACTTGTTTACTGCGAAGTGAATGTCAATGAACCAAGATCATTCCAAAATACTACGACATATCTCACCCGGGAGGATCACCACGTCTGCGAGCTTCACTACCCTCCGCTCGCGTCCGCATTCCAGCGATTACTCGAACGATTTCAGAGGCCCCCGAGAACTTATTTGCTCGGGCGGGCGAGGGCTCCGTGACCGTCGGGCGTTATTAAATCCGGCAGGGAAAGGGAACGTGCCCCAGCGACCTTAATGCGGCTGAGCTATATTTTGAAGGTTGACGTTCGCTGTGCCCCTCGCCTGGCCGAACCGAGCTCCGGCGGGTGGGCCCCTGCCAAAGCAAACAGCGGCGAGCCCGGCAGCGGCCAAGCCCGGCAGGCAGCAGCAGAGGCGGCGAGGGCGGCGGCGGCAAGGGCGAGGGCGGCGAGGGCGCGGGGGGCGGTGGCGGCGACGTCGGCGCTGAGGCGCCTCGCTTCCGCCGCGCCGCGCCGCGCCGCGCCGAGTCCGACGAGAGGCGCTGAGGAAAATACGAGCGAAGGCCTGCCGTGAAACCCGCTTCGCGCCACTGATGGATCCAAAGCGGCCTGGATCAGCCGCCCCTGCACAATCGCCTTCGCCCATCGCCTATTCCGGAGAATTGTGTTGGCGTTCGGTGGAAGAGATTTCCCAGCCAAAATCAGAATATAGTATCGACGCGTGGGTGTAGATACTGGGACATACATATGTATTTCTACTAAATTTCCTAACATTATAGAAGAGCAAGAAACATTAAGTATTATTTTGTAATAATGTATTGTAATGTGATTTATTTTTCATTTTTTTACGAAGGGAGTTTTTTTGGACCACGTCGCTACTTTTAAACAATTGTGCTTGTTTGATGTTAATATTTTTTAGCATTTGACGAATTGTATTTATATAACATATTCTTGAAAGAAAATATTGAGTTTTATTCTTGTAACTTTCACAACAAAATTTAACGGGCTGATAAAAGAAGCTTCGGATTGAGAAAGGTATATTCACATTAATGCGAACAATCGTTGAAATCTTCTGGTCTGTATCTTTGGAAAAGGGGTTTCATGCAAAATTCGTATGATACACCGGCAGATGGCTGCAAATTCGAATTCCTCGCGTGTGCAGAAAACATTGTTAATCAAATGACCTTAACTCAGGGGGTTCTGTTCTCTTGCTTTGTGAGAAATTAAATAATACAAATAGAACAGGGCAACGATTCTTGCAATTTTCTCAAGAGGCGCCTCGTTTGACAGAAAAGACAGTAAGTTTCGACAGGGATATCAACGTAGAAGTTTTCTTTCTCACTGACTATTCACTAACGCTTTGAGAATTGGCTCTTTTCAAATTATTAGATATTTATTCTTTAATTGAAAATAATAGTTCTTTTTCGAGTGGTGAAAAATGTTTTAGAATTATCGTAAATACCTAAAAACAGTCTAATGGAAGAACACAATGGTACTTATTTAAAATTGTGTTTAGAGCTAATTTAAAAATAGTATTTAATTCTGTTTGGTATTTTCGACAACATAACGTATTTAATTAAATCAAATTAATAATGAACATCGTCCTAAAACAAATCTATATCACACGACGTCATCAATGAACCATGTACTAAGAATAAATATTACCCAGAAATATCTTACCACCTATACATTTCTAGAACCAAGAATTAGATATGAAAAACAATGTATATATAGAGACAGTCGTTGGTAAACAACTAACTGATCGTATTTAAGCATTTACTTGCTCGTATACCCTATTCTTAATTACTTACGGCAGTAAGCAAATTCAAGATAGCTGAGGTTCCCGCAGGGAGAGTATTCTAGGAAACGACCGCTATTCATATCAATTTTTGAACCCGAAGCACGAGGGCACCCGCTTGGGGCACACTTGCGTTGTGAAGCAATTGCGGGGAATGTTGAAATTGTGGGACGGCGCGCGGCCCTTCCTGGCATTGAGAGAACGCGTCTGGAGGCGTCCGCCTGGGGTTGGCCGCGTGCCCCTGGGCCGCCAGCGCTCGCCCGCGGCCGCTCGCTTGGACGCGGCTTCAGAGGCGGCGAAGACCCCGCCCGCCGCGCGCGGCCGCCCACGCCCAAGCAGCCCCCGGGACGGGGCAACGCTCGCTTTGACCAACGGGATAGGGAGCGGGATGTCGCGGGTTGATTCTAGGTTCGGGTCCTGATGGCGGCAGGATTTTCGACACTAGCTTTTCAACTAGGTCGAATTCAGTCGCTATCTGGAGGAGAATTCTAGCGGCCGGCTGCTCTGATCGGTACTTTTCCGTGGTTTCTCCGATCAACACCAGGCGAATGCCGGAGCAGTACCCTACCAAACGGACCACGGACCGCGCGCGATCTGTCCTTCCTCTTCCTTGTCGTCCTCTCCTCTTACACACACACTTACACTAACATGCACCAGACTACCACATATTCCGGGAGACCGGTCGGGAGCTTAGAGCTTGTCCCGGCTGGGGCGGTGCCCCGCTGATGGGAGAGTCCTAGTTAGGGGGAAATCCCATTAGCCGACGGTAGGTCGGCGCCGGATCTCGCCATCCAGAGGGGAAAGAACACCGCGCATATCCCGAGAAAAAACATGTACTACACTAACGGGACTAATGACCAAAGCACGTGCCCGGGAACACGAAAAAATCAAATCAAACCAAATAGCTGGCCTAGGGCAACAATTGATATCGTTGTTAAAGACCGCGTACAACCGCTGTCTGCAGGGGAATTCTAGCGACCGGCTGCTCTGATTGATAGTTTGCTGAGGTTTCTCCGATCAACACAAGGCGAATGCCGGAGAAGTTCCATAACAAACGTGCTACTCGCAGAACTTCCTCTCTCTTCTTTGTTTTTCCTCCTCTCCCTCACCCCTTACTTGCACTCACTTACGCTTACTACATGTTCTGGACTACCAGAGCAGTTGGGAGCATAGAGGTATGGGAGATACCTGGTTGGAAAAGAAAGCAAGCCGACGGACATGTCGCGGCGTGTAGGTCGGTGCCTGATCTTACCATACAACGGGGAAATATCCCAGCCACCTATCAGTGATAAAACATGAACTACACGTACGGGATTATGGCAGTTGACACGCTCGGAATCCCGAAATGATCAATTAGTCAATATAAATAGGGTAGTGAATGGCGGGCAGTCACGGCTGCAGCAGGTCATTGGTTCGAATGTGACGGAGGGGAGATGATTCATAGGCTAACATAACTGTAGCGCAGTTGCCTGGAAAAAGTAATGTTTGTTTATAAATACAGAATGTCTTAGAAAATAAAAAAATGATGTCCTTGTTTGTATTAAATAGGCATGGGTGCTAATGCATCACGATTCTAGAAATCTTCTATGAATAATGTGATATTATTGAAATTGTTTCTCGGAATGCCATGAAGTAGGGAAACCGACAAAGTATGCAGAGTTTGCGAAAGAGAACAGAGACAGGCAAAATAGTTGCAATAGTACAAACAGCATCATTATTGATTTGTAGACCATTTTGCCAGTCTCTCGCGGCACCGCTCTTCTTTCAACTTTGTGCGCCAGAATTTATATCCTTGTAACTCAAAGTGGATTTTTTGTGAACAAAATTAATTATCTGCGGGTTTTTTTGGTATTCTCCCGTTTGCCCTGCCTTGCATTCCAACACATCTCCATCATCACCATCATTTCGCCTGTCAGCCCTCCTAAGCCTTGCGCATTAATCTCGCGATTAAAAAACGCTCTCTATTTGCGAATCCTAATAACTCGCCTCCGGAATAACCGCCTCTGGGAAGCTCGTTATCAAGACATACAATGAAAAGGCAGTGCAAAAATTTAAATAATAGTTCATAATCTGCAATGTTTTCCAACTAAAGAAATTGTAATTGAAATTCACAATGAATACGTACTAGAACGAAAAATACTATCAAGATCAGCTGTTGTGGGACAACTTGTGTTAGTAGTAATAGACAACATCAATTACTTGACTCTTATATTATTTTGTTTCTTTAAATAATGTCTATTCAGTTTTTTAAATGCAATCATATGCAGTCTTACATTAAAACGTGAAAATAATAATGTAGCACAAAATCCATTCTACGTAATTTGAAGGTCAACTTTCAAAACTATATTTTATAATGTTTTATTTAATACTATTACATAAAACATTTAAAACTGATAAAAATTTTAGCCTTTAAAACTAATAAGACGAACCACCCGAGATCTTTTTAATTTAATAATTTTGGTAAGTGTAAACGTAATATGCCGAACAATTTAAAACGGTGAGCTGAGCGTATTAATTAGTTTGTGCATAATTCAACTGCAATGAAACTAAAATAATGTCAGAAATGAGCCGTCACCCCAAATTTCAAGTCAGTTGGACAATTTGAAGTTCATTGAAATAACTTTAAAATATATAAATGGATGTGTGAAGTAGACCGTTCAAAAAAGTTTTTATTATAAAGAAACGAATATTTCATGACAATTCATGCCAAAATTGTTCATTACTGCCTATATTCATAATTTATCTTAATATGTATATATGTTAAAACAGACATTCTAGAGCTCAAGAAACCATGCATATATTGCACTTCTCCCCGTAGTACGTCACACAGATTTTAACTTTCTGACGTTAAATTAACAAATAGAGACCTTGTAACACGCTATGGAGTGCTGCTCGCCCCATGCATTTTACAATAACTACTTATATTCTTGGGTATTCTTAGCTGAGTGGAGGGCTGATAGCAACGTCCTCCGCGTCACAACAAAGGCAGAAGAGAAACATCCATACCTACTTGGGGATTCGAATCGACTCGAGCTGGCAACCTTTCGGATTGAGGCGCCGAGCTTGTGCAGCATCCAACCATCACCCGTCTGGCAGAAATAGCTACAAGTATTAAAAAGACGAGATAATTATTTTTATGCCCTTCGGGTGGCTCATGGACAGCGTGCTAGCTTTCCGTGGTGTGATCCCGCGTTCGATTTCCGGTAGGAGCCAAATTAGAGCTGTAGCTTTCCATTATATTCGCGTCAGTTTCTACAGCTGTGTGGCGAAAGAAAAGCTTAGGTCGGCCAAGACGTATGCTAGATATGGTGAAGGGAATATGTCATGTCTCCCTTACCTCCATACCTTATGTCTCCCTTACCCCCAGGAAGGGCTAATAAATAAAATCAGGGCCCAGTCCTGGGAACACTACAAGCTGGCAAAAAAACGGATTAATCCGACCCTGATTTTCCAGTACATTATTTCTCACTACAATATACTAGTTGAGTATCTAGAGTCTTCAACTACTCGTAACCTCCAACTACTGGCGATATCAAAAATACTTCATACGTTTTATAAAAAAATTGTAGCAGTAAACATGAACTTTTTAAAGTGTAATTAAAGTCTACGGATTCACTAATTAAATTCCACGGATCAAAAGCTAATTCTGGCTCTGAATGTGATGCAAAAAAGAATGTAGCCATCATCTTTTGGAAGTGCTGGGAGTTAGGAGGACCATGATTGGGCGGAGGAGCGGCGGCGGTAATGGCCGCGTTGGCGTCGTGGCGTGCACAGCGGAGGCAGCCGATGCTTGGGCGCCGGGGAGCAGCGGTTGCTGGGACGCCAGGGACGCCAACGGGAGGGACCGGGAGCGGCTTGTAGGCTGCGGCGGCGGCGGCGGCAGGCGCAGCAGCCATGGCGGAGGCGACGCGCGGTGGGGGCGGCGGCGGCGGCGGCGGAGCAAGCACAGGGGCGGACGCGCAGTGTCCACACGACACTAATGCTCCCGCCGCTGTGTTTGTTCAAGTCCTCTCGGCGGCGCACAGCGCCACTGGGAGGGGCGGGCTGGCCGGCCGACTGTTGATTCAGGAATTACCTCGTTAAGCCCGTGCATTGTCCTGGCGTGTTATCGGCCGATGGACACTTCTCGCTAATACACACCAATCGCCTTCCTACACAACAGATTCATTATTAGCGAAAATACATCGGAAAACAAGCTTTGTGCCTCTCATAAACCATGTAGTAGCCACTTTAGTAGCCTTATGATAATATTTTTGTGCAAATTTTACGGATGGGGATGTTCAATAATCATGGAAACGTCAGATGCGTCTCTCTAAACTCAGAATTCGTAGGTTTGGAAATTTTTATTTCAGTTTTCTTCCACCTTCCATGCACGCAAGTACGAAGGTTGCCATCGTAGTAGCGACTTCCCGTCCAGAACTTTTGCTCGTCTTAGGTTGCTTAGAAGTCGTCGATTGGTGGGTTAAGACAGATGAAGAGAGAAAAGATAAATCAAACAGATTTAGTTTGCAGGTTGATTTATATTTTCTCATGCAATGAAAAGTGAAAAGTAAGTTTTCTGGAAATCACAGCAAGCTATTGCTTATCATTTTCTTTACATAGTCAAAATAAAAAGAAATTTGCGATTAAAGCGAACATTATTGTAAAATTGATATACTTTCATTACTGAAGTAGGCTTCTGTGGAGGAATATGTGGTGGAAGTTTCACTGGTAATACTTGACAACACTTGATTTAGTGTCATTCCACAAAATCTTCATCTCTTGATTTTTTGCACTATTTTTGTGACACATGCACCATAGACAATTCTGCCGCAAACCTAATAGTTACGATTCTTACAAAATAGAAACCTATTGTTGACCGAAAACTTCATATGGATGGAAGTAGAAACTTCTTAACAATTTTTTGCCAAAAAACTTCATTCTTAAAGTTGCTTCCAAATTATTTTGGTATAATCATATTGTGTATTAGATAATTCATTAAATCTAATACAAATAGTCACATGTGTCATTGAATGTTATCTTGTAATGACACATCTTAATGTTGAAGTATTCTAATCGGAAGGCACTGCAGCGCCCCTGACCGGGAGATCCTAGGTTCGAGTCCTGACGGCGGCAGGGTTTTCAACACTAGTTTTTCAGCTACGTCGAATTCAGTCGCTATCTGGAGGAGAATTCCAGCGGCCGTCTGCTCTGATCGGTAGTTTTCCGTGGTTTCTCCGATCAACACCAGGCGAATGCCGGAGCAGTACATTACCAAACGGGCCACGGACCACGCGCGATCCATCCTTCCTCTTCCTTGTCCTATCCTCTCCTCTTACACACACACACTTACACTACATGCACCACACTATCACATATTCCGGGAGACCGGTCGGGAGTTTAGAGCTTGTCCCGGCTGGGGCAGTACCCCGCTGGTGGGAGAGTCCTGGTTAGGGGGAAACCCCACTAGCCGACGGTAGGTCGGTGCCGGATCTCGTCATCCAGCGGAGGAAGATCACCGCCATCTCCCGAGGAAAAACATGCACAACACTAACGGGACTAATGACCAAAGCAGTTGACGCGCCCGGAAACACGAAAAAATCAATCAATCAATCTAATCGGAAGGTAATACCATTACCCACATATGTATTCGATTTACTGAATCTACATTCAGTTTTGAGAATATCTAAGAAGAAACTAGGCGAATATAATAATTGAACGTACTTCATTCTTAAATTGAAAGTATTTAAAAGTGAGGCCTGATGTGTATGACAAAAAAGGACTTGCCAATCTTTGTAAACTCTTTCCGAATATTATCCTTTCCGGAAACCAATACATATTTGTAAATCCTTCACAATCATACAACAGCTTCAAACGTCGGAAAAACGAACAAACGTCGGAAAACGTCGAACATATTTCTGTTATGTTATTCGAAGATAGAGAGGACTGTTATTTTGTTGTAGGAGTGGCTTACAACGAAACAGTGTAGAACACTCGCAGAATGAAGAAAAGAAACACGGTACATTCGAAAAATCTTCTCTAAATATGGTTCTTCCATCACATAGGAGATAAAGGAGACATCAAAAAGACAGCAGATATCATTCTTGCATATTACAGGGAAATTAGTGATAAAAACTAACCAACCAGCCAGGAATGTAAATCGCAATGCCCAACACCACTTTCCACTCGATTTCTTTCAGACCTTCTAAACCTACCGCGAGCTGATGTAATCAAGAACTTCACTGAAATCTCAAACTCCCAAAACCAGCCCATGAATCAAAACAAACCACGTAATGGTTAACACTCACCTCTAACTCACACGAATTGCTCCAACTATTCATCTTCAATACATTATTAACTCACTTGCATTTTGCATTGTCAATTTCATAAATACTCTAATCTCTAGCATTACAAATCCAATTCAAAATTCAGTCACAATTTACCTAAACAATAATAATGGCAGTACTATGCCATCCCCGTGAAGGAGAATTTCCTTCATGGGGATATAGGAAATATTGGAAAATGTACATCTCTAACAAAAATCGAATTAATTTAACTTATCATGCTTACAACATAGATATTGTAGGTTTTACTGAATCCAATCTAATCAAAAAACAAAACAGAATATTCATCCTTAAATACACAATATTCTGGGCGAATAGATCTGAAAAATGGCGGCGGAGTACTCATAGATATTAAAACAAATCTAATAAACCACCAAACTCACAATCAATAACTCCGAAACGGAAATAATAGACTTTTGAAGTCTTAAATAATAGCATATGGAACAATATCTTTATACACTCCTCCAATGTCCAAATTAAAGGATTTCAACATTAGAAATGTCATTCACACTTCAAACAACACCTCTATAACTGGCGTCTTCAACGCTAAACCTACAAACTGGGGTTGACGTTGGAACAATCCAAATAGATTCATAATTTCACGAATCACTAACCTATTTAAACTGAAGCTAATTTCACCCCCCGCCCCCGAGTCTACATATTATCCATTCGATCAATAAAAACCAGACTTTCTAGACATCGTCATTACCAATTCCAACATTACATTTTTTAAACTCAATATTCGAATTGGACTCATTCCCATCCTAAAATTTGCGCCGCAAATTGCATTACAAAATGCCCCAATATCTTAATTTGATAAAGTCAAAATAAATTGGAACAAACTTCAAACATCATAATAAACATAATTTTCCTTGAAAAAACAAAAATCACTAATCAAAGTTAAAAACAAAACCAGATTTAAAACCTCTTGCACTTAAAAAAATTCATAACTGCTACAGCTAATAGACTAACCAAAACACTTGTACCACAAGTTAGTACAGTCACTCACCACTAAAAATGACACGCTATCCAATTTAGAATATATATATATATATATATATATATATATATATATATATATATATATATATATATATATATATATATAGCAAAGTAATCGGCTAGCGGTGTCTGAATTGAGGCGTTTTGCATTGCCCGTGGCGTGTTTAATATATATTAAACACGCCAACGGGCAAAGCAAAACACCTCAAATCAGAAACCGGAAGAGCTACCCGATTACTTTGCTATATTTAAAACTAACAACACTACAACGTTGGACGTTTTGAAAATTAACAGTCATAGACATTTAAAAATTAAGCATGGAACAAATTCTTTGCATGTATCAGTATCCAAAATACGCGGCGTAATAAACATTATGAAGGGCGAGAAATCAAATGCGAAAAAAAACATTGAGTGGTAGATGCAAAGATATTAAGGCAACAACCAGTAAAGTGTACTTTCGTTTCTTGCAAATGATCACAATTGCATTTTTGCAAATGATTGTAAGAAAGGTTGGAAAGACTGGTTGGGAAGTCCTAGGTTCGAGTCACGACAGTGGCAGGATTTTCGACACTAGCTAGACCCAAGTCAGCTGCTTCTCTAGAAAAGAATTCTAGCGGCCTGGTGCCCGGATTAGTGGTTTCTGGTGGTTTCTTCGAACAACACCAGGCGAATGCCGAGAAATACCCTAACGGGCCACGGACCGCCCATGATCTTTCCGTCCTCTTTTCCTCTCCTCATCCATTACTTACACACACTTATAATTATATGTACGACACTACCACCGGTCAGGAACTTAGAGTTTCTCTCGCCATTGGAGCGGTGTCTCAATGGTGGGAGATACCTGGTTGGGGAAAACAGCAGGGAAAAATCACCGCCACCTAGAAGAAGAAAAACTGTACTACGTTTACGGGACTAACGACCTTAGCAATTGACGCGCCCAATTACTAATCATTCAATCAAAGAAGAGAATTCGCGTAGTTGATTTCATTTTAAAACCCTCTAGAAAGAATAGCTTTATTGACGGGAAGAAAACGATTGAAAAATAAAATTTTACTTTCTCGTATACATACGTATATACGGATTAATATACGTAGTATAGAGAAAGTTATGTAATGCTGCAGAAAATTGATTTCGATATTTCAACGGTAATACACGTTTTGGAGTCCCCTGATACCGAAAAAGTTGTTTTTTTTCAAAACGTCCGTCAATCTGTCTGTCAGTCTGTGTGACCATCTGTCTGTCTGTGAACACTACTAGCGCCTAAACCATACGTAGGACGTTTTCAAAATTGATGGACCCCTGTTCATCCGGCTCTAGTTGAAGTTTTCAAATTTTGAAAAATATTCTTTAAAATTTGGGGGTACTTTACATGAACCCCCTTCCAAATTTTTTCTTTAAATTTCTTGTAAGAATAGAGTAAAATATACTTTTAAAGGTGGCATAGGTCCGATTTTAACGGCTAACTCTGAATGTTCGAAAATTGCACAAGTTTAAATTTTTTCGGCGTCTTCCTACAACTACAAAATTGAAGACACAGATTTTTCCTTCAAATAAAATTTGTTGCCCATAAATATTTATTTCATAATGGTCATGTAGAGTTTTTGAAAATTTTGTAGTTTTCGTGCAATAGTTCATGCAATATTTGCAATTTTAAAAAGTAACAAAAACAAGATTTTCTCCAAAACTCTCCTGTGAAAAAGAGCTTCAAATTTCACATTTTCAGCAATGCTTAATCGCCATTTTCTTGAAAACGGCTTCAACTTTTTCAATGGATTACTAGGATTACTACTACGAGGTTTTACTTTCCTTTAATATTCTTGAAGTAATATTTCAGTTGTACTATTAGGAAAGCAAAAAGTTGAGAAAATGTCTAAAATAATGTACTTAGGGCGACGTTAGATGGCAACTGGCCAGAGAATGGAGCGAGACCATTAAGAAAATTAGAAAAATTTGCTAGGGGAAAATCTGTGCCATTTTGTAGCACCTCTAGTTTCTAATATAAGATTTTCTTGGTTCAAGCGAACCAAGTTTCGAAATGTTTTGGGAGAAGCCGGCCACCCCGCCTGGCTCCTTCTAAGTGTTTCTTTTCAGTTTCTTATAAACTTGCTGAAATTGAGGAAAGAGATGGAGAAGATTCAACAGTTTAGGCCACAAGAAATCCTTTTATTCATTGTATTCTTGCTGCGAACGTGCCGGCTCTGTATTGGATTGGATTAGGGCTGCATATATTGTGAGTCATTGATAGATGTAAGGTACAGATACGGAACGGATGTAAATACCAGAAATTTTGAGGAAACGAATGTAGTAATATATAAGACTTACGCATGTTCATTTTCTGTTGTTTCTTTATTTTCTAAAAAAATCTATTTTACGAACACATTTTTCCTGAAAAACTTTGTTCTTGTTTTGACAGTGAGGAGGAAGAAACAATTTTTGAATGAGATATTGCTGACAAATCGTGAGAAGTGTTTTAGAATGATGTAAGAGTAAATTCGAAGTGGAAAGATGGTCCAAGGCTGAAGTTAAGTTGGGAGCCTCTTGATGTACAGATATTAGCGTGTGGAGGGCTGCATCTGCCCCTGCTGCAAAGGTGAATTACGAGTGAATGTGAGCTTTGTTGTCCTCTTAGTTGCAGCTTCCAACGCGAGTAATATGTGTTTTTTGTGAATTCGTCTGATTCCAGTCACGGTTATACATTTACTGTATTTGCATATTTTAAGAATATAATTATTCTCACTGGTGGATTTTTAGGTAATATTTTTAGTTTTACACACAAAAATACTGCATTTATTTCCTTTTATTTGTGTGCACAGATAGTTAGCAGCGTTTTGCGTTTCAGGAAAATAATTAAATAAGTTTATGTGATTCACACATATTATTTTAGTTTGTTTTCCTAACACTTGTTTTCAGTCATGAGATACCTGGTTATCAGCTAACAAATATAAATACTTCCCATATCAGCTGAATTATCATATTTACAGTTCTAACTCTACATACTTTGAAGGTTATTAACATACTCGCATGAGCACGAAAATTCTCTCATTTTGTTTCCAGAAACCTATCATCAACATAGTATATAATAGTACATAATGAAACGATGATCTAATGGTGGGTATAAATACACAAGTGTAATATTACGATACGAGCGAGTATCGTAAACTTCACACGGATGTATTAATACCCATTACATTGAGTTTCATACGGTACTTTTTGTACAACTTTTATAAATTAAACTTTTACATTGAATCGTTTCGTGGCAGTTGGCATGTAAGATTGAGCCAAGGCCACCAACCCTACCCTTGCATGCTGACGCGCGTGGCTGTGGTTACCAGTCCGCCTGCGAGGGAGTACTGCGCTAGTCAAATAAGATCAAATTGTTATTACGATCCAATGTATTTTTAATTATATTCCACGAAAAAATTACTACTAATAAAAGAAATTGAAATTGACAAGCATAATATAATATCAAACGCAATTTTAATGTACACAATCGATCGAAATATTCATCAGAACGATTCTCAATGATTAATTAAGTGTCGATTCTTGGTTTGTAAACTTCTCTGTGATTGGTCAAGAACCTGTATCATAATCAAATCTGTATCGTAATGAGTATCATTCTGCAACTGGTTGCAGCGAAGAAAAGACAGCATTATACAATGGAAGTAGAAACATTTGTTTGAAATATGCATCTACATTATGGTTTACTAGCGAAAGCGTGGGAAACATATTAACGTGTTGTCATCTCGGTATGTGTTTACGAGTTGTAAAATGGCAGGGGTGCGGCAGGGCGACTTCCGCGGCGCCGCGACGCCCTCGCAGTCTCCCCTGGCGGAAGCGCCTCCGGAAGCGGCGGCCGCCGATCAGCGCGCCCCGCCCTCACCCCGCCCCGCCCCCTCACCCGCCACGCCCCTCCCAGCGCAGGGTGTTAGCCGCGCCGTATATTGACGCCGCCGTTGATTATGCGTGTCACGGCCTCTAACTTGTTTGCCAACTAACTCATAAGCCGGTTTCCCGGCGTGCTAACTTGAGATGACTTCCCTCGCTTGTAGTAAACAAATTGCCATCAGGCTAATCTCCGTTAAACTAGAGCGTCGCTCGCTCCCTACCAGCGCGCACCTGCGGCGGCGCTGAGGGCAAGGGCGAGGGCGAGGGCGCGGGCGAGGGCGAAGGCAAGGCGGAATGAAGCCGCGCCATCGACGTGGAGAGAAGTGCAAGTAAATTATTTCACCCTTCCACTTCCTGTGTGCAAAGACACCTCACGTCAGCGCACCGTCTTTCCACTTTGCACTGGATTGGCTAGTGAATATCTTCGATGCATAAATAGATCGATCTGCCTAACATTCGCAATGTAAATATTAACGAAGCGCAAGAGATTAAAAAATTACAAACACACACACACACGCGCGCGCGCGCACACACGCACGCACACACACACGCATATATATATATATATATATATATATATATATATATATATATATATATATATATACATAAAATTGTAATTTTTATAAATTCATCCTATTCGTAGATTCCTGTTCGTTTCCTATTCGTTCCATCCTATTCGTTCATCCTGTTTGTTTATTCTCCTATGTAATTTTTGTATATTCATGAGTTTGTATCAAAACTACACTTGCTGGAAATCGAAGACTGGCGTTTGAATTGGGACGGAACTATTTTGACAGATCGGACGAAGATGCACACCAGGTCAAATATGATTGTAGCTAACAATAGTGACAGATATGGTGCATTCATATATATTTTTATCCCAAAAACTAGCACAAAAGTTCATTAAGCACCCACCTATTGGATTTCTCAAGAAGCAATGTCATATTTGAAAAGTTTACATAATAAAATAATTGTTTCAATCACATACCATTGTATTTCGTGTAGGTCTGATGAGGAGTCTCAAGCAGCAATTGAATAGAAAGAAAAGTTAACAGTATAGTAAAGCAACAGCTTGTGTTAATGCCAAATCAGTTTCTTTGAATTTAGTGTGCATTATTAATTTAATTTAATAAACATTCTGACTATAATAACTGTGAAAAATATTCAGAAAGTAATAAGAATAATATTTATTATAATAATAATTTTAATAATTGACCGATCCGATGGCGAGATTGTTAGGAAGGCGTGTTAGGACAGTAGTACAGTAGCGGTCTCGGACGAGAGGTTCGCGGATATAAGTCCCGCCCCGGGCATCGTTCTGTATGTTTGTGTGTCTCTGAATGTTTGTATATGTCTATTTCATCATCCATCATCATCGTCATCATCATCGTCGTCATCATCATAACTTCAGCCAATCCCCCAGTGCTAACAACCCTGGAGCATAAAAATGAAATCGGAAGATTCCCCTATGGAAAGTAACGTGCACCTACGCCGGTATTTCAGTCTGAGCCCCGGTGGGATGCACAAGGCCGATTCACAGAGAAATTCTAATAATAATAATAATAATAATAATAATAATAATAATAATAATAATAATAATGTCATGTTAGGCGGAAAAAAAATTGACAAGTATCTACAGTTAAATGATATTCGAAGGTACCTGAATATTCATTTCGGAAATGAAAAACTTCATTTACATAGTTTTTTATTTAATTTGATACCTATTTATCACCAACAAAGACTAGAGAAGTGGACTGAGTTAGAAATTCGAGTCATGGATCGAAAAAACAGAAAACTGCTTACCATGCATCATCTCGCCCACCCTCGAGCAGGTTTACATATACTTTATGTGTCACGTAAGGAAGGAGGACGAATCCTCAGACAAATTAAAGCCTCCTGGCACAATGCAATAGTTGATATGGGAAAGTATGTAGTCAGCCATCAAGATTATCTACTAATGAGGCAGGCCATCAAATCTGCCCGAAGAATGGGAAACAGAGTCATTGTAAGTGTAACAAGAAGCATTGCGAAGAAGGCTATGAAAAACACGCAGAATAAAAAGACACTGAACTTCTGATGCTACTTAACATGAAATTTGAGACACAAAAAATATTAAGGAGATCGTGGAAAGACACACCACTCCGTAGTCAATGCCTAAAAAGAATAGACAAGGGGCCGATCAATAAGAATCAATCATTTATGTGACTTAAAAGGGGAAGAATGAAGCCGGAATCGGAAGCAGTTTTAATATCTGCCCAAGATCAGGCGTTGAGAACATGACATTATGATAAACCGGTTCTCAAAATTTCCCAAGATAATTAATGTTGCATTTTCTACGAACAAGTAGAAATAATTGATTATAAGATCTCAGCGTGTCCAATTCTAGCAAAGACCGACTACTTGAAAAGACACGACAGCGTGTGTAGTTGCCTCCATTCGCAGATCTGTACTGGTCTCGATATTCCAAACACATGCTCCAAGTGGTACGAACCCTCACCAAAACCGGTGACGTTTCCTGGACTGTGCACATTACAGTACGACCAACACATTCAATCTGCTCGCATGGAAGAGGCAAACCATCCGATGTTGTTTTCCGTAATTTGGAGAAAAAAACGTGTCTCCTTGAAGATGTTGCTGTACCATGCGATCAAAACGTCATAACCAAGGACGCACAGAAACGTCTTAAATACAAGAGTTTGAAAATCGAGATCAACGGCATTTGGGGCGTAAAAGCACAGGTCGTCCCGATGGTTATTGGAGCTCGGGGATTTGTTCCGCAAAATTTATGTAAGAACTTAACTAAACTTTCAGGTCATTTAAAACTCTGGAAGTGCCAGACACTGCTTTATTGGAAACTGCCCACATTTGGCGCAAAGTATTGCACACGCACCGATAGTCATAGATCTCCTTAGGAAGCTGGTTGCAACCGAGAGTAGACATTATATTCAACAAACTCCACAAGTTGAGAAATAATAATAATAATAATAATATAACAATAATATGTAATTGTACAAAAAAAGTTGAAGCATCTTCAGTTCGTAATTACTGGCTTGAAACTTGGTTTTAATTTCAGTTGTTCTTATTTGAACAATCTTTTGACAATCCTTTTTATGATACATTTTTCTTATTTTTTATAATAAAAATGAAAACATTACTCTGTTAAAAGCGTTTAATCCAAATTGACAACTATTCATACCTTGCCAAACCTCTCCTCAATTATGTCCATGAAGATAACTTTTTTTGAGAACTATTCAACACGGTATCTAGTGTATAACTTCGATTTGCAATTTCTACTTATAACAGCATTTATCACTACTACATAAAAATTATCCTACATTATTTTTTAATCTGATATTTCTTAAATTTTTAAAATAGGGAGTGTACAACTACATTATTTAAAAATGTAAAGTTCGATTAATATTTTGATGAGTAACAAGTTTAAATCGATTGTTTTCGGATTTCGATTATAATATTAGGGTCGGCAATACACGGCGCTCTCGTAATCCTCTCTGGAAGTATATACTGTTTGTTGTCAGTGTCTTTATAAACAATCGAATTTAGATATTCTTTTTTTTTATTTTATTTATTGGGTCAAAAGAAGTAAAAACTGTATATGATGTATGGAGAAGAAGAATATTTGCGAACGTTTTCTTGAGCACTTTTGAGCACGTTTTCTAACTTAATTCTTAACTCATTCCAGATCTATCACACTTTTAGTCGGTAGGCAGCCTCCCCGACCAGTTAAGTAAATTATTAATGCAGTTTTATGTGGCATTGAATTTGGTTGAATATCTTATTTATCTCAGTTGCTTGGTAACAGTTTGAAACTTACTGTTTACTTATCACTTGGCGTGAATCGCGAGAAGACGAAGCGATAGTCGAACTTCTGCAGCAAGAAAGCCAGGGCAGTCGTCATGTCTCCCGGGTGCGGTATTAACGCTGAGATGTGATGATTATGATCGTCAGATGTGCTGATTTTGATGATGACACAACGTACAATGATGTACAGTGATCCCTTGAGGTAACTTTCTACATAAGCTTTGTCTACCAGAAATAAAAAACAGGATTTGACGGTGGATCCTCAGGTTGAGTGCAAAATCAGTGCTTTATCAGTTGGAAACTTTTCTGTTCATACTGTAAAGAAGAGAATATAGAGAAATGATGGCTGAAAGTGGGTGTGTGAGAGTTGGTGGGAGTGAGCTAACGCAACAATATGTTCGTAAAATTGGGAAAACTTTTAACTCGCATCAGATACCAAATGTAATTCAGTCTTCTAGTACATGTCGCTGGATTAAGCAAACCCGTTAGAGAAAAATCGGCATTTGAAGTTATTTCTCACAAGGATTTAATGCACTGACTATATTGCTTCAGAATCTTACATTAGGAGTTAAGTCTGGGAACGTTCAATTTTTAATATCCACTGAGTGTACCACTGAATTTATTCACTGAACATCCAATCTCTTTTTGGTCAGACGTATGTCAGACGTATCTCAGCTCTTAGCAAGATACACTCGAAACATGATGCGATACTATTATCTATTCCACCTCAGTAAATGTAGGCTAATAAAACAATCAATTTAAGAAAGGCTCTATGATGTCGATAGGCGGTTATCCCGTAGAAAACACATTGGACCGCCAATGCATTTCCTTCATGAACCTGCCACTTGAACGCTTCCTCAAAGAGTACGGAGGTGGGGGCGTGGCGGACGCGAAGCCGGGAGGGCGAGGGGGCAGGCGGATGGGCGCGGCCCGAGCGCGGAAAGGCTGTTGTGGGGCGTGGACGGCGCGGCGCGGCGTCGGAAGAACAAGGGCGTTTGGCGCGGGCGCGGGCGCAAGGGGGTGCCGTCGGCCAGTGCACCCGGCTCGTCGCTCGCCCACACCTGTGTTGATCCAGGGCGGCGGCCGCCGCTGCCCGAACAAAAGCACCCCCTCGGCCGCGCGCGCCCGTGAGGTGCGCAAGATGGTCCCCTAGAAAAACAGTGAGCACTTTAACACGTACGACGGTGTGCGGTATTTTTAAGGCGGCCTCTGAATCCGCCCGTCTGCAGAATTTGTAGAAGAAACGGATATATTTGAGGTCTGAGCAGCGAGCCGTAACCTTTTGTGAAACCAAAACAATGACACCGATGTTTACTCCGGGCATAAGGCCACGCCGGGTTTGGCCGACTGCAGTCGACGTTAGGAGGGCACGAGAAATGCGCGCTGGCCAGGCTCCGCCCCTTGGAGACGCGCTCGACTTTATTGTCGTTGCTTTATTTTTAACAAAATATTTCTGCGTCACATTCGAAAGCACTTCGAGCTGCATTCCTTCCCAGTCTGCGGACCAATCCGACGCCAGCGGTCTGGGAAAGAGAGATCTCGATTGGAAACTTCAAATTTGCACTGGAGGGAGGAGCCTCTGAGGAGAAGAATTCTGAGCAGCAGAGCTCATTGACATTTGAACAAGAAGGCACACCATGGAATTGAAGGAAACACGAGAAGTGCACTTTATTCATTTGATTTCGGTATTTTTCCATTGTAATTCAAAATTTCAATTTTGAACTATACGATGTCTCTGATACGCGAGGTTCTCTATAACATTCCAATAATTATGTAATTCACTTCGTTATTATGCAACGACAACGTGGTTTATATATATTTCGTAACAACGATCACGATGAACTTCCAACTGGCGGCACTGATGTTAGAAAATTTCTCATGTCTTTCTGCGTATTTGGATCACAAATACGATAGCTATAGATTTTAATTCTGAAATTGCCTGTCTATTTATGTTCGAAAACAACTTTTATTGTGACCACGATGAAGAAGTACTTTCGGTGATTGCAATTGTTGTAGATATCGTTCCATTATTGCATGCCGGACACAGTTTAAAAGATGATCATCTTCATGCATTAAACCATACGCTATCATAATCATCCCCGCCATAAAAGTAAGCCCATTCAAAATAACGTTTCGATTTTCTACTCTCATGTCAGGAATTTTCCACTCTGTAAGAACTCTTTGCTTGTAATTCTTCCACAAATGACACACGTTTTAATAAAGAACTGAGTCTGTTCGGTCTTGTCTATGACTTTTGGAAGTCCAATTGCACAGAACGAAACCTTATTCAGAATACCAGAGAATGAAACAAATGTCAGAGAAATAATTCTTCCAGTCTAACCAGCAAAATTATTATCTACATAAACTTTAAAATAATTGCAGGCATATCCTCTGTTCTTATTTTTTATTTCCTAGATTTTACTTTCGACAGAAAAATAATTCAATACGCCAGTATTATCATTTACATGTACAAATCAATGGATTTTATTTAAAGGTGAACTGAATGAGTAAGATAAGATTGGAATAAGACGCGACATATATAGGCTCCTTGGTGTCTCATTGAGATGGATTGAATAAGACCCGGTTAAGTCGTTCGCGGCCGCAGCGTAGCACGAAGCCAGCACGGGGGGCGGGGCGAGGTGGGGCCGGGAGGCCGCGTCGGCAAGGCGATGCGGCCCGGAGCCCTCGCGGGCGCCGACCGGCCCCTTGCTCGGCATTATTGGCTGGCGTGTCGGCCCGCGGCAGCGCATCGGGGTGGCCGGCGCGTGAGCGGGCGCGTGGGCGGGGCCCCGGGGAGGAAGAGGACGAGGAGAAGACGACGACGGGCCGCGTGGGAAGCCGAAGAAGGAGCAGGAGCAGGAGGAGCGGAGTGCGGAACGCAAAACCAGGAGCTCGGAGCGTGCAACGGGTTGCGAGAACAGAGGCACAAGATGAGATGGGAGAAGGGTGGGATGACGGGGACGAGGACTGGAGAGAAGAACAAAGCGACGGGAAAGAAGAGAATTGGGAAAACATGCGATGATCGAATGTGGTGCTCGAGGAGAGAATGCGTAAGAAGCTGAAATAGGCGCAAAACACGGGAACTGCCAGAAGCAGAGACCATGGATACCTGCTTAGTCTATGCCAGAACCCCCCGGAGGGCAAGGCAAGGAGAGAGGACGCTAGGCGGACGCGCGCAGGGAGTAGGAACGCAGAGTAGCCTCTGTGAACCGGTGGGAAGGCCGGAAGGAAGCGGGGAGCGGCGGCGTCGGCGATGCTCCGGGGGCCGGGCGCAGCGCGGCGCCTCCCAGCTGTCACTGCGCCCGCGCCCCTCCTCCTCCCTCTTCCCCCGCCACGCCCCGCGCACCCGCGCCGCCACGCACCCGCCACTTGATTGTGTAAGCAGTGGATCTCATATTGATCCAGCAATTCCGTCAGAATTAGCCCCGCCGCGGCCGCTTACGGTGTTTATTTAGCGGCGAGTCCGCCCCGCCCCGCGCCGCCCCGCGCCGCTCCACGCCACGCCGCACCGCTCGCCGCCGTGCGAAACCGCCGCATATATTTATTCGAAAAAGGTCTGATCGAGGCGCGGACTGCGGCGAGCGCAAAACCCGCCCGCGGCGAAAGCGGAAAAGGAGACCGGGCGAAGTAGCGCCTGCCGCACCGCGCCGCCCCCACCGCCGCCCCCGCCGCCGCCCCCGCCGTCGCCCCCGCCGCCGCCCCCGCCCCCGCCCCGCAGCAAACCAATTTTATTTATTTATCGCGTGGGGGTGGTGGGTTAGCTTCGCGTCGGTCGAGTTGCTGAAAATTATCTCCGCGCGGATTCCGCATCGAGGGTTAGGATTTCTCCGCTGGGATTATTTGGAGGCATTGTGAAGCGCCGCACAAGCTTCCTAACGTGCCAGTTCAAAATCACGACCGTTGGATAAAAGACACATGAGGCAACTACTGGATTATGGTAACCCCTGCGTCGTTGGGAGCGAATATAAAATCACTGTTTGTGAAGAACTAGCTGAAGTAACCCACCGTTGCCCGGACATTTATCTCAATCTTCAATTAAAGAGGAAATAATTAATTCTACGGAATGAGTAAAATGGAAGTAATTTTATTTCCATCTAATGAATCTAATGAAGTTCAAATTTTAAACGTCGATTATCAAAATATATCAGTGTATTTTGATAATCTATGTATGTTTAAAACCCGAAACCAACGATGCTTTCAAAACATAGATTTTTTAAAACTATTTTAGCAACCTCAGTGTAGTAAACTAACCTGGGGTCCACTTTTTCATATGTGAGAGGAACTATTTCATTTTACAGTGGTCGTGTTGAGATTTAGAGAACCCCGCTAGCTGACGGTAGTTCGGTGCCAGATCTCGCCATCCAGCAGGGGATCACCGCCACGTCCAGATGAAAAAACATGCACTTCACTTACGGGAATTATTACCTCAGTAGTTGACGTTCCCGAAATCACTAAATCCAACGAATCCGCCCCGCTTTCAGCGTTACGACTCGCCCGGTCTCTCCGTATGTCTTCACCTTCTGCTCCCTCAAGGAACTAATGTTCAAATTTGACCACGAATTACTCGGAGTTTAATTGCGCTATTGGATTGAATCCAATTGCTTTTAGTAGAACATTTTATACGCGTTTTTTGTGATCCACTTTCGACAATTTTCACATAATTTTAGCGATATTTACGTAAAACTGATAGATTGCACACATAAATTCTTATTTTTGTGGTGGGAAAGGAAGATGGATTGGTTTTCTGAAATTCTTCAATATAGCAACCTTCCCTTTTACATGTACTACATTCGGCAACATTTCATAAGCTGAAAATATTTTGCAGAACATACTAAACTGAATTATAATATACACTTTACAAGAATAGGTTAAAGACATGTACGACGAGGATTGGCGTATCATATGACATGGAATTTCGTTGATTCCGCATTAGCAAACTACTCTAATACTATCGCGTCTTAGTATGATCTCTCAATCTGAAAGCCGCAGTGACAACTAACCCATCTCAGATCTCGATTTTTACGTAATATGTCTAAAAATACATCATGACATAGTTAAAGTCCAAAGATATGTTAATTGACTCTTCGTTATCTGGAGTTATAGTATAAGAAAATACATTTATATTTATATTATGTTGTGATGTTATTTTATTTTATAATGCCTGTTAAAATCGTCCCCAACAATGAAGCATCAACTGAAGTGAATATTTTCTTTGTCCATCGGATACCAATAATCTTAATTCACAACACTGCATATATGCAAAAATATGTGTTTGCTGGAACATAACTTTGGCTAGCGTCGGGCATTTCCAACCGAATTCATATACTTTTTGGCGATCGAGAAAAGACATAAGAGGTTCACTGTTCACAGGTTATCATAATTTGTTATTTTACAAAATTAGTTTTTAATTTGTTTTATGCAACCCGCAATGCGTTTAGGTATTTAGGGATTGTGGAGCAGCGGTCTCCGCAGGGGTCGGAGTGGGGTCTGGTGAAGTAGGACGAGGCGGTTGGGGCTAGGCGGGAACGGAGAGGGGGCAGAGAGGACGGAGAGAGGAGCCGGGATAGAAAGGGACAGGAGGAGGAAGGGAGCAGTGGGGGCGCAGTTTGGCGGGGATATAGTGACGGGGGCGGGGTGGAGAGACGCCGGAGGGGTGGAGAGTTACCGGGTGGAGCACTGCGGGGCGGAGAGGTTAGGGAGGAGTGGAGCGTATGGGGGCGGGATGTGAATGTAAATAAAATTAATTACGTTTTATTTTCAGTCCTTGTCCTAATAAACTACAAATAAACAATCATTTATTGATATATTAAATCAAGTGGGCGTGATTTCCCTACAGTTGCCGAAATAATATAAAATATGTACTATACAAATTAATATGCTCTTTCAAAAAATAGTCCTAACCCTCAGATTTTAGTCTAAGCCTCCAAATGATTAAGAATCTTTCTGAATTCCTCACTGCCATCCGCGAAGTCTAAGATCCAATTTTAATATACCGCAACGTGCGAAACAGTCGACGTTCGCGTCAGAGTATTATTTGTTTTATAGTATTATGGAGTGTTTAATTCTGTAAAGGGATGATATCCATTAGTGTTGGATTTAACCAGATAGTTTCTTTCAAAGTAAATGATTTTCAAATAGACTCATTAACCAGATTTGTAAAACATTTTATCATAAAATTACAGAACCATTCTTAAATTTCAACAATGCATCAAAACAGCGAATAGTAGAGGTATATTATACTACCAAATATTTGACTAAATATTTGAATAAATACGGTGTTCTTGAGTGAGTATATTCAAAATGAAATGCTTCAAGCAACACTTTTGTTTGAAAAAAGTCTTTGAGTACCGTTTGATAATCATGTCATTGTAAGACTTTCTAAGATGCGTTATAAATATTTGAGATTGAATCATCAGGAATAATTCTCATAGGAATTAAAATGTTATTATGTTTACTACAGATATATTAAACTGATTTTACTATTAGTTTCTTCATCCACATTCATACGATATTGCAAACATATTTACCTACATAAAAAGTATTACTCTCATTTGACTAAAGCATTTTCTGGATGTCATCTCGCTCAACGCATCAAAACACATAACATTCAATGCCTAAAATTTTACTAAAACGTCTCAACGATGATGGTAGAATGCAATTCGATATCAACAAATAATAAGCACTTATTATATCAATGGTGTTCTCAAAGGAACACAATATTTCGAATACTGATCTTTCTGTTATTAACAATTCTTCTTTATGCTAACAAATGTGAACTGCGAGTGCAAAACTTGCAGTTTTGTTATTACAATCTGCATTCTGCATTCAGAAAACACACACTTCATCAATAGATATATTTATAAAATAAAATTTGTTAAAACGGACAAAGAATTATATAATATTTAATAGTTAATAGTAATTTAATAGTTAAAGAGTAAAATGTATTTCATAATTGTTGAGGTTGCAAAATCTGTAGTGAGGAGTAGGAGCAAGAGTGAGACGCTAGTTGTAAATGTTTTATTCGACTTGCAAAACGATACGCGTGTTATAGCTAGAGTATCTTTAACTAAGAAACAGAGCCTCCCTTGTGAAGCACAAGGCAATCGAGAATTAACTTTTTTGTTAGCGTTCTTTTTGATATTCAGCCCAGCATATTCGAAAAATCTTGGAAACATTTCTCGTAAACAAGAGAAAGATACTCAAAGCGAAACAGAGAACGTTATCGTGTCAGCTGCCAAACAGCAGTGAATATAGAAAAGAATTAGCGATTCTCCAGTATCAACAAGAGAGAAAGAACAGATTAATAGAAAAAGGAAAACCAGAAATAACACACCGAAGAAGAGAGATAAGTGTGATAAAGAGGAAAGATGCCTTACTCGTGTATAGAAACGTCACGATTTTTAGAAAAAAAAAACAACTTGCAAAATTATCCATTATTAAATAAGAGGAGATAGAGAATAGAGGAAGAAAAGTACAGTTTTTCTCGGTATACGATACGGTCTATGACATGCCCTACAATTATGAAGCAATTTAATTATTGTGTTCCCTAACGATTATTGTTTCCATTGTGTACATTACATAACGCCTGTGTCTTAAATGTACTACAAAGTGCTTTCATGAGTTTGTTATCAGCGCCACAGAAATGTGAAGGCCTATCCATCAAAACATGTATTACTATAAAAAATACGTGAATACTTTCATAGGTATGGATGAATGTATAGTTTGAAAGTACAGAAAGATGTGACACGTACGGCTAGGGAAAGAATTTTCCATTCGTCAGAACAACGTAATAGAAACAACGGTAATAAAAACCACTCTACGTTTCTAATTGTGGAGAAAGAAAGTGTGTAGCGATGGTAGGGGGAGGCGAATGGGTGGAGAAAGATAGCACAGCAGATAAGTGGTGAATAATGAAGCGGGGCGGAATCGAAAAAGAGGCGAGGGAAAATGGAGTGAGGATTGGAGGAAAGGAGAGGGGAAAAAAAAAGGGGGGGGAATGGAAGATTGGCGGGCCGGGCGAGGGGGGCGGGAGGGAAGGCGGGTGGGGGAGGGGCGGTGTGATGGTGACGGCCCCGGGGACAGCGCTGTACGGGGCTTCGCGTGAAGTTTGTTTGCCCACTGTCAATGCGTAGCGGAGTTTGACAACGTAGAAAGCAACAACAGCCAATCCGGAAGAGCGGCTTGCTGTCACGCGCGCTGTCTGGCTGTCGCGGGAGCCGCGCGGGAGCGCGCGTCCGCTTCTGTTCTCGGCCGCGTGCCTCGCAAGCCACGACGTCACGCCACGTCACTCCTCCCACACCACACCACACCACACCACACCACACCACACCACACCGCACCACACCACACCACACCACACTACACCACACCACACACCTCACACACACACACCACACACCACACACACCACACACACACCACACCACACACACACACACACCCCGCCGTCACACCACACACCACACACCACACCACACTACACCACACCACACCACACCACACCACACCCACCACACCACACCACACTACACCACATCACACCACACCACATCACACCACACCACACCACACCACACCACACCACACCACACCACACCACACCACACCACACCACACCACACCACACCACACCACACCACTCACTTCTTGGTTTGCTCTTCAGTTTATATTTTCACGTATTGATTTACTGTTTTTACTTATCTTTCTTTTTCTTTATCATCAACATTCATCATCATTATCATCTTCACATCTTCTTCTTTTTCTATATCTTCGTGGTAATGTTTTCATTCTGTGTATTATTTCACCGCAAATAGGAAAGTTTCTGCAAAGGTTTCGACGAATAACTGAGAAATCGCTGATCAAACTTTTTAAATTATGCCTTGTCCCAAACAATGTTTTGAGGGAAGCAGACCAAGAGAGTCGCATGACGCAAACCTATAATTCCCTATAAATCTCGTATAGATACATTTGAATCGTGATTCCATGAATGCAAGCAGACTCACCGCCAGAGTTTTCTTTACGCATTCGCCACAATTAACTTATATGTTTCTTTAATGAGGATTCATTGTCTCACCGCCCTTGTTCTTCACGTACCCTTTTGTATCCAGCCTAAATGAAGCTGAGTTTAGACGTATCGCCTCACGTTCATGATAGTGAAGATTAAGTACAGTATGTGGTCTACAAAACTCTTTCATATTCTTGCACATATCTTCTGCGTACCGTCACAAGTAAAAAAATTATATGTAATATATCTATTGACAATTAATATCCCTTATTAAAGAAGACTAATTGTTGCATTATGCCTTTACTCCCTCAAACTACTAAGAAACACCAATATGTCTTTTCGAACAAATATCTGAAAATGAATGTTAAGGAAATTATCCCCGACTCTACTTTTTGAAATATGCTCTGAATTTTTATTGTCAAATCATGCATAAATGTGTGAGCTTCATTTACTTAACCTTCGCATTTTATACTATATACTGCTTAGAACCGTAAATGTTAGAATGAATACGTGAAAGATTATTATTGACAATTCCGTCAAGATATTTGTTCTTTTTTAAAAAAAGATGGAAAAGAAGATATTTTTCATTTTTGTTGAATTACTGAGATTCGACATCACAAAACCTAATAACATAAATTGTAATTTTGTCCTGTGATTCAATTTTCCTATGTAATTTTCAGCAAAATCTAGGAGAGAAACTAAATGATATAATGACATATTCCACAAACATTGTATGTCCACTCTGACCATTTTTGAGGTATTATCATTTCTGAAGACCTCTCATTCATATTGATATAGTGTAGACAAAGCTTTTATGTCGGTAAAAGACGGATCATGATTTTTCCCAGAGAAAAAACGTTATCGATCCATAGTTAACAACCTTTCCAGTTATTCAAGCTTGGTCTTCTCGAAGCTAGGAATTCAGGACATACAATATGTGCATACTAAGCATTAATATGCAATTCACTTATACTTGTGAATGATATCTAAAAGTAAGTCAGAATTATGATACATGTTAGTCATAAAGCAGTGCCTGACGCATTTTATATTACTTTGTGAAAGTTTCAACAAACATGCAAAACAAGTAGTTTATCTGTCAAGGCCAAAACGTGAATTGTTTGTAAGAGATGTTTACCAACAGAGTATATCGGAGCCGACTACAGAAACATTCCAGTTCCTTAAAAAAATGTGGTTTCTAAATTATTGGTTATTATGATAAGAAAATTCAAATTTTGACTTTAGCTTTGAAATTGCTCAGAGGTAGTTTTGTTGGAGACATTAAAGAATTAGTATTATGATTAGATTATGATTAGGATAAAAATATATTTTTTAAATGTGTAATATACATTGAAAATAGGCGTGCTCTTAAGTCCATTTGTTAATTTACTATTCTGAATACCTCATATCGTCATTCCACTAACTGCCTATGCAACTCTGTTACTTACAAAATATATAATTATATATTACAATTAAACAATTGTATATTATAGTAAACAGACTATTCAGAAAAAAAGTTATGAACCTCGAGGACAGGCAAAGGAATCGAACTTGATCAGTTTTTCTAACGAAATGTGTAACATTTCATATAACGAAGTAATACAACAGACATATCTCAAAATCGTCCCTGATCTCTAGGCAACTCTTCTTGCTCTTGTGTTTGGCAGGTACACACTCAGGGTACGACCCGCTTATTGGCAGTATCAGTATTGAGATTTTTGTTTTGACTACAAAAAAAATTAAGCGATGCTCATGAGGTTTAATGCATGGATGGTAACAGCAATGGAAATTCTCTTGCAGTCAAAGCTGAACATAAAAACAAAGAACGCAATATAGTGATTGCAAGTGGACAGGTCGTGGCCTGACAGTTCATGTGCCTGTCATTTACCAATTCAGGATGATTTTTCCCCCAAAAGGAGGTACATAAATTGGTAAAATGTATCCTAACATCTATTATATCTATATAATATTCAGATGTCAGACACCTCCTACGTACGTACTACATATATCCATTCCATTTCTGAATTAATTCATTCATTCAAACATTTCAATGCACGCAGATGATAAAAAATGTATTTACCCCAAATATTAAAATTCGATTATCATTCGATGATTTACATCTTGACCTCGCAAGTATAATAAATGTACTGAAAACTTGAGAGTAAAAAGTGAATCCAGAGAAATTACAAGCAAAAACACCTTACACCTAAAAAAAAGTCCGGTCCGATCAGCATTACGCGTATCAAGTGACGCATTTTTGCAGGTGACTGTCAAATTCTAGTACTTATCCCGGCTGGCAGACTTCTACGACACAGGGATACAAATGTTGGTCCCACGATACGACAAATGTCTCAAATCTAGTGGTGATGATGTGGAAAAAATAGTGCAACGTGTATAGTATGTGCTGCGATGAAATTTTTTCGTGTAACTGTTTCGTTTTTGTTGACGATCTACGCAAACTTACTTCCTGAATGTCCCTCGGATATCGTGATAAATTTTGAAAATCCCATGACTTTCAATTTATTTAGATCGCTACAATATTCATAACTTTTAGCAAATATAAGCCTTAATTTTAGTCATTACAACACTTTCTAATTTACCTTCGTTATCATTCAAATCTGAGAAAATAAGTCAACCTCATATTTGCCTTCGGATGATAAATTTCTCAAATAATGATCGCAAAAGAAAATTATTACATTGTTAGGCAAAATTGTAGACCAAATAGAAAATAAGTAATTAAATAAATTCATTATTCGACCAGGTATCTGACAGGACACGAGTTTCTTGACTGATTAACACCAATTTTTGAATATTTATTGACAAATATTAACCCAAAAATTTTGAATGATAATATTCACCATTCTGCTCGCTTTGAAAATAGCAATACTTCTGCATTGATATACTGGTGACATCATTATCCAGTATTATCTCCTGGAAAATGAAAACAAAGAAGGATGCGGCGTTGTTAATCTAAAATATTGTGTATCCTAATTTAAGCATGAGAAAGTTGGAATTTCGATTTTTGAGTAAAACCTTCCAATTTATCATGTACCCATCAAGACCCTCTTCAGAAATGTAAAGCATCGGAGAACTAGGAAAGTTTCATTCGCTAATCTTTTTATATGGAATTTTGATTTTAGATGTATAACTGAATGTTCAACGCACATGTAAAAATTATTGAAACGTTGGTTTACAAAATATTAATTTACATAAATTTAATACTGTGTAACAATAAATTATGAGTGCGTATGTACTAATGAATATTTTACATACGCAAGGTCTCGTTTTAAAAGGGATTTAACAAATTCGAGGAAAAATGGCGTATGCGCTCAGATTCCAGAACTATACACGCCACATATATACAAAATAATGTAATTAAATTTGGTCTGACGCACTTAAACATCTAAAGAGACAAAAGCATTTTGTGAAATATTTTCAAAACTACACTGCAGACTTATTTCAAACTAAATGCTTCTTAAAAAAAACAATTTTTTAAAAGAGAGTGGTCGGGGAGGCGATGCGGAAACCCGGCTGATTTTTTCAGTGAACATTAAGATCAATGTAGTTCGTATGCAAAGTTTTAGCTGCCCAAACAAAATGGAAGTTACTAGAAAGTCACTAATATCGGGAATATTTGGAGTGGCGCGTTCAGTGACGCATTGAACAGTCCTCAAAAGTTATCCACAGTTTACCGCTCGCTTGAGCGACCGAACTGCGACAGTCTTATTCGAATATCGATGTGCAACTCAAATAACTGCCAAATGCCGTCGGTTACTACATGCTCTTGGTGTACTACAAAAGATATATGAGAGAAAATATTTATTTACCATATTTATGATACATACGAGTAATAAATATTGTCAAATCTATACACTTCCATTTACTATAGACCTTTGTTGCCTGTTACAAAAATAACATTTATATTTATTTTAAAACAACATATTGTAAAAACTTTGGTCTTTCATTGTTTCTATTAGTGCAAATTTCAATACTATGGCTACACCGATGCATGTGTAGTGCAAGTGCCGAGACGCTTGATCGTAATGTCTTATCGCTTATCAAAAAAAGAGGACTATGCGAATGGGAGTTCCAGTCGCAAAGACTAAATCCAAATTTGTATTTTTCGTTTTTTTTAGAATCGTCCAGTATGCTTTGGCGACTACAACTTAGTATATAAATCACATATGACCTCAATTATTACTAAAAAATCAAGGTACGACAGATCATTCCCTTATACATTCTTGGTATTGAATTTTGTCCCGAAATAAACGCGATGAAATACCACACTAAATACAATTTATGAAATAACATTTAACTCTGGAATTTATACACCTTTTATTTTACACATTCAAAAGACATCTTCTTGCAAATGTACTAAAGACATTTTTCTGTTTGTTCTAGTAGTTACAGTAATTTGAGTATTATTTTCTCGCATAATCAATTGTCTCGATTTTTTGCATGAACAATGTGTATCATTGCTTGGTTTTCTTTTATTCGTATTCCAATAAAAAATAATATCAACGCGTGTATTTCCGCTTGAAAGTCATTAAACTATATGTCTCTGCTTTACTTCTGTCATAATCCTCCTCTAAACGGTATCAGATTCAAATAAACGACGAATAATTGAATGTATATTCAAATTGAATAATATTGATACTATTATAATTTTCAATTAAATAGATATTATCAAACAGAATATACTTCTCAGTTCTCGGCCAAACAAGTTAAGTAAGACTTGAGTTTTAGGGATCCACTACAATTTTGAAGGTAATGAACTAAAATGTTTGAATTATTTGCCAATCAACGAATTTTAGATGAAAGGATACATGCTAACATATATATAAATATTCAGGCTTGCTTAGATGTTCGCATTCAGCAAAAGAGACCAAATATTTAGAAGCTAAAATCGACTTCACTTCACTGTTAACTCTCACTCATTGAAAAATGTTGGTAGGTCAATTATGGAATTAATAGAGATTTGTTGAATGTCATAAGATAAACGATCATAGGTTTAGAACATGAAATGTGCTAAGTGGATATTTATTTTAGTAATCAGTAATAGTAATTTTGTGTAGTGTTCGCGTATTGAGCTTCGCGTAGACCTCATAGCATTGCGCGTTTTGAGAGAAATTTTTTTTATATATTATACAATATTTTAGAAAACATGAATATTGGGAATGAATTCCTGGAACATAACGGGAAGGTTTTTGAATATTTGGTATCTTAAAGTTTCATACAGCCTGTCAAGTGTAACTAAAAAAGCTTACACCTCTCTGATACTGGAGGAGTCATAGCTACAGAAGAATTTTTTCTTCAAGCGCGGCAAAACTTTAATATGAATAATAGAATAAATATTGTGTTCTACTTGTAACAACGAAATAACGTTACATGTATTACATTATGCAACGAAATGTATTATATTAAATTACATGTAAGTCAACTGCTACCACTTCATTCAAATAAAACAGTTTTTAAGGAAATAATTATGGTAAATATGATATTTAATGTATACGTAAGCCTACTAGTAAAATTACAAACTAAACAAATAAGCTAAATAGCTATTTCAAAAAATTAGACGAAAGATCTGACCTCATGCCCTGGACATAGCTTTTAACAAAATAAATTATTATTATTATTATTATTATTATTATTATTATTATTATTATTATTATTAACAATATCACTAAAGCATCTAAAACTTCGGTCTTGTTCGATTGTCAAACCTTACGTACAAGCATTTTGGTATTATTGTACCAATTGTCAAATCGTCCTGACGATTCATTTGAGATCTGAATTAAATTATCATTTCAAATCAAATCACCAGATCAAATTGTGTTGTCGTACGAATAGTACAGTTCATTCGTAGATCTATCGTTTGAGAATTTCCGATAGACTACGTGAGGGTAATTTGTGTACACCGGCCGGTTCACTTCACATACCGCAGCTTTGCGATCACAGAATCTGACTCATCTGCGATTTCTCTGGCACGTGTTGCATGCAGAATGATGGGCAAGTATTCACTGATATGTGTTTACAACTCCCCATTGTCACCATCTTCATTACGTTTTGCCTACGTTTTGCCGACGTGGCATCATCTATAGATGAATACATGATTTGGAGTAAAGGGGCCTGAAATGACTCATTTTGAATGACTATCATAATTTTCTCAGAGTTTTACGATGGCATTTTCAGACACACGCGTTATGATTGAGGGATAGCGTGGTATATTTTTCTCATGAAAATACTTTTCGCGAAGTTTTGTGTAATTCTTAATAATTCTGTGCAGACTCCTGCCCTTGAATAATTTAAAGATTCTAAAATCATGTTATAGATCCTTCTGCGCCCTTTCATTCACAAAAGAAAATAATAAATTTTAAATAGCACGTCAGCTATCTGAGGTAAAGCTATAGATCAACGAGTTCTGCATGAAAAAATGCAATCGTCATGAAATGAATGTGAATTCACTGAGCAACAAATTTCAATACCACATTCAGAACTTCGGGGTGCAAAATATCTCTCCGTTTTCACCTATTGGACCTCCATAAGTCCTGACTGCACAGCGCAGAATAAATCCGCGGATTGGCCGCACGCGTTCCACACGCGCACGCGGCGTGCGGCACGCGCGGGCTGGCAGTGGCAACTGGCAGCGCGGGCGGCGCGCGGCGGGCGGCGGCGGCGGCGGGACGCGAGGGGCCTTGCACCGCCACCGGCGCAAACACTCCACATGCACGCGCTAAAAGCCAATGCGCGCCACGCCGCCCGGATTACGCTCCCCGCGGCCGCCCCTCGCGTCGCCCACCGCGCCCGCCCGCCCACCGCGGCCCCCGCCCCGCCCCGCCCGCCGCCCCCGCCCGCGGCGGCGCCGAGGGGGCCCGCCGGGCGCCCTCCGCGATGCGACGCCCGCAAAAATCACCTCCGACGCCCCGGTACCGCTGCCGCCGCCGCAGCCTCTGCCACCGCCAGCGCGCGGGCCCCGTTGCATAAATATGCTAAAAATATACGCGCCCTGGCTGTGGGGGCTGTTCACACTTTGTGGGCGATTTCCTGGTATAGAAACTAAGGAGAAGCCTTACGGCAGGGTTTGCCAGCTATTTTTGCTAGTTTCGGAGACTACCTATATAAAACACAATTTCCTGCGCAAAATCAAATGTGCATCAGGCATTAGAAACTCACTTTTGCAATCTTATTTTATATTACATTTTTAAGATAATTAAGATTGTTAAAACGTAATATATTTGAATTTGCTTTCTCATTTCCCTTTACAGGGAAAATTCGTACAATGTTGTTTTGCCGAAATGAAATGAAATTACATGTTAGTGGCATCCAGCCTGGAGATAATACGAATAATTTTGGTGCATGGAATAGCAGAAATGACACTATTAGTATGCCAAACAAACAAAGGAGGCATTAAAAAGACGCTAATTCAAAGAAATAAGAGAATGAGAAGAATGTTTAGAAATAAAATTTAAATTTTACTAATTCAACGCTAATTTTCATTTTCTCTCAATAATTTTCGATTAAATATTGGTTTTCGATTGAATATTAGTTTGGATTAAATATTTAAATCTGAAGTTGTTGGAAATATTTTCAAAACACTTCACATTTCTAATTACTGATTTAATAAAAAAACATTTCTTTACATTTTTATCCCACTGGGGAAGATTTCATGTTCCCTTTTGTCCCACAATGCCACTCGATAAAAGAGTAGTACATAAGATAATACAGATTTACCTACACGCTGAATTAATTGCGTTGTTTCTTTTTGCATTAACACTACCTCGTTACAGAATCTCCGAAACTGAGAAGTAACAAGTATATCTGAAACTCATGAATTACTTGTTTGAACCCGCTATTGAAAATATATCCGTACTTGAACGGACGTCATTATGTGAAAAATTTCTTTAACAGATTTGTACGAATGTGAAAGTATGAATAAGTGAAAAAATGCCCATGGTGTGAAAGAAGATCAGATCAAATGAGTGAAAAACGGAATGTACCAGCGAAAATAAATTGAAAGAAAAAAACTTCAGCAATTTAATCCAAAAAGATAACCTAAAGCATTACGACTCCATTAGATGCACACCGTAGGTACCATAAGTGAAACAAAGGGCGTAAACATATTACAAATTGACGAAACCGGCTCGGTGATTGAATTATTAGCCTGCTTCCAGCAATCACTTTAACTTCAATGAAATTGAATACTCCATCGCCATTTCCGATAAGTAGAAACATGTAATCTGCATATACGTCTAAGGATTTTCAATATCGAACTGTTTATTTGAGTCAAATCAAAATTTTCGTACGAATTTATTTACTGAGAATTAAATAGACAATATGGGTGGAAAGAAAATAATTATACAAATCCAGTCGCCTTCAATTCATAATAAGCGACCACTTCCTAAAACACTATATAACAAAAGAGAAATTATTTACGTTACTATAATCACTCTACAATTGTGTATGCAACCAAAAACCTTTAAGAAGGCAAATTGATGAAAAAACGCGTCTGCTCCAATCAAAATTAATGACTTTGTTCCATATCAACGAGAATATTCTTACGAGTCTTATTCTTCAGCCATTTTCAGCGGTATCAAATAAAAGTAAATCTTATTAACTATTTACATGACGGTATTACTCGTTTAGATGATGGTAGCCGAAGCAACATTTTCTCCCCGTCGAGGTGAAAACTATATTACTACAAGATATTAACAAATTCGTTCCGTTTGAGGGAGCCCTATCCACTTCCCATGCGCCCAACACCGAAGGCACCGGAGCAGGAAAGCCACGTGAAAGCAGCGCGCGCCCGCAGCAGCCCCATTTCGGAAATGAATTGGAGCGTCGCACGGCGGCGCGGGCGAGGGGGCGGGGCGCGCTCTGACGCAGCTCTGCCTCCTGCCCTGTCACTTCGCACTCGGCCGCTCCCCGACAGCGCCCTGCATGGCGAAGGATGGCGTCCAGCGCCGCGCCAACGCGCCTTCGCCTCCCACGACGCCTCCCGCAAAAGACATGGTGCTCGCACCATGGGTGAAACAGGACAAAAACAAAACAGGTCTTTTAAATTATCACTCTTATGACGACAATTTCAAAAGACAGAAATAAACAAGCCACATAACAAAAAGGAAAAACAACGGTAGTGGAAAAAATACGTCGTCAAATATATTTACTGGAATAGATAACAATCACAGTAAAACTAATCAACTAAAAATTTAGATTACAAGAATCACGTACGTCATTTCTAAAACGTTCCGTAACTTATGATACGTATAATACTGTATTCACTGTTTTTCAGCATGGCCAGTAAGTAAGTCCAATAAGTATAAAAAAGTTCTATAAATAAGGCATTCAAAAGTTTGTTAATTAAATCATAAAGAAGTAATATATCTTGCAGCGAGGAAGTGTTTCGTATACCACTCACGTCACTCACACGGCGAGATGAAAAATTTTACGCGTTCCTGTCACAAAAGTAGCGATAACTTATCGTATCATTTCTGAGCAAGCTTGTCAAGGAAGTCTTGAAGGGAAAAGACATCACAAACGCACGTACGTTTAGTTTGAAAAGGTAATAACTTGACCACCAAGGACATAGAGCCAGCAACAAAATTGATCGTTCACAGTTTCGACGAATAAGAATCGAAAAATATTCAATAGAGTATATTTAGAATAAAGGACGTCCGTTTTCGTTTAACAGAATAAGATTAAAATGATATTACATTTCCTTCGTGAACTCTATTATGACGCACAAAACCATTGTCAAGTGTGGTTTTGAGAAACACGTAATTGAATCTTTTCTTCCATATAATTGATGGAAAGTGTAAAACATTAGCAGAGAGCGAATTCGTAGTCCAGTGTCTGATTAGAGACGTGTGAATTATCACCGCGAAAGGCCAAGTGCCGAGGGCAGTTCAGAGAATCACCGGGCGGCTGGAGGGGCACCGGGGCACGAGGGGGTCCGCGATCGCCAAAGTCCGGCGGCCGAAAGGCGGTGCCAGTCGGCAGCCCCGCCTACCACCCGAGAGCACGTCGGCATTGCAAGCACTCGCTCCAACCGCTCAACTCGACTCTCTGCGCTCGCAAGCGTTCCCGCCGGCAACGCACGCTGGGTCTGGTTCACGTGAACCCTTACCACACACAGAACGCACACATAAGACACCTCAACACACACGCTTGAGTCGAGAGCCGTCACCAGCAGCACTGTTCCCCCGCACGGAGACGCACTTCCTCCTGGGAAAAAAGCACGTCTCCCCACGCGGCACTGGTGTGCGGGCCGCGTGAGCGTGCGGTGGCGCGGCGGGCGGCGTCGGCGGGCGTCGGTGGGCGGGGCGGGCGGGGCGCGGCGGGGCGGGGCGGGGCGAGGGCACCGCGGGGCGAGCGAACGCCCACTGGCTGCGTCCGCGGACGGCCCTGCCGCCCGCCAGCGAAGGGAGGCGCGCTTCGACGCCTCCTGGTGCCGCCCTCCGAGGCCCCGCGGCCGGCGCTGCCCAGCGCCCTCGCCCTCGCCCTTTCCCTCGCCCCCGCGCCCGACAGCCACACGCGCGGCCGAGGGTCGCCCGCGTGGGAGACGGCCGCACCGCCAGCCCACGCGCGCAGGCGGCCAGTCGCAGAGGTTTCCCGAAGGGACAGCGAAGGGAGCCGATCTGAGGCGTGGTTCTTGTTTCCGCAGAGCGATGTCATCCAGGCGGCCGGTTGCACGCGGTCGTCGGAGACCCGTTCGCTGCCCGTCAGCCCCGCGGGGCGGAGAAGCAACCGGTGAAGCGGCCGGAAGGGCCCTGGCGCGGCTGGGCCGAGGCGGGCCCGCTCCCGGCCGGAAGTGGTCTTTGGCGGCGGGCGGTGTCTTCGGACGTCGCCCCGGAAGGCGTGCGTGCGGGCGGGCGGGCGGCCGCGCCGGTGACAGCGGCGGCGCGCGGCTGCCGGCGCCCGCGGCGGCCTCCGGCGGCGAAGATGGCGGCGGCGCTCGCGGCGGCCGGAGGCGGCGGCGGTGACGGCGGGGGCGGAGGTGCATTCGCTCCTCGGCGACGCCGCTCGCGCCTAGACGTGCTCGTCGCCTCGGTCTCCTCGGCTTTACTGATCTGCCAGTCCCAAAGCGTTTATATGTGTAAAGCTACATTGTTTTCTCTGGCTGAAGAAACCTTTTCCAGTCCCGGGCGCGCCCCCTCCTCTCCGCGCCGTTCGAGCCAAGATCCACACGCACGCACTGCATGTGTGCCCTCCGGATTCAAGGTAGGGACAGCGCGCGGTCGGCGCCGCTGCCTCCGCTCGCTGCTTATGTTGGTTTAATTTCACGGCTGGCCCGCAAACGGAGGCTCTAATCTGTTTAGACAGCGTGGCTCACGGCGGCGAAAATTCAATTTAGATTCTGACACTACTTTTTCCCACTCACCACCTTCCTCCTTTCCTTGCTAAAGCTGTTGACGTATTTTTTTATCGGCTCACCCGGCGATCCGATCTATTCAATTTTGTCTGCCGGGGTTGATGGGGTTTGATTAAAAGGCTATCCCTCAAGGGGGCGACAAAGACGGTGGGCGGGCCGCGGCGGCGGGCTTGCGCCCCGCGCTCTCCTCCGCCGCCGCCGCCCTCGCCGCCCCCGCCACCGCCGCCTCCGCCGCCGCCCGCCGCGCGCCAAATTGAATAAACGGCGCCGGATCGATGCGCGCGGGCGGCGCGCGGGCGTCGCGCGCGCCCATTGGTCGAGGGCGGGGCCGGCGCGGCGCCATGGCGCGCCGGCCAATGCGCGCCGCGCCGCCGCGGCCCGCTGCCTCAAAGCCTCTGCGGCCGGGCGCAGGACCCTCAGTCCGCTGCGCGCTTGCTTGTTGATCTTGCGTTAGCCCGCTAATTCAGGCCCCTGTTTTCATGGGAAGCCAGCTACTGTTTTCTCTGCATTGTGAGGCTTGTGGTGAAAGGAAACAACCAGACTGTTTTCACTTAATCTCTGTGTAAACCGAGTAGTGTTGTGTGTCATAATAAGAAGTTGCTGTGCGAGTGATTGCATCTCCTGCGGTGCCGACGTCCGGTCCGGGCCTGATACTTGGAAGTAAGACGGGACGCTAGAAAACGCTTTTTATCGGGGCGTGGGCAGCGGGCATGTTTATCCACGGGCGCCGTGTCGGCCGGGCGCTCGCTGCTAAGAGCGCGCGGCGGCGGACGACGGGCGCGCCGGGCACGGCCGGCCAGGCCGCACGGGCCAAAGGGCCGCGCGCGCGGGCACGCGGCGGCTGCACGGCCGCACGGCGGCGGCTGCACGCGCCGCCTGCACGTGCGACAGCGGCCAGGGCGGCGGCGGCGAGGGCGGCGGCGGAGGCGGCGGCGCGAGCGCACGTGGCCGCGCGCGCCACCACACGCGTCGGCGGGCGGCGCCGGCGGCGGCGATGCGCGCCTGAGCTCCACAGCCCCCGCGCCAGCAGCCACAGCCGCCAAGCTGGAGCACATCGCGTACCCGGTGACGGCGGGCACCACCACCATGCACACGCTGTTCGGCGACCAAAATGCCTACTACCGGCATCCGGCCGCCGCCGCGGCCGCCGCCGCCGCCACCGGTTACCCGGCCGCCGCCGCCATGTCCGGCGCGGCGCACCACATGGCGGGCGCCGGCACCGCCGCCTACCCTTACGAACAGTACTCCCGGTACGGCTACGCCGCCGCCCCTTATCCCCTCAACCCGCACCAGCAGCAGCTCCACCACGGGCCCGCCAAAGACATGGTGAAACCCCCCTACTCCTACATCGCGCTCATCGCCATGGCCATCCAGAACGCCCCCGACAAGCGCATCACCCTCAACGGCATCTACCAGTTCATCATGGAGCGCTTCCCCTACTACCGCGAGAACAAACAGGGTTGGCAGAACTCCATTCGCCACAACCTCAGCCTCAACGAGTGCTTTGTCAAAGTCCCTCGGGACGACAAGAAGCCCGGCAAGGGCAGCTACTGGACGCTGGACCCAGACTCGTACAACATGTTCGACAACGGCTCCTACCTGCGGCGGAGGCGCCGCTTCAAGAAGAAGGACGCCCTCCGGGAGAAGGAGGAGGCCCTCAAGCGCCAGCAGCAGCAACAGCAACAACAGCAACAGCAGCAGCAGGCGCAGGCGCCGCAGCAGCCGCCGCCCGACGGCCACAAGCGCGCGCCTGACGACTCCAAGCTGCTGGCGGCGGACGCCAAGGCGGCCAAGAGCCCGGCCGACCTCAAGCCCAAGCGCGAGCCCACCGTCGAGCTGAGCACGTGCATGAGCGCCAAGTACTCGCAGCCCGACGTGAAGCCGGGCGTGGGCGTGATCGTGGACCACCACATGGCGGACGTGTCCTCGGCCATGGACACGGGCGTCATCGTGGGCGGCGGCACCTTCAGCGTGGACAGCCTGATGACGTCGGGCCGCGCCCAGCCCGCAGGGGCGGCGCGGCGGCGGCGGCCGCGGCGGCCGGCGGAGGCGCCATGTACTACCACTGCACGGGCCAGTACCACCACCAGCCCACGGCCATGGACGACCTGCCCACCACGTCGAGCGTGTCGGGCCCGCAGTTCCGGCACCAGGCCGCCGCCTGGTACTCCACGGCCGACTGCGACGGCGGGCCGACTGCGACGCGGCAGCCGCGGCGGCGGCGGCGGCGGCCGCCACCGTGCCCGTGGCCGCGCCGGCCGCCAACCCCAGCTGCCAGCTGGCGTTCCGCAGCAGCGCCGCCGGCGCGACGGCGTCGCCGCCCGCCGCGGCCGCCGCCGCCGCCGCGGCCGCCGCCGCCTACCGCTCGGGCGTCGCGCACTCCTACTACCAGCAGCACGGCCAGCCGGACTGCACCGCCGCCTCCAGCAAGTACTGACCTGTGAGTCCGCTCCGCTCGGTCGCTCTGCACTTTGATTCCAGCGGGGCCGCGTCGCAGCCACCGCAATAGATGTTGGCGCCTAGCCGCGCGGCGCCGCGACGCCCAGGCGCCTAGCCTTCCGCGCTTAAGTACTCTTTTGTCCTAGATGTGTTTTCCGTTGCTATTCGTAAATTAGTTGTGACGATTGCGTCGTCCAAGGACGGTTTCGAACTGCAAGGCGAGTCCTGTGCCACTCGCAGTAGATCCCTGCCAGGAACTGCGCGAGGTCTTCAAAAAACCTCTCTCTCTACTGGTGCGATTGCACCGACCGCAAGAAAGACAGCTCCGTGGCATGTAATACAATAAACATTGCTACTAATAAGTGAGAGTTACAATTAGAAAGTAAACATTTAATATTGTTTCATCGAATCAAATTTTCCACGTGCATTTGCGTGTACTTCACTTATTTTTGTAACCCAGTTTGCTCGCAATGTGCAACGGCAGTGCAAACACATGCACTGCAACTTCTGTTAGCTTTTGCCACCTGGATGTTCACTGTGTATCCCACTACTTTGTAAGAACGTTGTCAATCTAGCATTAAAAACTCACGGGTGTCATTATTCACACTATGTACATAGAGAAAAGAACTACGATGTCTTTTGAACCTCCAACATACGGGCTCTCCGTCCGAGAACCAATGACAGGGACTTTGGAACGGTGCCCACGTTTGTAAAAAAATGCACGAGAACTTACAAACGGGGACACGGTTAGTTTCGAAAGCTTTCCGACGCGTTTGTGGCGCCTGCGGGGGCGTCGAGCTACGCCCCTTAGGGAGGGGGGCTCGATGACGTCCCTTCAGTCCCCCTGAGGATACGCCCCCCTGACGCAGCCTCGCATGACACACCTCGTACGATAGGAGCTTCGTGCCAGCGCCCGCGCCAAAGAATAAATTATTGTCGCAACGAACGGTTATTAGACGCAGTTAGTTTTATACGATTAACAGACGTGAGGCGCGCGTTTCGCGTCGCGGCCGGGGCTCCGACGCGCCAGGGGTTCGAGCGCCGATGTCCGGTGCGGGCGTGGACTCGCGTCGGGCGAACGTCCTCCCGCTCGGCGGCCTGCCGAGCCGGACGGATCGTTGGCGAGGCGAGGCGAGGCGCCGTGCACCCGCCGGCCGGCCACCGCCGTCGCGGCGCCCGGCGTCGGCGCGCGCCGTCGCGCCGGTTGGCCTAGCGCGGGCCGCGCGTCCGCCCGCGGCGGCGCGGAGCGCTCTCGAAGCGCTCCGGAGCAGGTGGGCAGGGGGCGTGGCAGGAACGCCCGGCCTCGAACCGGGGAACGCTGGCAGAGCGGCCCCGAACGGCTCTGGGGGGTGGGACTCTCCATGGATGCGAGAGACGGACAGGTCGCGAATACTCGATGGAGAGTATTCGCGAGCTGTCACGCACGAAAGCTGCCTGTTCGGCTGAGGGGGTGCTGTGCTAAAATGTTGGGAGCGGCACGATGCCGGAGGTGGATACCGTCCTTTTGCCCGCCTCCGGTTGTCGACGCCTTCTCTTGGAGGGGAATGGCAAAGCTATGGCGTTCGTTGATGAGCATTTGCTTTATGGCGCTTGCGTCCATAAGAATGCGGTCAGCACCGCTGGGTCGGTCTCCTGCCGCCCGCCCTTCTTATCTGCTCTACGACTGCTCCTTCCAATTTTGCGTTTTGTGAACACGGACTAAATCTGTTAGAAGATATAATGTACGCTATTTTAGACAGACATCGATCTTCACTCAAAATTGCATCAGAGATCTAACATTTCAAATTCTGTCATTAAACTTATTTCAGAGTATCCTCAAATTACATTGTCAATCAACGATACGTTTGCTCCCATTGATAATATTCAACTTAGTCTTTGGTAATTTTTCTGTTCTATTCCTTATCTACCACAGAATCCAGTATTAAATTCACGTGGACAATACGCCTAAATAGTCACCTTTCGAAAAATAGAAAGAGTGGCAAGTACAGTTTACTTCAATGAAAGGACAAATTATTCCCCTTATTCTTACTTTGCGAGTAATAAAATTAAATTTGAATTATTTAAGTTGTTCTTTGACAAAATGATAGGGGTGTTCAGCTCAGGTTTTGGGTTAAATCCTTCCTCTCTTTACCATATTCCATATGTAACACGATCCACGTGATTGAGCTCTCGTTCCACCCACCGCGGCTGGCACCAGCCGAAAGGCAAGCGCGCGAGCAAAGGAATCGCGCAAGCCGAAGAAGCCGGCGCCACAAAGGGCGGGCGGGGGCGGGGCGGGCGGGCGAGGGCCGCCCTTTGGCGGCAGCGCTGCCTTTTAACGCGGCGGGCGGGCGGGCTGCAGCGCGGGCGCGGCGCGGCGGGCTGGCGCGGGCGCGGGCGCGGGCGAGCACGCGGAGCGCGGAAATAAACGGCCGCTTTCGCGCCTGACAGGTGCTGATAATCGAGCGGCGCAGGTGATAACTCACTAGTCGTGTTACTCATCAACCCGCGCGCTCGCCCCGGCCAGCGGCCGCGCCGCCCGCCCCTCGCCCGCGCCCTCGCCCGCGCGCCGCCCCGCCCCGCCCGCCCCGCGCCACCGCCCCCCGCGGCGCTTCTGCTTTGTGTGAACGCCACGCGATAGGTATATTGCCCGCGCGGAACGCAGTGCAGGCGTCGCGCAAACAAATTAATAAATAATTCCACAAATAAATAGAAGGGCCGCGCGCTGCCCGATGAGCGCTGCAGAGCGGCCGCCGCCGGGCCGCAGCTGGCTCCTCACCTTTGCGAGAGCTCTCCGCCGCACGCCCTCGTGGCTGGCCTTTGGAGCTCGCACACGTGACGCGAAGGCTTCGGCGTTGGCGAGGCTGTGTGGACAAATCTTTCACCCGAGCCCACCTGAGTCTCAATCGTAGGCGGGTGAATGGGGCTATAAGACGACTTTTCGTCCAAATAGGTCTCTAGATTTCTTTCGTGACTCAGGTATTTCCAATAACACCCAGCACACGCCCTTACGTTACATTCTTGGGATGTGAGGTTCCCGAAGGGAGACGCGCGGGAAAAGACGACGTCAGTAGTACAAAACACTAATTCGTCCAGATTAGTCATAATAGCGCTGTTCCCCATTAAAGCCCTTTTACAGTCTCCCGGGGTTTAAGAATGTTTCGTCGGGGAACGTTCCCCTAGGGTCATATCAGCTATATTCCAACCTCATCTCTCCCTCTCCTTTCCTCTCTCATAAAATGTCTCATTTTTCTCGAACACGGTTTTTATGCGGGTGGTAGATCGTCGAGGAAAACGCGTGGCACGACCTCGGCGGTCTGGAAGAATGAGAAAGATGTGCGTGTCTTGGCAGGTCTCTGCCTCCGTGGGTGGAGAGGATTCTTCAGGAATTTGCCTAACCGGCATAAAAACCTTCGGCATAAACACATCATTGCCAGCATTCAATAACTCATTTTTACGCAGGCCACATCTCTGAAAGAAAATGCGAAATTTGAGTGAAGATCAACATAGTGTCCTTGTTCATAAAAGTAAAATTGTGATAGTTTTTGCGGGAATGTGAGTATCCGTAAGAAAGCCGGAAGCAGGTTGAGAATTATTACTTGAGAAACGATTTGCTGCAATCTTGATGTTGAGCAAATACTACTCAGAGTAAATGAATGGTTTTGCCAAAATGGATCATCCCTAGTACAGACGGCTAAGAGTATTGGTTTCCCGGCACGCGGTTGAAATTGTATTTTGGAGGAAGTGCGAAGACGGTCATCAGCAAAGGCATAAATGACAACTCGAATTACACTGCAAAAGTTATACACGTGTATGTTCTCTGGAGGTTGTGATTTTAAAATTTTATACAATTCCAGTGAAGTGCTCGAGAGACAAATTACTCATTCGTAGCGTTAACGGAAAAACGTCTGCCTTGAAGAGTGCGGACTGCGTGTCTGCAATCGATGTCGATCGCAACGTTTGCGTCACTTGCACTTTTGCGGCAAGCCGACATTCTACGCACTTCCGCAGCGGAACCGTTATCCGATTCGTTTCCCTTGCGTGGCGTCGCGAGTCCTTTTTACAGAGGGGGACGCACCGGAAGTTGGCAGGCGCCTCCGGCCGCCCAGCGCCTCTGGCGCACGCGCGTGTCGGCGGCGTGGCGAGGCTGGTCGCGTGCGGTGACTGATCGCGCCCTTTGCCGGCCGCCCCGGGGCGCGGCCCGTTCTTTTAGTGATCTCAAGTGTTTCAGTAACTTTAGGTAGCTATGTGATTGTTCCGTGAGGCGCCCGCGCCGGGCTGGCTCGAGGCCGCTGGAATGTCGCGTCACGCCGCCGCCGGTGGCGTCGCTTGCGCGAAACGCATCCCAAACGCCGACACGTTGGACCAACGCACGCAGCGACGCGGCTCCGGACACACCCACATTGCGCACGTGCACTTCGAAATCGGATGGGGGGTCAGAAAGCAATTCAAACCGGGAAATACGCGAATGGTTTTGTAACATGTTCTGCGACCGACACATCACGCTCTGGCAGTGCTAAAACAGGCCACTTCAGAACCATCTGCACATTAAAAATTACAGAAGCAATCAACATTCGAACTTCAAAATTGACGGTTCCTCACTTACACTCCACTGTCGCATTCTTTCTTCTTTACAACGCGTCCAGTCAAACGCAAAAGTAAATATTGAAACCCTCATGATGATCCGGTTTTATTATAATGGCCATGTACTTTGAACCATGTACTTGTACCTACTTTTTATTGATTCTAACATTAAGAGTTAAGTTCTTGATATTGCACTCGTAAGTTTAGGTTTATAAAAGTCAACTCATTGTAAATTTAAGAAAGAACAAACATGCACTTACGGACACCATGCTATCTTGTGTTTACTCTGATCATATTTCCAAATAATTTGATCTGATCGTATTACCGAATACTAAATGTCCATGTCTTCTGGCCCTAAAACCAAAATAAGTACATGAATAACTGAATTCTTGCCATTCTCGGGCAACGGGCAAGGCATATTCTCTTGACTAGAAATGCTCATGCGAGGTAACCTGACAATTTCCAAAAATTGTCACAGTCTCAATAACACAAATATTCAACCTTTATTCTCTATATTCTTCTCTACAAAAGGAACGTAAAGTCATTATAGGAGACTCATATGCATTGAAAAATGTGAACTCCTAAACTCACCTGCGTACTTACTTTGGCATTATAGATTTTGCGAAACATAATAATAAAATTATCACAAAATAATACCCATTCAATTGAATTGGTTTCCTACATCGCTTTTTAAATTTTTTAAACACTAGATAGTTCAATCCCACATTTTCAGTGATATTCTATGAGCAAATCTGCGAAAATAAAAGATATATGGCGTTCATTGCTGGGCAAAACTGTTCATTACTGGAATTAAATTACAGCGTGAAAAGCTTTAAATGACTTTCTTTACTTTACGTAGCAGTCTGTGACAAACAAATTTATGATTTTCATCTCCCCATGCAAACTAGATTTATAGCATCCATACATGAATGGCACATGATTATGTACTTAGGGTACCAGTTTTCTTAAAGATCTTGCACACTGTGCGGAGAATTTGTAAACAGCCTCCGGGCAGCCCACGCCTATAGACAGGTCTGACACGATATGTCAATGAAGTATAGTGTGACTAATGTCCGCATTCCAAACTTGCACACTCACGAAATCTTCGAGCAGAGCCAACGATAGACTTGACTTGAGTATACTTCTGGGAGGCCCTCGTATTTTCATTTGCTGCGTGTCTCTGGAAGACGCAGAATAAATAACCGTCTTTCTGAGACTTCGCGAGCTTTGGTATGAAATATGAGAATGAAAAAGAAGGATCTAAAAGCGTCTGGGAAAACGGGCTTTTCGAAGCTTCATAAAACCTAAAAAATACTGAAGCCAAGTTGCATGCAACTAAACACTCGATTATCATTGTGTTTCTAGTCTAAATATTGTCATCATTTTAAAATTGGAACATTGATAAATTCAGCTTTTAAAAATTTTATGTGTCATTTTAGATTCTGGATTTTGTAGCCATGCTGTGATTTCTAATCGATCGTTAATTGTATATTGGTAACGAACGATCAATAAGAAAGATTTCGCTTTCCTGTACACTGTTTTATTTCTCAGCAACGAACTCTGAGGCCGTTTTTTCCTATGTCGTTGTTGCTTTTTTGTTGTGATCAAAGGAGATGCTAACCTTGTATGGTAGAATTTCTTTATTAACATATGAAGTTTGTTGCAAGAATGTAGATCACACACTAAATCATAATTTCTGGAACAAATTTATTGATATAGACAAGCATTGAACATCGTGCGATTATTTCAAATAAAGGTAGTGTTAAGAGAGTTTGAAAGCTTTCAGCACAAAATAATAAATTTTCGAGTAAATTTTAAGCGTTTGTAATGTCCGAAAATATTGTCAGAAATCATAGATTAGATTCAACCATACATATACAAAATTTACCTTTAATGATGAATACGTACCAAATTATTTTTGTAAGAGAATGAAACAATTACACGAACTGGAATTCGCATACAAATTGATTATGCTTTTCTTGAAGGTATTTATATATCTTATTATAGGATTTCGAAGTAGAGAATGAAAAATACCAACTTATTTTCAGGGAAAAATTAAATGAAAAAGTAGGGTATGGAAGAAACTCCATGAAATATTTATATTATATTTTTTTTTAATTTAATGCATTTGTGATAAAGATAACTAGGAACATAACATACGTTAACTTTGACACTTAAATTTCCAATATTTTCCCAGAAAAGTAACTATATAAATTTTTGTTTTAGGGGGATCCTATATCTTAATTTTTGTCAGAACGAAAATATTCAAACAATTCAATCAGAATAAAGGAGAAGTAAAAAATCATTGTAAATATGACAATTATATTTGTGTGTAGTTAGAATATATTTTTTTGTTTTAAATTTTGGAAAGGTGTTAATTATTTAAAAAAATAACAGAAAACTTCATTTAGGAAGAAATTTGTTATTTCTAGACCAAAAACCAGAATAAGATTTCTATTACACGAAGTAATAGTTACACTTAAAATTTTTTACTTAATACAGCATACAGTTAAATTTTTTTTCTTAATACATCAAATATATATAATACTTGTGGAAGCATCTCCTTTTACTCTTTATTACTATTTATTCAAATTCATATTTTCCTAGCTAATAGAATATGTCGAACCCTCTACTGAATTTCATTTTGTGACGATTTCTCTGCAAGACTATTTTTTAGTGAAATTAAGAAAAAAGATATATTTGCAATTCCGTTTAAAATAAGAAAACGAGACTTATGCTACTATATGTTCAAAACCATTGTGATGATACTAGCACTCAATATTCTGATTATCATTTATATGTTGCTAATGATTCAAAATGTTGAGATCAATAAAATACATTCAAATAATGTTTAAGTTTTGAGAAAAACACTAAAAATTAATAAACTAATTTTATTTTAATGTAAACTGTAATATTCATGTAAAAGTATGGAAAGAAGAAGCAGGCAGTAAAGGCAATTTAACAGTATTTTTAGAGCATTGTCGAGTGAACATTTGAAACATTTGCCAGAGAAAGGACACTGCCGTCATGATCAAAGGCCACTCCATTTCGCAAGCGCGCGCAATCTGCCCGCCAAATGTAGTAGCAGAGGGTTTGTGTTTTCTCAAATTTTGATTAACTAGAGCAAACTATTAGTCGAAAACGTTGATCCATATTTTATTTGTTTGTTTGTTTGTGAATTACTATCTACGTACACTACTCAATTAGCGGTAGAGATATATAATATTTAGATGACGTTATTACTCATTAAAAACTATAATTGACATGAGTATTCAATTTCACGACGCGTTTCTCGCGAAGTTTATTGTGGAAATTCCAAAGCGTTTGTTTTATACCACATTCATCGCATAATTTCTGTTGAGATAAATTTTCTCACTCTACTTCGGAGGTATTACAACATTTTGTATGCTTATCATAGATTGATGCAGCTAAAAGGGACTTGGAAAAGTGTCTACAAAGGCAGATGAAATTAAATGAAATGTAACACGTTTATTCGTAGTGGATTTTTCAAATCAGTGTGAAAATAAACAGCATAATAGGAGCATATGGATCTAGTTTTTTCGGTTTGAAAGTATTAGCTAATAATTTTTTACGCGTACTAGACTTTGGGATACTCTCTCATCTCCGTAATATGCATACAAATAAGAGAGATATATGCTTCATGAGCTTTTTAGTAAATAAACAATAAATAGGGGATTTTATATAGGTACGGTCACTTATATTCGTTTCCAAATCTAGTGTAAGAGAAAATAAAGTGAACGTTTCAAAATGAGAAACGGAATATATAAATTCATTATTCGAAATAGTTCATTCAAATTTTGCCATAAGTGATGATTACGCTCATCTCGGACGTTAATATTAATTCTGTTAGCTTGAGTAATCCAACATTCACAAACTGGATCATCATGCGGTTCATCAATTATCATTTCTACAAGGTAGAGAAGCCAGGTTATTAATATCTGCTTCCTCTAGGACAGTGGGAAGTTGCTTTACACACCCTGGACCCGCCTGCCACGATATTTTGAAGGCCTGGCCATCCAACCCTCACGAACCGGCTCATTTCGCAATTCCAAATTTCCGCCGATCTCCGGGACGTCGGGCATTTCCTTTGTGGGCAGCGCTGCGGCTCGGAGCGCCTGGGGCGGCGGCGAGGGGGCGGGGCGCGTGGGAACAGGAGCCGTGCCAGCGACGGCAGCGGTAGCGGGAGCGGGGCGCGGCCTCCGCACGGGGGCCCGGCCGCCAGGCCGCGCCCCGCTCCGCTCCGCGCCGCGCCGCTCTGTCTGCCGCGTAGCCAGGGCGTGCTCGGGCGGGGCTGGGCCGACCCCCAGCACCGGCTGCCTCCACCGCCGCCTCCGCCGCCGCCGCCGCTGCGTACAAATAAGCTGTTTGCTCTGCGGCGACAGCGACATTAAAACAAGCCGCTCTGTAGTGGAGACTCGCGGCGATGGCTGCGTCTGTTACAGCGCCTCCCGCGCCTCGCGTTCGCGCTTCGCGTCTCACGTGGCGCGTCGGCCTTTGGGATGCGTTCCCCGCGCCCCTCGCGGCGCCCGCAGCCGCCTCACGGCGCAACGCCGGTCGAGGCGCTGTTTACTCGGACACCTCGGACCCCGGACACGAGTGCGGGGACGAGCGCTACGGGAGGCGTTCAAAATGGCGTCGCTCCGCTAACAGACACTAAACGAAACAATAATTATAATCATTACTGTTAAACTGTTCATTATTTCAGTAACTCTCCTCGACCAGTAGATTCTGGAGGCCCTTTTCACTATGTATGTGTAACGTTTAGAGGCAAGTGTGTCGGCCGGTGGGTCGCTCTTCGGGAGGTGTTGCGTGGGCGCGGCCGGCGCGACGGGAAAGGGGGTGGAGGAGGACGGAGACGAGTCGGAGGTTCAAAAGGGCGCTGCGAAGGCTCCTAGCAGGAAACCACCCCTTTCCCGGCGCCCGCGTCAGCCCGCTCGCCGCCGGCTGCCCGTCGCGCGTGGATCTAACCCCGACTGGTCGTCGATCCATTTTTATGTAATGTGTCTGGGGATAGAGCTTGCGCTATGCAAAGTAGGGCAGACGGCGAGCGCAGGCTGAGGGCGGCGATGTGGCGAGCGGGGTCGAGTCCCCGTTGTGCTGGACGCCCCGATCCCGCCCCCCTCACCGCTCCGCCGCCCACCCACCACCTCCCGGCGTCAGTCCCGACCCGCCGAGACGTATGTGTGTGAGTGTAACGAAATTGTATATACATAAACATTTACATGTACAAGAGCGAAACTGATCATGTGCGTATGAATGTCATTGATGTGAACAAAAATAAATTTAAACTGTGAATATCATTTGAATCTTGTGTTATGATCTTTTATTCCTTGAAAGCTTCCGACTCAATTCCTGCATCTGGTCCTTTTTCCGTCGAACCAATCAATGATGAATATCCTCTTATGAAAATGTAAACGGTCGGAACGACGAATAAAGTAATCCTTAATATGAAATCAACATATTCAATTATTATCCGCTTGTACATGATATGTGAGATTTCATCAACACTCATGTGATATAGTACTCCTTATTCTTGCCAATGAATCCTTGCATTTGGATAGACCTTTACGAGAACATTGGTGAGTCTGTGTTCCTCATAATAATTATTTCGCTTCCTCTCATGCCGACTCGAATGCAAATTTGTTTACCAACTCGCCAGATGTTTTCCCACAAAAGGTGGGTTTACCTCCTGTCAAGCTGAACTCGCGATTTGCCGCGGAGTTTAAGAGCAAGCGACTTCCTTGCCATTCGTGAAGTTGGGGAAACTGCGTTTAAACGCTTACGTGCGCAGAAGGGAAACTTGGGGAGCGCTCCTGGGACTCGCCCGGATATCTCATTTGCGATGGAAATGAAGGCGGCGGCGGTGGCGGCGGTGGTGGTGGCGGCGACGGCAGCGGTGTGGGCGGCGCGCGCTGCCGATGCCGAGCTGGCGATTGTCTCGCGCCCCGCCCCGCTCCGCCCCGCTCCGCCCCGCCCCATCCCGCGCAGCCACGCCGCGCCGTGCCCGGGGAGGAAAACCTCTTCTTCGAAGCCGTCGACAAGCTCGTAGACATTTATCTGGAACTTCGCGTGTTTAAAATATACGAAAGAATAGGAATTCCGAACGAGATAGAATGCTCCAGAAGCATGTAAGTGCAGTGCTTCTGTGGTTGAAAATTTACCAAAATATACTTTAGAATATAAAACTTAACAATTTTAGAGTTAAACGTATTTTTTTGAAATCTAGAATGTTAAGATTTTTACCGTTTCGTAAAAGTATCTCTTTCTCTTCTTACTTGAACTACGTGGATGTAGATTTCAAATTAAAGAGAAAAAACCCACATCGTCTCACGGCAGAATTTTGTAAGTTCTATTTAGACGAGTTTTCAGAAAAATTATTGTAATGTTTGAGTTGGGTAGGTTAATATTCAATTACACTTTCTAAGGTTGCATGAATTTGCTTGCACGAAAAATTACTCTCATCTAAAATCTACGACGCAATGTCGCAGATTTTACCAGAATAAAATCAATTTAATTTAAGGATTTATTGCAAATTTGAGTTTTGAGTGTTAGAATTCTTAAACATCTGATAAACTACGTAGTGAATTTTCTTTTCAAAGAAAATTTTCTTGTGTGTAGACTTTACGAGTACATTCGTCTTGTTTCGAAAAAATTTCTATTTTCGTTTTCGCTGTATTTAAACGCCTTGGAAAAAAGTATCACTGCATAATTCCTTGAATTTTAAGATGATTGAATAATTAATTTAAAGGTTTCCCAACAAAAATCAGTTCAAAGTGTTAAATAATGTAGTACGTGTTAACGTTCTTAAAGATCCAGTTGATAGTAAGCCGGAATATTCTCGCGAAGTAGAATCAACCATCCGGTTTCTTTGAAAAAAATCTACTTACATGCTATGAATATTGTTTTTGAGTACTTAATCTATTGAAATGGGAATATGTAAAAAGCAAAGTGGTGGCATAGATGTGGCAACTTACGAGTTATATCAGGAGTTTCCTGATGTATTAGAATATCCAGGTAAAAAACATTACACTGGCAATTGTTATGAGACAAAAACGCACTTATAAAATTGAATTAATTCCTGCATTTTCGCAGAGGAAATTAATTTTGTGTAAGCAATATATTTTCAGACAAAATGGAGAATCAAGATCAGCTATCAGCTATGGTTATTATGGTTTACTTCATTGCAACTTTTCTCTCCATATTGTCTGAGAACTCTCCTAGCGATCGAACTGGGTTCTTGTTAGTTTCAAAGCATTATTTTCTACAAAAAATTCTGAAACTGAAGTCCGTGAATATTACACTCCTCTTTCTGTGAGTAAGAAACATTTGTGTTTTGCCCTTATCACTCATGTCACGTGTCTCTCCAGTTTACTTTTCAAGATACATTCCTCGATTTTAGAACATTTTAAATGTAATTATAACGATATAAATGTAATGTGTTGTCATCGACAAGTGTATACACGTATCTATGTCTTCTTATATATTTTTACAGTGGCGTTACTTTCTTCAGATAGAATATTGTAAGCTTCTTAAAAGTGTCCAAAGCATTCTTTTGATAGCCGCAATCTTGTGTTCTAAAATAAGTAATATCCAGACAGAAACTCTCCAAGTATATAGTGTGATATAGCTCATCATGACAGAAGAGAAAGAAATCTACGATCTATGTCTATATAGTACGATCTAAGTTTACATAGGTCTATTTAGTTCAAAATTGCTTCAGCAAATTCGTGATTTCTAGAAAAAGCTTTCTAGAAAGCAAAATGAGTATCTAATAGTAAACAGTGTAATTGTGATGATAAAGTATAATGATCACTGAAGTTGAACAACACTTAAAACACAAAGAATTGCTAATAGTGTAACGATTGCGCTGGATGGATTTTGAAATCGATGACAAGTGTGTTTGGAAGACATACAATTATGACGGGCAGGAACCAAGGTTTTCTTGAGAATATTGAATTTTGTAGGGAGCGACTGCCCACATAACGCAGTGAAATTCCTCGGCACAGTCTCGACTTCTAAGGCAGTGTCATGGTGCCTCCGTTTGTATTGAAGTGAATTGTACTACTTCAAAAGACATGAGCTCCGTTTTTATAGTTACCCTAATAATTATTTTTCGTGACTAAACACAAAGGGGTGTAACTCCGACTCGATTTTAAGAATTTATGAAATTTAAAATTATGAAATGAATCTAAATGAGGACAGTATTCAGAAAGTAAGTCATTCTTCATTATTGCACATTGAAAATAATAGTTTCTCACATTAGATTTAACAGCAAAAATAAGTATGGGAACGATAATAAGTATGGCATTGTAGAAAGGAATACTGAATTTTTACGATATATCGAATTCATGTGCATTTGCATTGTATTCACTGTTAGAAAGGGGAGAATTTTCGATTGCAATTTAAAAGTCGTTTAACACATTGAAAATCCTGGAACCCATAAATAATGTATTGCGGCTTAAAATTGTTTCCAATTGTATTATCTGTTTATTTAATAATAAACATTTCCGATAATACGAATTGATGTCAATTACACAATTGGTTCTTTTGGAAATAATATTGTAAAATCACAAACATACAACTATATAGCCTTCGTGTATGAGTCAGTTTTTAGGATCAATAAGTCTTTGCAGGATCCAATAATTTCTGATGAAAGGGCGGACATTTGTGTACTACCTTTACGGTTATCATAAATATTGAAACTTCCGTTTGTCAGATTTTTTTCATGCACATGAAGAAATTCTTATACTTTTGATAATTTTATTCTTTGATTTTGATATAATACATTGGGAAGTTACAGAATTTGGTGCGTCTTCTAAATTAGACAGTCATTTCAATAAGCAGGATTGGTGTTACAGTTGTTCCGTAGAGGGTGTTACTATTTCTGTGCTATAAATCGTAAGCCATTGTGTGCAGAGAATGGCAACTTTTGTGTCACATGTTACAAATATATTTCATTAGCTTCCGAATACTCGCAGTAAAACTAATGTTGCCCTTGATGTAGTTGCACAACGCTGTCCGTTTCTTACATTTGGACGAGATGCCGAAATTGAAGCACAGCGTATTTTACATTTTTTCTTTCACGTCAACTAGCAGTCACGTCAAAAAGGACGAGAATATGTATATAGAACGTGATATTATGCTCCATATAATGCCCTGGCAGTTGGAGTAGTCCTGCAGCGAAACCTAGTTCTAGAATCATTGTGCAAAATAGTAATGAAGAATTCTCTGCAGATGATTCTAGCTGTTCATTCAAGAAACAATGGAACTAAAATATGTGACAAGACAGTTGACAAGTTTCCCTAAAGCGTCCAAGACATCATCCATTGGGAAAGGTGGAAAGGGCGATTTCAACGAACATCCCATGCGAACGGCAACTAGAACAATCGAAAAGGCAAAACAAGAGATTTCAAGAGAATGTTCACAAGATAACAAGGAACATCGTAATGTTGAATTTAACTGGTTCTGAATGATATTTAGAAAGAAAAAATAAGATGTTTCAATTTATCAGGCTGTTTTTGGTCCTTTATTTAAATTGAAAAATCTATAGACAGAGAAATAAATACTAATTTTAATAAAAATAAGATGTAATCGTAGGTCTGAGATGTAGATAATATGTTCACACTTGGTGTGTTTAAATCAAATCCAAAAATAAATTTGTGTCTATCGGTTACTAACATGAAATGTAATGTTACTAGCCATGTTCCTACTTCATCTTTTCTTATTACTTATTAGAATATTTTTATCGACAAAAAGTGTAGTAATTCATGAATCATTTAAGTAGTACTACATTCTGTTTTCATTTGTTCGGAATACCTTAAACATGGGAGGCTTCAGTTTAAAATATAAAAATCATCTTTATTTATAATCTTGGTCTTTAGAATGAGACTTGAAATCATTAAATTATGGAGTGAACTGTTCATTATATTTTATCAAGAAAACTAATTTCTTTCACCGAATTTAACAACACGATTTTTTATCGTTCTTATATTTTATTAATGATATTTTCAATAAACTCACTCGTTTTTCAAATTTATTTATTATCACTCGTGTATTTCCTTTGAGAACCAACTTGGAGACTATGAGTCCAAATTTGCCAATCCATCGCAGCCATCCCGATTTGCACTCATTGCGCACTTTCTGATTTTTTCATTCCTCATTGCCAGAAACAATGTAATAAAAATTTTTATATTTTTTAATGAAAGTATAAGGTTTGTAGATTGTTTTAGTGAATAGTTTGTTTTAATTGAAGCTTTGTTGAAAGCGAGGAAATGAAAAATAAAAAATTGGTCCAATTAGATAACTTTCCCCTAAGCAATAACTGTCTCAGAAGTCAATTAATCCACAGTACAATTTCTTAAAAGCGTATAACTATGCCTAGTCTATTGGTATTGCGTAATTGAAATTTTGAAATTTAGGAAATTCCATGACCGAACGTAGCCTGAATGTTAGGGGATAGCAGATATTTAGACGTTTCAACAGAAATAATTGAAGAATTCTAAAGGCCGGCTGCTAGAATGTTTTTTTTTTCTCTCACGTGGTTTCTTCCAATCTATTCGAGCGCATGCTAGAGAGCTTTTCTAATTACGAAATATGCGGTCCTTGTAATCCTTCCTTTCTTCTGCATTGTTCCTCTTTATCACTTGCACTGGATGATAGATTATCCGAAAATTATAAGCTTATCTACATCCTATCGCTGACATACATTTTCCAGACAAGACCTACGTCAAGTTGTGATACGTACTTCATTTTCCATTCTTTCAAAGAAAGCATTAGATCATTGAGTAGTACAATGAATATCAAATACTTATTTTATATAATTGTAATTAACTGGCTAACGTGCGCGAGAACACCAGTATGTGTAAATACACCCCCCTCACCATTTTCCCCAGATTCATGTGAAGGGATAATGTTTTAGCATAACGTGTTTATTTCTATCAAATTATTTAAATCTGACTTTCGAATTTCTCTTTATTCTCGAACTGTATTCTAGAATTAAAGTAAATTTGTCTCTTATCACGGAGTGTGGGTACTCAGAAAAGGTGAACCCTTCAAAATGCTCATTATTATACATCTCGCCATACTTCAAATACCGTTTTTACTGTTGCTTGACGATACAGAAATAAAGAAATACAAAGAAGATCTCATTTGCAAAAGAACTCATTTTAGATAATGGCGTGATGGTCAACACGTGGGGCCTCTATCCTCTAAGGATTTAAATCCTTATGACTTACTGTTTTCGAGTCATGCGTGCTCGATGTGTCAAGAAACAGACAGAGTCGTGTGGTGTGAATTGCATTTATGTGTGACTGATTCAATCGCGTTTTATAAAACAGTTTCCTAATATTTATGAAGTGAAAGTGCAAATCTACGCGTCAATTCTACACGACATTCTTTCTTTTGGAACCAAATTTTTTGACTGGTTGGGTGAAAGAGTCACAAAATGAATTTTTGACATGAATTTATGACATGGAGAACAGTGATAAATGTTTTAGGGATTTCTAATGTTTAACTGACATTTATATGAAAACAAACTATGATTTTGAATTCCTCAAAGTATACAATGATTACAAAGAATTTTATGAAATATATCTTGATAATAAACCATTTATTCAAAGGTGCATTAGTATATTTTGGAATATACAGTAAACTCAAATATTTTCTTGTTCATACTGCTTCTTCCAAAAAGTTCTGACATTTTATTTACAAATATAAGATTTTCAAATAGATGAATATATTGTACAATTTTGTTTAAAAACATCTTTTACTGGTGATGTCAGAAATCCCGTTCTAAATGTATTGTGCAACGCAGTTTTAAAGTTACTGAACGTTTCCTGTTCTTTGGCAAACATGGATAAAAACTAATAACCGAACAATTTTTAAAACTTTTGCGTTTTTCAATTAAAAAAAAAAAATTAAACAAGGTGTTGTTTTTCGAGAAAAGAGACACCAATAAAACTAGCTTTTCTGATTTGTGATTACAATATAATGAATAGTTTATTGGTATTTGTAAATTTTATTATATTAATCACCATGCTAATTAATACTATTAAAACACAGTATTAACCTATTTTACTCTTTTCAAATGATTCGTTCGGCTCATAAATAAATATCATTTAATATTAGTGTAAATCTTATTCTTTTCTTGTTGCTGCAACATATTTAAAATACTAGTTACTGAGAAGTATAACTTAATTTATTGGAAGACTTTTAGATATGACTTAATTGAGTAGAATTTATTAATTAGAAAACTTGTGACAAAATGAATTTTGTAAAACCATTTTCTGCTTAGGCGCGGAATGGACACTCTTCGCTTTATTCTGAAGACGCATTTTATCAAAAAAAAAAAAAAATGTATAACAAAACTTCTTGAACACTTCTTTTATAGCATAAATTTGTTCCCTTGTGAAAAGCAAAATTAGTTTCAGAAAATACTTTTAACATTTACTATTGATTTCTAATACTCATTATTATTTATTTCGTAATAAGTTGAAACACTAATATATACACCTATCTAATTGAAATATGTGTTAATTACAGTGAAATTCCTGACAGTAAATTTCTGGCAAAAAGTGGCAAAAATATATTCGCAAAAGTAGTAAATATATATCATGCCTCGCAGCACAAGTGACTGACATTACCCAAATGTCATGAAGGGAAAGCCTGAATCATCGTGTGCCTGCCAACAGTCTGCATTGTTCCCTGCACAATATGGTTCCCAAATATGAATAGAAAAAAGTAGTTAAAAGAATAGTGAGAATCGTCATTTTAATCAATGGTAAAGAACATTCACTTTTAGGTTACCGATTTCTCATGTCACATAATAAATTAATAGGAATCTTCATTTCCCGCAACGGTCCCGAAGTGAATGACTCCCATTGCACAAATACATGCGTTGAGAGTAGCTTGTAATGTAGGTGCCCACAAACTAGCATAGAAGTTATCACAATTGATGAAAATTAGGCATTCTCAATAATTATGTTTTAAACATGTTCCAAAAAATTAACGAAACATAGGTTTTCGAAAATGTTTGAAACATTCATGTTTCGATCCACAGTAAATGTTCACAAATTGTAGTTGAAATCTCCAGTTGCGTTTAACTGTTTACGAACGCTTCTAAGTAGTACCATTTTTTTCGAGAGTTACCTATTTCATAACAAATTATAGTCTTTTTCCAAGGTTGCAAATTTGATCGGTATTAATGTTCACTTGTACTGGGTACAATCTTCTAAAAGTGAGTAACTTTGGGTCTTTTATTAGCAACATCTTCTAGTATAATATATACGAATATCTTCTCTTGTAACATAAGCCTAATTAGCTTCTTAGTAACATTAGCCTAATCATGCATTAAAATGAGATTTTGTCAACTAATATTAGTTGACTAAATCTCATTTTAATGCGTGATTTAAACGAGAATATTAGGCATATATGGCACATATGCTAAAGCTGTATAGTCATTTCATTGAGTAAAAACTGTTTGTGAACGCGAGACTACTATACGTTATACTTCCTCAAGAGTAGAGAATACTTAGTGAGCGTTGCGAAGAAATTTGAAAAACATGTAATGCACTTTGAATCACTTTACCGAATTACGCAGTAACTAGCGTCAACTTTTGAGTAGCAATCGACTGCAGTAGCTCAGCGGCAACACTGTTGCTTCTGCAGAAACCGTTGATGGGGAGGTCATTGGGTTCGGGTTTCGACGGTGGCGAATTTTCTTTGCTGCTGGGTTGAATTCAACCATTGGTAGAGAACTCTAGAGGTCGGCTGCTCTGATCGGTTGTTTTTTGCGATTTCTTCGACAATACCAGGCTAATGCCGGAGCAGCACCTTAAGATGTGGGTAGCGGATGGCGGGCGATCATCCTCGTCCTGGCCGCCCTCTACACACTTACGCTCTAAATCGTACATGTCAGGAGCTTAGGGATCCTTTTTTAAGTTAAAAATTCATATTTCGTTATATTTTACATTCGCGATTTAAAATTACGCCATTACTAAATAAATGTCGCAATTCCCCTTTTTAAAACGCACAAACACCTGGATGATTGGGATTCAGCAGTTGGGTTCCACTGCTCTAAAGAATATGGTACATGCTTATGTCGTAATTAACGTTGTATAAAACCAAAGAATCTGTTTAATACTTTTTAAATTAATACCTTCACCATTCGAGAACAAATAATTTCATCAATGATTATTATTTTCACGTCAAGCGGCACATGCAGTTTCTTTGTGGAGCATTTCAGTACACGTTCAGTTCAGTACGTCACTGTGGGCACTGAGAGAAAGCAATGACATGCTTCCATGACATAACAGAAGTCCATGTGTTAGGATACACTTTGGATTGTTTGTGGGCCGTAAAACTGATTGCATTGCACACTGAAGAGTCAGTGCGTGAAATGTATTCTGTTGATGACTTTGATGTTAAATGCTGTCATTACATTTCACGCTACTGCAGTAACGTTCTTACCAGTCTCAATTACGATGGTCGAAATGATCGATTCTGCTGCAGTACCTAAACAGGGATGGAGTACGCAGAGCTCACGATGGCATGTGAAATGACATTTTCTCCTCCTTGATTATCAGAGTGCAAAATAACATTACTTCTCAATCTGGTGTATTCGCTCTTGCCTGGCTTCCTCAACTCATATTATTGGAAAACTAGGAGTGCCACAACACAGCACAGGCTTTCTATTGTTATTTTTAACAGTGAAATAAAATTATAATCACTGCATTGCAATTTTTACTTCTTACTTTGAATATTTAAGTCATATTTGCAAAACTATCATCACACTACCTGTAACGAAGCTCACTTTCTCAATTTCCTTTTATTTTATTTGACTGATTTAATTTATTCTCGTCAAAGAGCAGTAAAATCCCAGAATCTTTTCCTCACCCTGTAACCATAAATAGTTGAATGATGAATCAATGTACCAACAAACCGAGGTTAACAAATTTGAAATCTAGACACTTTCGCTCCCGGGTTGTAAAAAACTTATTTGCATCGGTAAACGATCTACAGAATTGAGTTTTTAGTACTGCTAACGAAATAGTAAACCATACCCAGTTTTTAGTACTGCTAACGAAATAGTAAACCATACCCTTGCTCTACTCCTGTCACAACTAGCAAAAGGACAACTCAACAAACTGTGGGCAGAGTGAAGCTACATTTATGTCCAGAAGCAAAACAAGGATCAATCTCAGCATTTGCGCAATGGATCAGGGAAACTGATCGAGATGGGGTTAATTTAAACAGGAAAACTGAACTACATTGCTTGTTACAGGCATATTAAGCCTTTTTTAAAATAACACAATACAACTGTCAACTAATGCGTTATCATCTAAGACCCACTTCATTCAGAATTTTAAACTTATTTGTCGTATACTTGGGCAATTGCAATTATAAACTTTGATGTAATAAATCTGAATAAACCCCAACAGTATTTCTTGCCAAGGTAAAAATACTTCAAAATAATTTAACTTTAAATAGCATTCATCTCATCAAAAATATATAATTTCCTTAAATTCCCCACCTATGCACAAAATGTGGAAAGAATTTGGTGAATATTTCAATTAACACAATGAGCTACTGCGATTGATATGAAAACACTTTAACATGTTTTCTTACTTACTGTCTATCAAAATATTAGAGAAACGAAAATTTTCGGGCTAAAATTTGGATGTCGTTTTGTCTATCGAGATGAAAACAACACTGGGACCTGAATCGTCCATGCGTCCTATCATTTTTTCTGAGACTGATATTCTCCAATGGATCTAACTCAATTTAAAGTCTTGGAAACTTAAAACGGGTGTTTTTATTTGGAAGGCTCTTTATCACTCATACATACAGCTCATACATCACTTTCGAAATATTCTCAAAAGACGGCAACAAATTTATATTTTTCCTCGGCTATGGTACCTTGGCTTGATATTTATAGAGGATAAGTATTGCGTTTGGTAAAAGAAATAGGCAGTGATTTCGGTTGTAAAGTCCGTCTTGAAAATCCCTGAGACGATTTTTTTAAAACATAATATCTGTCGGGATGACTGTGGGAATAGATGTGTATCACGCATAACAGTAGCTGATAAGAAGCTTTCGGTCTAACTTGGTACACACGTCGGACGTAAGGTCTATCAGTGCCGTTCTGAAGATCTTTAAGTTATTTTATTGAGGTGGGTGCTTTGTATCGACTTCTTAGGACATTTTCAAACCTTTATTTATTTATTTTACGTCAAAAAAACAGTTAAAAACTGGGTATGACGTGCTATGGGGAAAATTGAATTGTGTGCACATTTTCAAAATTCTGTGATTCCTACACTAAGTCATATACTACTTAACTTTTGGGAAAAAAAAACTTTTCTTTTCTCAGAAATGGGTATAGAATTTCTTTTGAAAGTGTTTTGTCCGAATAGAGGACAGTGCACCTAAAATGTAAAAGTGCAATTTACAAGAAATTTCTGCATTTAAAAAATTGTAAACATTTATCTAACCTGTAGTATTATTAAAGCTAGATTTATTGATGGTTTCCGGGAAAGCCAACTGCTATGGTCATTAGCGCCGTTAATGTAGTGAATGTTTTATCCCGGGAGGATCCTCCCCAACTGCTGGATGAGATCCGGGGCCGGTCTATATATCGGCTTTGAAGAATAGATTTTCTCCTCTCAGCCGGAACAAACTCTTAAGCTCCCGACTAATCTCCCGACATGCGCAGTCCAGTAGCGCATGTGGGCGCAAGTGTGTTAGAGTTAGGAGAGAAGACAGAAGAAGAAAGAGGATGAGAAGACCGCGCGCGAACCGTTATTATCCATTTTGTTCTGTTATGTCATACATTTCATATTCAAGTGATGTAACTGTCATCTTCACAGCGATATTAAATTTTAAAACGGCAATATCTTAAAACAGGCTTTTGAGTTGTTGCCTTTTGAAATTGGGCCGCCGATATTATAATATCGAAAAGTAAAGAATCATGTTATTTGAATTCTGTAAGTTTTACACTCTACATTTTGGGGCATCGTTATTTTTAAGGAAATGTTTATTTTGTAGATTTGGGATGTAAAAGGCTGAAAATATCTATGAACATAACAATTTTAACTATGACTAAAACATAACTATGACATTAAATTATTTTGAACGTTATTAAGGCGGATTTTCATGGTACAATTATCGTCCCAAATTTGTTATGGACACAAAAATGGCATAATGATGTTGGCACTACACAGGTGCTGTGTAGAAACTTGATAAGGAAAGAAAAGCGAAATGAAGCCAATTGACATATACTGAATCAATTTTTTATGAAAATGTTTCGTCTACCTACGTCTACCTAGTAGAGCTACAGGGGTAGTGGATTTACTAGACTAAATATGTTTTCCTTGACTTAGCGGATACTGGATGTGTTCTGGGAAGCACCTGTAAAAAGCAATGGTTTGAAGTGTAATGTCTGTTAATATACACAAAATGTGTACTTAATTAATTGTATAAAGCACGACAAATACCTACAGTTGCTAGAGAACAATTGGCTCTTTCAAATAAATTCGTGTTTCGGAAAACATCCTTACACATTCAAGCACGATAACGCTCCATTCCACAATAGGAATGAAAATAGGAAAATATCAAGACATTACCAGCCTTTACACACAGGTTATTGACCAGATCTATGGTCGCAAATACATTTTTGTTTCGTTCAATAACTCTAATCTAAGAATCTGGCGAGCTCTGAGTTTGGCGAAGTTGAACATCGTATGATGTTGCCTAACCTAACGCCGCTCTACCGCTATTCGATTTTATGTCATGTGCCCAAATTTATAGTTGTTGCGTTTCGTGATATTGTTGTTGTGTGATTTGTGATTATTAGACTGGATGGGTTCTCTGTGGTTTTGGCAGCAAAACATAATCGCCAGTAAACTAAACATTAAACCCTCACATAACGTAACCATAATAATCGCAAAGGGTTAACTGAAGGCGGCATTCAGATGTTGTAGGGTGCCACCAGTTGCGCTATGATCAAATTGTATGGATTTTGTGCAGAAAAAATTATGCGTAATTTTTCCCTTCAAAAGGCATCAAGTATGATTGGTCAGGCTTTACGTGTAAAGATTAAGATTTGATAAATGTGTTGTTGGCCATACATTTATCAATAAAAGTCAATTTATCTTAAAACTTAATACATTTATGAATAAAACGCAGAACGAGCACTTTTTGCCATCTTGGACAGTCGAATTCCTTCCGGTGCCCCCATGGACACGGACACTAAAAATCAGGGCTAAGATGGGCAAATGAGGTAATTTGGAACAGAAGCGTCGTTGGACCATAGTTTCAGTGTAGCTCAGTAGGAGATTATATTTCAAGTTGTGCTCAGTATTTTCGTGTTTTTATTTTATTCTCCGCAAAGAAGAAAATAATTGGTCGCAAACGTAAGTAGACCAAAATATAAATTCAGATGTTTTCTGAAGATTTAAACAAACGTAAAAATCATCAAGGTCAAGATATATTTCTAAATTTTTTTCAAAATAGAATCAATTTCATCACACCTGAGATCAATTAATTTTAATTGAAAATCGATAGGTTTCCAGTATCTACTGAATCAATATCTACTGAACACGGAGTAGAAAATATACTTAATTCTATCCCCAACATTGTAAAATCTTGAAAACAAGTTTCCATTTCTTAAAAATAAATTGTTAAAATAACAATATAGCAAGCACATTAGCTGTCTTCTGACTTGAATGGCATCGTCTTTGGATGGTGACAAGTGTTCACGCAATCATACTAACCTTTCGCACGAAGGATTAAAACATAACTATTCTCATCTGGAAGTGGAATATCGCTGTGCAGCAAACGTATCAATAATTTGACCGCCGCGCCGGGTCTACAAGAAGTTGCCTCTATAAAGCATCCGAGAGGCAAAGGCGCACATATCGCGCATCTAAATAGCTCAGTAACGTAACTGCAGAAAATGGAGTTTTTACAGGTGAAGAAAAATTCTGAAATAAAATACTTTCAACCAACATCAAGCCCACAGATATAATCATTGAGCCTTGTGCCCTGGTCAAATGTTACTTCTTATCACGATATTGTTAAGTATCACATTCAATCGATTTTTTCTGGTATTAATCCTTCTATTCACCCCTTTTATTATAATTATGTCATTGTTGGCCTAATATTTTTGCGTCTTTTGTCATCATTAACAATTATGTGATGATATCGATTAGCGAGTGAAGTGAACAAGGAACAAATTTAGCATAACAATATTCAATTGAATATTTAGCAAAAATGGCACAATTATGCAGTTACACCGCCTTATTCCGCTGTAAATTGCCTGCTGTTCGTTTTACAGAGTACCAAGGAAGACACTTGTGGCAATGTTCTACCGAAAACGGGAGAGTTTTTTGTACTAAGACCACATAATCAACTAATGCGTTGATGTTCTTCTCAAATGAGGTTACAATTACAAGCCATTACAACAACGACATAACTTCTCCCGCACGGACCACAACAAAAAATAACAATACAGTCGATTTCTGCACATCTATTAAGTTTCTGCAATAGTTCTGACCTATTTACCTTCTTTCGCACAATTTAGCAGTTTCGTCATTGTTCCACTGGACGAGCGATATACAGATGCAACCTCGGCCCCTTTCGCCAGTCGACGCGTCGTCTCGTGCCCCCAACGCCGAAGCACGCGACTCGGCCCCCCGGCGTGCCCGCGGTCAAACCTACTGCTCCTTACCCGCCGTTTGGGTTCGCGCCCGCCCCTATAGTAGACAACCTGCAGGTTCTCGAATACACAATCCACTCTCTTTCCAAACCTTCCTTCCGAATCTGGCAGATAAAAGGCAACACTACTTCCATCAGTAATCTACAAATATTCACTCATTCTCTTTCAAATCAGCGTTGTTTTAATTCTAATGTTTAATACAGTAGATAATACGACGGGAGTTGTGGAGAACTTACATTACTCGCTCGTAACAACTGAAAAGTCGTTGTGAGATTGACGTTTCATTCTCGTACTTTTGCCAATAAATAAATAAAAAACAAGGCCTTAGGTGATGATAGGAAATGACCAAAGTCATTCAAACAGTTTGTTGAAAAGAATTTTGCAAGATTTTCCTGAAATATAAGTAGTACATAAGTTACAAAATAAGTATTATAATTTTACGTAATCCTAAAAGTATAACGAAATTGTAACCTAAATAATACGAGAGAGTCTGTGCTACGATCTAGCAATATTATTTTTCCATTGATTTGTACGTAGTCGCCATGAAACTTCGTATTTATATTTTCGTTAAAATTATTTACTCATGTTACCCAATCAATACTTCACTTTATACTGTACATCAAAAAGAAATTCATCTACAGCCTCAACACATATTCACATGTGCTCTTTCCAGTTTCGTCCATCAATCAACCTTGACTAAATATTCCAAATCTCATTATTACTATAACAGTTGACGAGCTAAAGCAGTTTACGAGGCGTAGTCAACCTTGCTTTTTAATCAGAAATTATCTTTTCTAATTCTGTTCTATTCATTAAATTTTTGGATAGGTTTCCGGCGTGAGTGTGTATTGATTGCAACACGTGTTAAACGCCGTAATTTTACGAATTTGACACCGAACCTAAAAATAATATGGAAAATAATGTACTATATAATGGATTCTTGGATCGTTCAAAATTATACTTCCAAGGTTCTTGAGTTTGTGTCAGGTAACATAGTACCCAAGAACTTTCGAAGTATAATCTTCATTGTGTAGATTATGTGGTAATGTGAAGTCGTTAAAAAAGAATAAAAATCATGTACTGAATTACATATGGAGCAATAACGTTCTGTGTGACTTAAGTGCTTTAGGATTAGCCAAAAATGAAAACTAAATCCTCTCTAGTGGGACTTGGAAACCAGAGAGAACAATTGGCTTGGAGAATGTTGTCAAATATAATGAGCACCATGCACGATGAGTGTGTTGTTTAGTTTTTTCAATGTGGGTGTCGCAGCAACTGCACTGCCGCTAGTTTTATTTGAAGATTGTTGTTTGTTGGTAGATGCCAGAGTCGGAGAGCGTGGGAGGAGAAAGTGCTTTCGGGTACATCTCCACCCCCACAGCTACGTAAGAGAAATGACTGATGAAGCATCCTGCGGGATGAAGTCTCATCACGAGTATTGCGTTCTCCATATACGAGGATTCGCGCCCAAAGCGTTGACAGATTGCATAGCAATCATGATGATCATAACACGTAGTGCTGCGTTGAAATTCAACGGATATTGAACAGAAAAATGAAGCAAGTGTTGCATAAAATAACATTTATTTGTTTGGAAAAATTAAAAAATTTTTATTACGTTGTGTTAAATGTACTACTTAAAAAACAATTTGATCTGAAAAAAGATTTCGAATATATGTTGTCAATTACAGATTCCTTTTCAGACAATGATTATTAAAAATCACAAGGAGAAAGAAAACATTTGTCAATAAGGCCAATGCGTCGAATTGGGACATCAGACAGTTAAAATGCAAAGAATAGAATCGAATGACGTCAGCAGTTATAACGACTGCTCAAACATGAGTGAGTACTTGCTGCAGTCTGTTCGGATCAGTTAGTTTATCCTGTGTTAAAATTACGGGCTCAGGCGTAGTCGTGTCGCGTCGTGCGATTGTAAATAAATAAAACTAGTGGTGCTACAACAGCATATACTTTCTTGTATTTTTGAACACAGTTACGTATTATAATATTGCTACTTCTAAGCTACTCTCATTTCAGCTATCAGCTAAATAATTACTAACGAAACGAAATACAAAATGTTCGAAAAAACTACAACAAAACTTTAATATTTTTGAAAATTCAAAAGTTTAAAAGATAAGGCTTTCAGACACTGAATTCAGTGTAATGTGCTCTATAGTTACAAGAATTTGCAAGGAGCAAAACAAATAAAAAATAAAGAATGAGTACGACAGTTATTGAAATTGACAGTTAGATCTCCTCGTCTTACTACACAATTTACCATCTGAAGTAACTTCCACCACAGTCAGACTGCACTTGGAATGTGTTGTCAATTTGCGCTGGCTTTGACATCTCGAAAATTACTAATAGTTTGAAAAAAGTGAACATAAAGTGATAAAAGATCTAATTGTGAGAATTAATTTTATTAAGAAACAAATCTCTGCAGTTGTATATAGTAAATTAATTGTAGGAGTGTGTCGAAAAAGTTTGTACTTTGCAATTTAAAAAGATCCAGAATTTTAATAAAATTATTAAGCATGTTTTCCTCTATTCTAAGAAACAAATTAAAGGAAATATTTGATGCTGTTTTTGAGAAAAATTCGAAAATGTTCTAGGGGCTTCATGTAAAGTACCCCCTCCAAAAAATTAAAAGATTAATTTCAAATTCCAAAGGTCGTGACGTCAGCCAGAACGATCAGAGAAAATATTTTTTAGGTGAAATCATGTGTAGTGTTTGTGTTGGTGCTAGTGTTGTTCACAGACATGGACAGAGGGGCAGGCCGGCGGGCGAGTCGCACAGCCAGTGGAGCAGGTAGACGGACAGATAGACGGACGGGCAGACGGACGGGCAGATGGGCGGGCAGACGGACGGCAGACGGACGGGCAGATGGGCGGGCAGACGGACGGCAGACGGACGGGCAGACAGATGGATAGGCGTTTGAAAACACTTTTTCGGTGTTAAGTATCCCCAATACGTATAATTCCTACAGAATATCCAGATCGATGTTTTTGAGCATTACAATTCTTTCTTCGTACTACGTGTACGAGGAAGAAAAAAAGAAATTAAGAAACGAGCAGTTTCGAAATTAGGGAAAGACCAAATTAGAGAAATATGTGAATTTACACAAAAAGTAGATTCAGAGCGAATTATTAACGTACAGGAACAAGCACATACAGGAACAACTCTGATAAAATCGTAGGTGGAGAACCTCTAGATAATGATAATTACTATCATATATTTTATATTACATGTTGAATATAGTGAAGAACGTAAGAAAAAGAATCGTCTTTAATAACAGATTCTTTTAAAATTTTAAACAGCGTTTGTTATTTCCTTTCATGGTTCAAGTGACACACGCTGCCAACTCTCGCAGTTTTCCGAGGAATCCCTAGTGCTGCCGCCTCGCCGAGTCCTTGGCCTCCGCAGGTTGAGCAGCGCGTCCCGTTGCTTTGTCTGCTTTTCCCGACCGCTTCCTCTGGCGCTCTGCTGGGGTCTGGTGCGGTCGTCGCGCGGCTCGCGTCGTGTCGCGTCGTGTCGCGTCGCGTCGTGTCGTGTGGTGTTGTGTGGGGCCTGTCACCCCGTGCGGCCAGGCGCGCCAGCCGGCGCGGAGCGACACGCGTGCCCTGGGCTGCCGGCACCCCGCTCGCCGCGCGCTGCGGCGCGGTGCGGGGCGGTGCGGCGCGGAGGCCAGCGGCGCGCGCGCTACCAGGAAGCCGCGCTCGTTAGAGCCTTCCTCGAAACGCGGTGCTCTGCCCCCTGCTGCCACCCTTGCTCCGCCGCGCCGCGCGTGTGCCACCGCCCCCGCTCCCACCCCGCCCCCGCCCCCGCCTCCTCCTTTTCCGGAAGGGGAGCGACGCGCACTTCCCGACACACACCGCGCCGGGATCAGGCCCTGGAAAACTAAATCCCACCGGGAGGAATGCTTGTTTTAATAACGAAAGGAGTCACAATTGAGGTTCAGAGAGCGGAGAATAGGTAAGTGACAGAGATCGGATTCAATCGGGCAGTAAAATTTGAAGCTTTCGCCTATGTAAGCGGCGTGGCGTTGTCGTTTGTTGTCGTTTAAATGATGTTTATAACTAATGAAAATATGGAAAGAGTTTTTGCCAATAAATTTGTATTAATTTAGTCGGTTTTCAAGTGGTTGATTATGATCAGTGAATTGTTCGTAGGCGCGCGGAACGGCGAATTAATATAAAATCTTAGCAAACATTTTTCTTAACGAAAAAATGATATATTATTCTTCGTGATAGATGACAGCAAGGGAGAGAACCTGTATATCTGCCGATGTGCATTGAAAAGCTTCACGTAAGTGTAACAGAGTCCCAATTTATCACAATGTTCTCCGAAAGACTAATTTGCAATACCTTTTATTCAAAATGGCCCAATCTTATACAGCTGAAGTTCAAAATGTGTCTCCGCTCCTCATGATGGCTTACTGCAAAGTGACAATATTTTATTAACAATAAATATTGTGTCTATTAACTTGCGTAAAATACATCAGAATCTTTGAAAGGTGATTCTCAATGTTCATTCAATCTTTCTGACATATTTTCGAAGTATTTATTGGAATTCTACATTTTGTATGCTCTCATTACTGTGTTTGTTGTTCTCATAAAAATAACCCCTAACGATACTGTTTGTATAATCGTATTTTGGATATACCACATATCAACAATTGAATTATTATTTTCCAAAACATTAATCTATACTGCATTTAATCTCAATAAATATATTTCCACTAATTAAGGTTTGTAATATTATTATATTTTCTCGTAAATGGATAGTCGGCTAATTAAATGTATAATTATTAGATATATAAGGACAATTCGCATTCAATTTTCGTTACAACTATAGTCCTGAAAACTTCTGTACAATCTGATTTTCCGATTCTATTTAACATTCTAAATTAATTAAAATAGATTATAGTAGAGTTTGATGAACTATTAATTACATTGACTATTCCACTCGTGAAATTAAAACCAAAAGTGTTTAGCAACATACAAAATACATACACACAAAATACCCCAATCAGGACGGTGTATCTCAAAAACTTTATTGCTTTTTCTAACCGAATTTTATTACCGCTTCTCCCTACTGGCCAATCATGAACTGTGACTCATGTATCTTAGGAGGCGGTATACATTGATCGCTATCATTGATGTCCAACACACATTGATGTCGTATATATTAAAACATAACCTCTTTGATTTAAACGTAGCTTTCAGTTATTTTCAATATTTGGCTCATGTTGGAACTCGAACATAATTTCACTGCAATAGTCCTAATTTCACTTTCACTGCAATAGTCCTCTTAAATACCACTGGTTCTTTGGAAATTCTCATATGAATCACCTCCTCGCTTCGCGAGTCACGAATTTATCGACAATTTCCAAAGCACTCGTGGTATTACCAATGATAACATTCTGTTATCACATTGTGGAATGGATCATTCCAGAAATTAGAACATAAATGCCTGCCATTCCAGCAACTTATCTACTCTGCTGGTCTTACAAACTGAAGTCAATCTTATTTTTTATTACTGCAATAAATTTGCGACACAAACACATTCCACATTTACGTTCTGAAGGTATACTTTAACAACACTGTTGATGATTTTCGAAGCAATTTATTGATAAATGTGAAGTTCCACGATGTGAAATGGCGAATGGATAGAGTAAGAAAACAATAGATAAGTCGTAAATTATACTACTTGTAGACATGTTCATCTGTTCTGTTCTGCTAGCATTCCTTAGTGAACTGAGATCTTACGAACAAATAACTTCACGTGCCATCGCGTTGCTGACAGTTCTCATGCGAACATACTTTGTGAAGGGCTCACTGCACATCTGTTATTACTATTTATTCTGTTCACTTTGTTTGCAGTGGATTACTTGATTTGTGACTGATATGTGAAACACAAATTCATATTTAACGCAAATGGGAATGTAAATATTAATGTGAATAATAACATAATATTATATGCAATCAATTTATTTTAATCCCCGGTTCTACCATTTTATCGAAGCAATTAGTTGACAACGCAATCACAGCAGTAAATGAAAAAATTATCTCAATCATATTTTCTCTGCGATATATCTTTTTTACATATGTGATAGCCAATACTGCGTTGGCCTGTACACACTTTCACACACACAGATGCTTTTCCCATAAAAAAACGTTAGTAAAAATTACGTGCTAACATGACACTAAATTCCGAGCGAAAATCACACGTGATGACAAAGCAGTTCATAAACTGCAGGGTTGTTAGGTGTCAGTTTTTGTTGAAGTAGGAATATAACTTTTTGTTCAGTTCAGAGCTTGTAGAATTTATTATGATTTTGGGAAAGGTTCTGAAGATAATTCAGATTATCGTTTCTCTCTCAAGGCGGAGTCCTGATATCGCAGATCCTTTTAGCAATCGTGTTCTTCTTCCCGATCCTTCCCTTTAACGCAAATCTGATCATTATGTCTCTTTTTATTGGGAACTCTTATTCAGGGCCGTGCAGGATGTTACGAGGCGTACCACCGTTAAAAATAAAACCTGTTTTATTGTCTACTTCACTATTTTTTAATTTTTTTGGTAAATTTCCCTTGATATTAAGAGGCAATTGTAAAAAATGTTCAATCTCACTGTTTTTGATTGAGCTGTTTGCTGATTCTAATGTTTATTACTATTACTATCATTATTGTTAACATTTCACCACATGGTCACAGCTGTATGTTTTAAGAATTTCGTGGGAATATTTTTCCGTTTTCGCTATTGCCGTTTACCGTTGCGAAACCATAGCTACTTATCAGAAGTAATGGTAAAAATGATATCTGTCTGGTCAAAGCAGTCCGGGAAGCAGACTGACTGGGCGAATTCCGGAAGATCCGGGTTTGTTACCCGGCGAGAGGTTTAGTTCTTTGATAACTTTATTATTATTATTATTATTATTATTATTATTATTATTATTATTATTATTATTATTATTACGGTTTTTTATATTGTATATCTTGGCAGGTTTAGTGACGAAGGTAGAGTTACCTTCGCGTTCCATTCGCCCATGCGTACAATTCTTTCGCTGTCCCTCTCTCTCTGGAACGTTGTTATTCATGACGTTCATGGTGGCAATGAAATCACAATGCAAATCTAAATCGGGGCCGTGCAGTGGGCGCGTGCAGTACAGAGTACGCGGGCGGTGGGTGGCGCCATGGCCAGCAAACAGGAGAATGGCTGAAATCAGTTCGGCCAGATGTTCACTTCATTGTTACAAACAAATATTGGAACTGAGATCTATTTTCAAGTTTAGTTTAAAAATGATGCCGGTTTTCCTCAATTATCCGTTCTCTCCTATTATGTTAGTATGTTTAGTGGATTGCGAAACCAGTGATTTTTTACTATTACATATCTTTGTTTGTTTTAATAATCATTCCATCCTTTTTTATGAGCAACTATTCTACTACAAATTTTCTACATTAGTTTTGGGATTCGCCTTTTTTATTATTTTACCCTCGACATGAGTACAGAGGACAATCCTCATTTTATTCTTTAGTGTGTCATCGGGAAATATACCAGATCTCCTCCAAATTTGTGCCCGGTCTGCAAGAAGTAAACCAGTAACCGTGAAATATTTGAAATGACAAGCAGTTTGTATATGCTCTTTTCTTTGGATAACCCATTACATATTGTGATAGCTACACTGCGTTCATACACTTTAACAATCATCAAACACTGCAATACTTTCTTGATTCATTCACCTTGCCAATGAAAAGTAAACTATTAAGTTAAATGGGAGTGGGCATATCAAGACCACAGTGTTATTGGTAAGAGATGCTTGATACACAATAGAATATTCAATTCAACTATCTACTTGTTAAATATGTAAATTGTTTAATATATATATATATATATAGGTAATATATTATATAATAAATACAATATATTATGTAAATATATTGCTATATATAAATTGCGTAATATAGGACACGATTCCGCAATTATGTATCCACCTCTTCCATTCAAACTGTCCGGGCGCCGTGCGATTTTGTTTGACCTTTCCCCTGGAGCTGCGACCGCCCAGAGCGACGGGCGACGCACGGCGGCCGACAGCGGAAGGGTGAAGGGCGGGGGGCGACGGCGCGGAGGGGGGAGAGTGGGGAGGGCGTGGAAACAGTTGCGGCGAGGCAGCCTCGTCTCCCGCCTCGTGCCGCCGCCGCCGCCGCCGCCGTCGCCGTCGCCGCGGCCGCGTTGCACCCAGCTGCTGGCGGCGCGTTCGATGCTCAGCAGCGGCCACCCGGGCTCGCCGACTCGCCCCGAGCGCCCGGCGAGAGCCACGACGCGGCGCTGCTCTCGGGGGTCGCACGAAGGCCACCCTGGATTGCACGAAAACTGTGGGACTTGTATGAACTAAATTTTGAAATATTTTCCTTCAGTCGTTCGAAGTATTACCTCCACCCACACCGGCCATAGTTCCGTGAATCTCACCAAAATGTGCTGAGTCGCTTCAATCTAATGAAACGTGAGAAGTCTCTGCCGAGCTCTGCGCCACCTCCGTTCGTTGGGCTTCAAGCAGTTCGCCTCTTTGCTTTAACCCCCAAAATAATATTAAATAACGGCAGCCAGGGTAGCCGAGATCGCTAAGGCTGTGGCTACATTGGCTTGAAGGGTCACAGGCTCAAAGCCCGCGCTGGGCATGAATGCTTTTGTGTGTCCATATGCGTGTTCCGCTACCCCAAAGTTACAAAATCAATGTTAAATTGTAGTGGTCGCTATATGACCATACCAGATGAAAAGCAACCTAAAAAAATACTAAAAAACACGTCGTTCAAAAAGAGAGAAGCCATACTCTGCTAAATTAATGAATGCTACTCTCAACCGAGCTTGGAATTTTATAAACTAAGATATGAAGTATTTTCCTTCAGTTGTCCGAAATACTACCTCCTTCCACGCCATCCATAGTTCCGTCTGGCTCTGGAAAATTCGCTGTGTTTTTTCTTCCATTCTTTTAGCCTCTTGATACGCCCCTCTCCTGCCTTTAGACGGCCACGACGTATCCCTTCCTTGTTATCCTTAAGAGTGGGCTCAATGTCACACTTGAAGTTATCTATTAATTATTCATTTCAATCGAATGGAAATTACGATGTGTACATGATGAAACTTACTTGCTCCTTTATTTACAAAACGTAGTTTTCTATTGCACTCCTCTACATGTGTGGAGTGCAGTCACCCACCATCACTGATCATAGTTAAAAAGGAGACATTTTTACTAGCCTACGACGCTTCCATTTTATTTGCTTTGCGATATCTATATATACGAATCGTTAGTTCTAGTTCATGGTCGTGCTCAACAAGTTTTATCTGATTTTAACTGGAAGAAGTTGCTCTCCCTTAGCTCATACATCTATGGAAACTGAGAATTGAGCCACGATTTTATCTCTGCACTACCTGTATACGGCTATGAACATCTCGCTTAGTAAATTTCTCCACGAATTCAGAACATTTTGAAGATTAAGATTGAATAAACGAAGTAAAATTTAGTGTTTACATTTTTTAGAATGTTGATAGTTAGGTACTGTAGCACAATGCCTTAAAAGGATCTGCATGAAAGAATAGAAAGAAAGAATAAAAAGATACCCATCATGTTAGAGAAGTCAATGATCTACCTGACTTGAATTATTCTAGAAAAATAGCCTTACTATTCTGCAATCATTTGAAACAGTTATAAGGGAATTAATTTGAACATTATTTTGTAGAATAATCTAATCGAAATGACAGCCGCAGGTCAAAATTAAAATTGAAAATGAACGACTGCTTTCAAGTAAAATAAACACAATAATTGGAACTAATTTTCATAGATAAGAGAGGATTTATCTACAGAACATTAAAATAACTAGTATTTACTCAACTTGTTCTCGCATTTTTAAGAAGATAATTTATGGGATCTTAATATTACATGTCGAAATGGCCGGCAATGAAACTACAGCTTCTAGTGCATCATACATTATTCTTGAAATTTTCGATTATCATGTGTTACATTAATCATCAGACAACTCATCGTTAGATAATAAAAGTTAATTTAATAGTAAAGTTGATAAATTTAGATGTTTTACTGCAAATAATGGCTGAATTGCAACAAATTTTGTGCTCTAACAATTAAAATGTCTACAAACTAATTCATTGTCAAGTCCCTATTTGATGGCATCAACTACTGTCAAGTCCCTATTTGATGACATTATTAATTGGAGGAGTAAAGGATAAAATATTTGTGAATCCATGCATTTTTTATTATTGAAGTTCTTCTGTATTACGTAGCATCGCTGTTGAGATTTCCACGGAAAATAAGTAATAGTATGTGCAAAACGCTGTGTACGAGACACGAGTTTCTTAATGGTTGACAAATTCGGTACTTGTTGGGTATTCAAAATACCATCCACGAAACAATTGTTATAGAGCGTAATTGAAATAAAGTATTTTGATGATTATTTATCAGTATCACATTACAGGTTTCGATAAGTATTCTTTAGGTATTCCTCAGGTTGCTCATGGGTTTTGCAGGAAACTTCATAACTTAATTAACTAGAGTGTGTTTGTAAATTAATTACAACTCAGAAAGTAATGAATTTGGAAAGAGATGTTTACTTTACTTATCCATCGGTTTTTGACTCTGATAAATGGAAATGGCAACAGAAACGAAATTCAAGCTAATGTTTTCTATTAATGTTTAAGTATCTTGATTTGAGTATCCATGTATGAAGTTTCAATACTTAAGTTTTAGAATCAAGCGGTTATAAACTACGTTACAATCAATTATATTTTAATGATATTCGAATTAATTAGTCATAACCTTAGCGACAGAGTTCTTAGGTCTTAATACGTCCGTTTGATTTATACATTAAATACATCTGCCTCATTAGTCATATGCCTTGAGACATTGCATATAAGTAGAAGTCTCTCTGGATGTATGAACCTTGAGCTCAAAGACACAGGTTTTCTTGAAAACTCGCTTATCCATTTCAAACCATCTTCAAATGATCGCAACGATAAGGTCTGCGCGAGAAAGAACGATCACTTTTAAGTCGCTTGCAATTTGCTTTTCAGTTCTATCCTTCGGTGCAGCCATATTGAGTTCGTGCTGACTCTAATGCGATAGCATTCGATGAAACTGATGATGCGTCGCCTAAAGAGCATAAAATGTTTTAGCTCCACATTTAAGAAAATCTCTATTTCTATTTCCGACAAGTTACGAATTTTGTCATAATGCTGATAAACAAATTGGCATGCGGAGACAAATTAGTCAGGGACGAAGTTACATTTCTGAAAGCACGTCGTCCAAATGTTTCGTCATCTCGAGGCTCGTGGGGGCCGGGTGCGTGCGCGCCACGCGGCGCCCGTGCTCAGCCGAGCGCTGTGCCGGCGCAGACATGGAGGGTGGCGCGGCGCCGCGCGGGCGGGGCGAGGTGAGGGGTCGAAGTTCAATGCGGGATAGAGGGGAGCGACCCAGTGAGGAGAGCCCCCGTCCAGCTGGCGGGCGTGCGTGGAAGGGGCGCCATGAAGGGAGTGGGGAACCGGCGGGCGGCGCGGTGGGGGGAAATCGAAAACCGGCCACGAACCCCAATGGCGACACGCGGCGCCAGGCCGCCCCGCCGCCCTGCCACCCCACCGCTCAGCCGCCGCCCGCCCCGCCGCTCCACGCACCCGCGCCCGCGGGCCAAGGTCTCCTGTTCGTTGGCTGGCCGACTACGCTTTGACATCCACCGCATAAACCGCCCGCATTTCCACGAATTACTCGCCAAAGGCCCGCTTTCGGAGGAGCGGAACAACTCGCTTCTCTAAATTTCACCGGTAGAGAAAAGTTGCACACAATCGAAAATTGTGTAAACCTCTTACAAGCATGGATGGTTCTTCTAACATTTGATTTTCGTCGGTGCGTACGATGATTTATATTGCAATGATGGAGCATTACTGCAACAGTTAACCTGTAAAGTCTGCGTGACAATAGTGCTTCACTTTCTATCAATATTGAAATCGATATCTCTTCTCGTGTTGAACAGCTGTTTGGCAAGATCATGGGTTTCAACACATTCGTCAGAACTGAGATGATAACTCCAGTTACTTACTACATGTCAATTTGTTCAAGGTCACGTTTCTGTCATATTCAATTGTAAAATTTAAATGATCGTAAGTACAATGAAAAGGTTGGATGAGAAACAGAAATTACCTAAAACAATATACGCATCCTCGCCACGTGATGATTGTTAATTGCGTGACATAACGAACATTGACTTTCCGTCTCCACTAATATAACAGAAATTTGTTTTAATTCGACATTTGTTTGCGTCTCTAGCAGTCACTTCTTTCAATACCCACTTACTCAGGCAAGTTTGTGGCAAGATGACATCACGATATTTACTAGCGGAAGGATGAGATGTGAAGAAATTCTAAGCTTTACCCGATCGACAAATGTGCGCGTAGTCACTTAGCACTCATGTATTTTTAGTTTCTCTCAAGAGCCGGCGGCGAAATGACAAGGTCTTTTCATGGATATACATACAATTGGCGGAATATTTATATCACGTTAAACACTTGTATGTCCTCAAATAAATGATAAAATATTAATTCTCAATTATTCAGAAATATTCAAGTTTCCATCCCTAACGCTTTACACTTAACATAATGCAAACATTAGTACAAAGTAGCATAAAGTTAAACGTGGAAAGGTATGTTTTTTTAAATTTATTTCCTTCCTGTTTGGCAGTTTTGCCTTTCAGGGGTTTGAACATTTTTTATTTGTAATACATAACTTTTTTAAGCATTCACGTTTGAGCATACCTCTCACTTCTTGTATCTTACTACTAACTAATTTTATAGGATTTAATACTTAATGGCGATGATAAGGGGTGAAAGGACGAACACAAATACAACCGAGGCGGAACTCGAACCCGCGACCCTTGGGTCCGAGATCACTACGACACTACTGCCTTAGCGATCTCAGCCACCGGGCCGACGGAAAGGTATCTGGTAATAATTTCGAAATCATAATTTTTAGGAATAAACCAGATATTAGCAAATGATGCAAATATTTATATTAGCAAATGAATTATGTGCCAGGGTGTGCAACTATAGGCGAATCATATTTAAGATCAGTTCATAGGAGAAAACCAATGAATTGAAAGAAAATGCCCAATTAATGAGGATAGAAGCAGGCTAATTGTTGAACAATTAGTCGATAGAGCTATCATTACCATTTAGTCATGCTTGCCCTGTACTAGTCGTATACTCTCACACATAGTTGTACCATTTGACGGGAATTTCACTAGCGCTGGAGGTCGAAAAAATATTATTTGTTGCATAGTTTCCCTTTCTATTGAAATCTATTTCCATTCTTTAATATAGTTTAAATAGTTTCATCTGTACAATGAAGTTTAGAGTGAAGAATCTTCTGTTGCGAACTTATATGACACACAAGCCATTTCTTCAACGGAGTATGGCGGCAAAGTTCAGAGAATTGATTTTTGACTCTTCGTAAAGACATTTTAGGGTTACTGGGAGCCACTCGAAGTACTATTTGTATCGGCACTTATTCCTTGTTTATTATGACATGGCACGCCTTTTCGGGGAAACCTCACAATGGCTGTATTTCCGAAGCCTCAATCTCAACATGACCGTCGTCGGATCTCGCTGGTAAATATTCAGATATGATTATGGTGATGATGAACATAAATATGGAAAAGATTGTGGAATGAAAGTCGGGTAAAACGAGGGAATCCCAAGGAAACCTACTTTATCATCTACAGATACCACTTCGGTGGGATGGGGTCGAACCCCGGGCCCAGCGAAGGAGGCGAGCAGTCTGAACCATGGGTCGCCTCACTTTTTACTTTCTCGCCTTACTTCGGAAATAGTAAAGAGAACGTATTGTCATCGCACGGTGGAAATCAGCGATTTTTCGACAGAAAAACCGGAAGCGGCGGCTCAGTGTATCAACTGATAACACTACAGTGCCTCTCACCGGGAGGTCCTAGGTTCGAGTCCCAACGGTGGCAGGATTTTTGACACTAGCTTTTCAGCTAGGTCGAATTCAGACGCTGTCTGGAGGATAATTCTAGCGGTCGGCTGCTCTGATCGGTAGTTTTCCGTGGTTTCTGTGGTCAACACCAGGCGAATGCCGGAGCATGACCCTAACAAACGGGCCATGGACTGCGCGCGACTATTCCTTTCTCTTCCTTGTCCTATCCTCAGCCCTTACACACACATTTACACTACACTACCACACATGCCGGGAGACCGATCGGGAACTTATTCCGGTTGGGGTGGTACCCCGTTGGTGGGAGATACCTGGTTGTGAAAAAACGCTAGTCGACGGTAGGTGCGCTGGATCTCGCCATCCAGCGGGGGAATATTACCGCCACCTTCCGATGAAAAAGCATGCACTACACTTGCGGGAATAATGACCTCATTAGTTGACGCGCCCGGAATAACTAACAATCAATTAATCAGTCGACAGGAAAACTCCTATTGCCAGGCCCTGGAAACAAAAAGTACATTTATTTATTTATTTTTTATTTATTTTACGTCAAAAAACAGGTGAAACTGCGTATGACGTGCTATGGGAGAAGTTAATTCTGTGCACATTTTCAAAATTTTGTGATCCCTACACTAAGTCATATACTACATAAATTTTGAATTTTGAAAGGGAGAAAAAAAAACAAAAACTCCCATGTAATAAAATCTATTTTCAAGGATAAACAAGCAATAAATTTTGAATTTTGAAAGGGAGAAAAAACAAAAACTCCCATGTAATAAAATCTATTTTCAAGGATAAACAAGCAATAAATTTTGAATTTTGAAAGGGAGAAAAAAAAACAAAAACTCCCATGTAATAAAATATTTTCAAAGATAAATAAGCAATAAATTTTGGCTTTTATTACTTCCTGCCGCGACAACATGGAAACGATAATTTGAATAATTGTATTTCCCACTGAATTCTAGAAGACGTGCACAGAAAATGAAGTTACATTTATGTCCAGAAGCAAAACAAGGGCCATCTCAGCATTTGCTCAATGGATCAGGGAAACTGGACGAAAAACCTGATCGAGATGGAGGTCATTGACCCGGAAGCTGTAGTACAATAGTTGTTACAGGTTGTTTATACTCATTTATACAGTCCAAATGGTAAATAATGCATTATGTATCATTGGTAAAATTAATGTTACTTTTCTTGTGATGCTCAGTATAGTCTCTAATTGTATAGAAACAGTTATGCAGCAGAAACGATTTCACTTGGGATTTAAACTTTTCTATTAAGTTAATCGTTTAATGTCATCTGGCAAAGTGTTGTAAAATAATGTACATGTATTGTATGTGAATTTTTTGTAATGAGCTGTTGATACTGTCACCTGATGAATATGATTTCTACGTCGAGTGTTATAGTAATAGACTTCGGCATTTTCTGAAAATATATTCCCGCCCTTGAGCAAGTCATTTTTAAAAAACCACTGATTCGTAAATAGAAAGACACGGTAATGGTAGAATTCCTAGATTAATGAAGAGAGGCTTACATGAATCACGTGGGTGGGATTTGGTTATTATTCGTACAATTCGTTTTTGTAATCTAAAAGTCTGGGAGCTATAAGATGTATTTCCCAGAATATTATGCCATATCTCAGGCGGGAATACATAAATCTTGCTCCTTTAAGTAGTAAATTAAATCCTCTAATACACTGGTTAGTTGGAATCCATGTTTTGTGTCCCCTAATTTCGAAAACTCGATTGATGGCAAAATGTCTGTCTATGCGTCTGTCTGTGGTCAACGCAAACGTCTAAACCGTTCACATCCTTTTCTACACAGTTGATTTTCCGTGATCGATCAAGACTATCCCGAGGTCTTGCGAGTTCGAAATGGATATTCTGATTTTGGGGCTACTGTAGAGGATGTCTCAACCACATTTTCAAATTTTTCTCAAAAAAGGCTCCACAATTTTTTATTAAACGGGTTATTATTCGGTATATAAATTATACACACATAGCCCAGTCGTGTAATTATTAATGTGCGAAATTTATTTGAGAGGACACATCAACATGAATGCTCGTGTATGGTGTCATGAGGATGGCTACAATTATCAAAACAGAGTTCATATTCCTGTTTGGGATTATTCGTCTTGCTTTTGACTCACGTCCGTTGATTCGAAGGTGAGAGAGTCATTAAAAATTCGCCTTTTACTGTCTCCAAAAATTATTACTTATCACGTCAAAAGAATTTTTCTTTAGCCGAAATGATATGTAGAACGTAATCTATAGACCTGTCTTGTGTAATGAAAGCTTTCAGACTGATTATTATGGATATTAACATAAGGTGTATCAACAGTCAAAAAGTGACCAGTTGTCATGATAGTAATGTTTTGCACAATTGCAAGTGTTTAATATTAATATATTTTTTAAATGTTAATTTGGTACATATTTTGAATCAGCGTGAGTTTCGCTCATAAATATAAAAAATTGAATGTTTAATTTAAGGCTTTAGGACACCAGCTGACCACAAATTTGTGCAATTGTAAAAGTATTCTGACCTCTGAGAATGGCTAGGTGATGCCAGTTCACATTTATAGACCAATGTTTTTTATTTCGACCATTTTTAAATAACACGCTACCTGTCCTTTACTAAGTCTTTTTAACAACCATGGACTCAAGACTTTTTGGAGAAATACGACACTTAGGGTCGAAATATCAAATTAAAAAATGATTTAAAAAATAATATTGTAGTGTTTTTTTAAATAAAATGTCTGAATACTGTTTCAATTAAACCAGATAACATACGTTGACATATTCCTCAAATATATGTTTCAATTCTCTTGTGAGGAACCGAAATTCCCTATCAATCACATATTACTAGATACGTTCATCTTCGTTAATGAACATATGATGTTACAATTTTTTTGTACATGGAAAAATCTAAATCATTTCTATAGTAATATATAAAATTTTTTGGAATTATTTCAAAATTTTCAATATTTTTTCGAAAATAATTTTAAAAAATATTTCAGTGTCCCCACATAGTAATCTCTCTCAAAACCTGTTTGCCTTGGTGGTTGAAAAATCTAGGGCAAGTAGAAGTAAACTAAAAGGCACGGTTCAATTCCCAATAGGTAGGTGGCTTGAATTCAACAATTATTATTTTAAAAAATCGAATTTGAAATCAAAATGTTTGTAACAATTGTAGGAAATACGTTTTTACGTAATGAATGTTTTTTTAATCGAAATATAAATGGATTACAAAATAAAAGTTTAAAAAATTATTTCCTTTGTGTGGGAAGGGTTGTAGCGGTTAGGGAGTTGAAACCAGTTAAAAAGTTATTTTCAGTGAGAACCATTGTTCAAAACGTTTAACCTTACTTTGCTTCTTGGCAGTTTTTATAATCTTTGTGGGCTATACCGTTTTCTGGATAACAAACCCATGAGGTCGACAAGAAAAACAAATTAAAAATGAAATAAAATACTATTTGAAGCTACTTCAAGTCATTTCTGACACGATGTATCTCAAGACACGATTTGTGCCAATGCTAAAGGTCAAAATTAAATACAGAATTTGTAAAACGGACATTTTATTTGAGGTTAGTCGAAAGTACGCCCAAACAAATACAAAGAATAAATTACAAAGTCTTTGATTTTAATCTTTATACAGATTTACTAGCAAGCTAAGTGCTACTACATAGCTTACTTTACCTCCACAATATTAACATATCTTACTTAGCAGGTCCTAGGCTGTTCTAAATATCAAAATACTACTTGGAAATCATTTTCAACATTTCTGGAACTAATCCTGTGATCTTTTCATAATGTTATTCAGACAATAGTGAGAGAGTAACGTTTGAAGAAAGTTGTGTTTCTAGAAAACATACCGTTCTCTGTGTCTCCTATGCGTAGATTTGTTGCTCCCCAGAAAGAAAAACAGCATTATCTTTGCGTGCGTTGGCTGATACTTCCCGGCAACACTCAACATCTTCTCGCTTAAAAACTTGGAGGTGAAACTTCGTTGATCTTTTGAGACGAGAAGCCGCGCTTCCAACGCGTCGAGAGCCGGAGCACTCCAGGTACCGAGCAGTTTGAAATTCATCTGCTAAGTGAATCCCAGCACCTGGAGGGAGGAAGAAAGGGGGGCCGCCGGCTCTCAAGGTCTTCCCTTGCGCCGCCTGCTGCCTGCCAGGCACGCGGTCGATGGAGAGAGGTCGTGGTGAAGGACGCCGGCGGTGGCAGTGCCATGGCGGGGTAGGGCCGAGACGGAGGCAGGGCTGCGGCGGGGGCAGAGCACGCCGGAGGCGGGGATAGGAGCGAAGTGGAAGGGCCGGAGTGGTGGCAGGACAGGGGGGGGGGGAGGCAAGGAGAGACGGGGGGTGTAGGAGAGGGGTTGGGCGGAGATTGCGAGGTGCTTCTTTTTATCTCGAGCTCAGCCGCATCGATGCTAATTGGCTTCGACGCTTCTGGGAAAAAGAACCCCCGGGCCCGGGCCCGGTCACGGCGAGGTGTCGGGTGCAACAGCCAAAGGGAGAAAGTATTTAATTATTTTGCATTGATGGTACTAATGTGCATAGGTGTTAAAATAAATCTTATGAAAATTAAGTGAAATAAAAAACAATAAAATGAAGAAATGTTATAAAACAATTAATATTTTTACATCACAGTTACTCGTTATAAATAAAATTATTTGAAATTATTGTTTTCAATGTAACGTCTTTAAGTAGAGCACTTTTCATTCTAAGAAAAAGATAAATATTCAGATACAGAATATATGGAAGTCTGGTATCATGAAATGCAGTACACGGTTTCAAGAAAACATGCGTAATATTCTACTAACTTGTCTCGCCTCGAGTAATAGTTAATGAGATGTCGGCAAGTTTCAGACTAACTGGATCTGTGAGAACTTCCCACAATTTGTAAATCATTTTTTTTACGTGAAAAGAATTTCATACTGGAACCCAACTACTAACAGCCAGTCTTTAAACTGTGCTTTACAGTATTATCTGGCTAGTAATATGTGTGAATAAACTTTTCTAATATTGTTAAGCGTTCAGATTAAATTACACATAAAATCAAATAACCACTTTAATTTTATTATGGATGAATATGTTAATCTACTCATTCAATTTAATTTCACATCGTTTCGAATTTCTGCTTGTTTCTGAATCAATGCTGTGGAGCGAGAATGTTCTGAAGATGATGAATATCTTCTGATGAATATCTCAAAAAATGTAAAAGAAAGCTCATAAATTCTTCATTTTGTAGAATTTAGCTTAAGAAATATGATCCGTGTTCCTTGAGGAACACGACAATCCGATCCTAAGGACCTAGGACGTATCGTACCCGAGCTATTCACGATAGTACACAATGCATTGCAGCGTATTTTCTGTTGTGGGTAGGATGGGTGCCTGCTTTTCCCAGTCCACAACCTGAGGACTTCTAAAGGAATTTGTCTTAAATCTGTTTGATGCGGGACTGTTGGGTAATTACTTATCTAGCAGAAGCACAGTTTCGGGGTTTCTTTTCAATAGTTTCTTGAAAATGGCAACAAAGTCTTCTCTTAGCGTATTACCCCACAATGAGAATGTTTGCCACCTTTTTATTTGACAAAATACGAACCATCTCAATTGCATTACAAGTGGGGGAAACTATGAACACGCCATGTCCTTTTTAGGAGAGTGATAAACTCGCATCATATTCCAAGATTGTCAATTGATGATTTAGAAGGAAATATAGCTCTTCGAATTAATTTTTTCAGTACATCTACATAAACTAGCTGAAATAAATATTTTTATGAGTATCAACATTATTTCGAGTTATTTTGCTGCAATTATTTAGTTGTAACTGATTTGTTGAACAGTATCGTGTCAAATCAACAACTTTTCCCCATCATATTTATTTATTTTGTAAAAAAACAGTAATAAACGTGACGTATGGGGGAGAAGATCATCTGTGCACGTTTTCTTGAATTTCAGAATCCCTTCCCAACATTTTAACTATAAATAGTTGAAAGATGAATAAAAGTTTACAAAATAAAACAAACAAGATGACATAATAAAATTTAAAAGAGCGCGTGATTAGAAACATTCGAAAAACTTGACATTATGAAAAACACTGAAAAACTACTAAGAAACGTCGATAATAATTAACTTGCAAATGTGTAACATGCTCATGGCTACATTCATATGAGAAATATATCATTCACAAAATGTAAATTTAATAATTCGCCAAAAAACATTTTTTGTAGTAGTAATTCGAAAAAATGCGTCAGCAAGTTTGGCACAATCTGGACACTGTACCGATTTTGGTTTTATTATTAGTTTTTAGTGTGTGGTGGAAATCAACAAATAAAGATTTCATAATATAGCAGGGAGAAATTATTAAACCAAAATGAAAGTGTTTCGTTGCTACACTTGAAGGTGTTTGACTTGAATTTTGGGGTTGTGGTAAATTAAGGTAAATTAACATCAGATTTATCAATTTCTTTATTGTCCTCTTTTCAAGGAAACAAATTTGCACGTGCGTTCACTGAATGTCGGAAATGTGTAATCTTACCAGATCTCGTTATTGAGACGTTCTATGTAAATAAATTCATTCATTTGCTGCTTCCATACACTCACAAAATTATGTCGAAAATATGCGTATTTCCAACGCTGTTCTCGTGCCTTCGTTTCTCTGGCGAGAAAAAATCATGGAAATCGACCCACATAATTAAACCAACGTTCATCAACTCCAGTTCGCTAGAGATGTATAAGGCATAGAGGCTCGGAAACAATGAACACCGGCAATGCAGAATTACGAATGTCGATTACTATCAAGATTTCGGTAACCATCATTCATATGGGAACGATAGTATTGATTCATATAGAAACTCGATAGGAACATTTTAGAGCTTAGTCATCGTTTGTATATATTTGGTGACTTGTGAAGCGTAAATGTAATTATTTAAAACACCTAACTTTCTTTATGCGATAGAACGGGACTATATTCTCTATGCCATTCTACGAAGCTGCAACTCGAAAGCAATTGTATCGAAAACATATCTTCGATAGCAGCTTTTATCATTTCTGCAAGAATATTGTCAGATCCATGAGACATTTTTCTCTACTTTCTGACTTCAAAATTCATCTTTTAATTCACTTTCCAGCAAACTACTACTAATTTACTTGCATTTTAAAAATTAGGCAATTTGCATTCTCATTTAGATAACTCACGCACATGGAAAGTCACTGAAAGACAATGCAGGTGCAGTTTAAATTTGTTGCAAAGCATCTAATTATATCCCCACAAAGTGCTGAGATTTCTTGATTCTCTCTCTCTGTGTGTCTGGATAACCCTTTTATTATAGTGGAATAATTCATGAACAAATTTGCATTTCCGCGATTCCCTTCACTGCAGTCTTCTTACTGCGTCCGCTGATGAAATATGGAATTCACTCTCCTCACAGCACATTGTCGTTTCGAAAGGAAACAGAACCCTATAGAAGGCAGAGAATCTACTGCCGTCTTCTTCGCTCACTAGAGTTAGCCCCTACATCCTCCTGTGTTTTGAAATCAGTAATGATTACATACGCCCCCAATTCAAATCGGCGTCACCTTCCATAATTTAGTGGAACACGATCTATTTTCGGTCGTATCGCATCATTGACAGTCCGGATGCGACCGTGAAATGGTTTTGATTTAATAATAAATTAATGTTATGATGGGACAATGTCTTCCCCAAATGTTCAGGAAAAGTCGAATAAGAATACTAGAAATAACAAAATTGAGGAGAGGCGATTCCGGCCGCTAGCAAAAAACACAAAGCGTCGTAACTCTGTAAAAGTTATTTCCGTACGACAGGGCACAGCGCTAAACCTTTCCCACTTCACTCCCTCCCTTTCACAGCGCGACTGATTCACCCCTTCGTTCCCGCCTCGTTGCCCTTCCGTCTCATCTGCCACCGCGCACCCCGCGTCTCCCAGCCCCGCCCCTCCGCTCCCCACCTTTCCGTTCCATTTCGCGCCGCCTCAACAACCCTTGGCCGCCCCGTGCCGCCCCCCCCGCTCCCCTCCAGCGGCGGGGCCCAGGCCGGTGCCGCGGCCCGGCCCCCCCCCAGCCGGCCGGCGCGGCGCCACGCCACGGCTCGCCCTGTGTCAAAGCCCGGCGCGGCGCACTGGCAGATCCAGCGGGGGGCCATGGGGGCCATGCTGCCCCCCTCCGCAAAGCCCTAAAGTTTTCGTTTACCTTCCTTTATTACGCAAAATTGATTTAAATATTTATTTATGTTCGAATTATGTAATTATTTAAACAATAATATTGAATAGTATCATATCTACAATTCATATATAACAAACAATATAATAATAAATATGTTTATTATTTAACAAAAATCTACGATGCCTCCCTCCTCCAAAAAATGACCGGTTGGATCCGCCCCTGGCATGGCGAACCCCTACGCTCCGCATCCTGCCCCGCCCCGCTCCGCCCCCCCCCCTGCAGCTCCACGCCCTCGCTCCGCGCCCCGCGCCCAGCGCCCAGCGCCACGCGCGTCCCTCGCGGTGTGCGAATGCGTCCACGCGCGCGCCGCCCCACATTCTACGCAAAAATAAACCCCCATTTTATATTTCATTTCGCGCACGTTCGGAACAACAAAACACCATAGGTGGCGATTCCCAGGCTCACGGCCCACTGGCTTCGGCCGCGGAATAATGCGCTCTTCCACTTGAACGGAGTACGAAGGCACCAGGGAATGCACGGCGGCGCGTGGCTGCCAATAAGATTTCCTCTTATTGTCTTCGCGTTTGGGTGAGGGCATTTGGCTGAATCGCCTCGCTAGTTCAAGAGATGCGTATTACACAGACTACTTTTTTTTGTGGACAAGGAAGGTCTGCTTCGTGACTGAATCTGTGCTGTTCACTCAACGCCTTGTCTCAATTGTCTTTTATACTTGTTAATATTCAGGTGCCCTGCACGCCCATTTCTTGAAGTATTTGAGAGCTAGTTGAATGTGGCGTCGCTGACGTTTCAAGCTGTTTTAAAAATATTTTCATATGTTGAAAATTTCTATTATGCAACTTCTAAGTAGACAGAAAACTTAAACTTACGATTGTCTTGTTTTTCCTCATCGAGCATAGTACGTGACTAATATCTATTAAGAATTAAATTGTCTATTAAACATTAAACTTAACTAATAAAACTACCAAAAAATGTGTAATAGCAGCTCTTTCTGTCAGATGTTCTTTTCGTGCTAGAGCCACCACCCACCCCAGAGTACGATCAATGAGAAACTAATCCTAATCCTTTCTTGTTAATCGTGCATTTCATTCGCATTTCAGAAATGTGCCCACCTTTGTTCCCCTAAATTCTTGGTTTCTGCCATTTGTCTTGCAATTGAGTTATGGTACTTGATACATTTATACTTACATAATAGCTTACCTTCATATCGAAGATACACTAACAGAAAATCATTCAGAAAATGTAGTACAAAGCTCTCTAATATATATATATATATATATATATATATATATATATATATATATATAATTACTAAAGAAACTAAATAACAACTTACAATTAACACACATTTTACTGCTATGTTTGTTACCGGACTAATGTCAATACCATGTCCTAATAAATAAATATTCATTTTGTGTTTGAAAATATTGAAAGACGTATTATATTCCAATACATATAATGCATTGGCAGAAGCACTAAAAAACGCGTTTCCTCACAAAATTTGTTTTAATTTTGTCAATATTGCGGATCATGGCCTAAGGATTCACGTTATGCCGGAAAGGCAATAATGTAGTAATTCACACGTTTCACCGCTGTAGGTACTACATTTAAATATCAAAGAAACATATTTTCTATTTTTTAATGTACTGAATGGATCTGTCAAAACGATTCCATTCCATTTGGCTAATTGATAGGGATCAAATGATATCTTGATCACCCCTGTAGGTGCCGAAATCGCTTATAAGACGTTTTAGTTGCCTAAAAGAAATTCGAAAACATACATTTATGGAAAAATTTCTTAGAATCTTCTGAATGGAACCGCAAATATATTATCAGTTCCCCACCGGGAAACCGAGGTGCTTCAAATAACGTCTCATTTGTCTGGTGGATGGGAAGGGGTAAAATTGTAAGTGACGGACGGAAGGAGGTACGAATGACCGGACGCAAGTTACTCGACTACTATATATTCGATGATAATGTATCTCCAGTCATTCTCACTCTATCATCATTCCCCCCGTCTCAGAGACACAATAACAATCGTGATTTTATTCAGAAACGTTGATTTTCGTTGCCTTCACCAAGAGTCTACCGTCCTCTCACGTCTTATTTTAAATGAAGTACTCTCATTGTTGATGCATTATCTGACGTACGTTTGCTGCCTTAAAAAATAAATTTGACTCATTCTGTAGAGTATACGTGTTTTCGTTCTTGTAATTTTGTATGTTAGTTATTAAAATTCCATTATTATCGCATTAGTTTTTACTTTCTCTCCTTACTTCGTAAGAAGACGAAGTATTATAATCGCGCGCCGGGAATCGTAAGTTTTAGAGTGAAAAACTTATTGCCGGACACACGTACTGAAAAAGTGTTTAAATATTGCTCCTCTGTGTGTAGTAAATTACTTCTAACATTTGTGTAGTTAGCATCCGTGTTTAGAGCTCTTTTACTTCGAAAAATCGATTGATGGCAAAACGTCTGTCTCTGGGTCCGTCTGTTTCTGTGTCCGTCGTTTGTCCGTCTGTTTGCCGGTCCGTCTGTTTTTATGCCCGGCTGTTTGTCTTTCTGCCTGTGATCAACACTAGCACCTAAACCGTTCAGACGATTTCATCCAAAATCGATATTCCTCGATTGATTTAAACGAGCTCAAGGTTCTGCGAGTTCAAAACATACATTTTAATTTATGGGGATACTTCACATGGAGTCTCAACATTTTCAAAATTTTCTCAAAAATGGCTTTAATGTTTTTAATTAAAGTTTGTCTTCGGATATCGCAAAAAAATCTTTAAAATGGTGTAGGTCTCATTTGCGTTGAAATCGCTGATTTTTCCAAAATTGCAAAAGTTCGAAATTTTTTCGGAATTTTTCCTTAATGAAATGTTTTGTACGACATCTTAAAATAAAGTCATGTACAGCATGTCATTTCGAGAATGAGTCGTCTTTGCGTAATTTTATGTGAAATATAAATATGTTTTAAATAATTATTTTACAAAAACGACTTAATTTTTTTCTTTATTCTCTTCGTAGTTGCAAATAACGCTAAAAATGGCGCTGTTCTCATTTCCAGCAAACTGTATTTTCGAAAATTAAAAAAAAGACATTGCAAAGTACAATATTGAAGATAAAAGTTATTGTGTAAATTCTGATGTTCAAGAAAGGCCTTGTATAATATTTTTAAAAAGAAGTTGGCTTTGTGTAACTTTTGCTTGAAATGATTGCAATTTATCATTTTTTCTCAATAAACGCTCAAATTTTTTCTTTAATTTTTTTTTCCACAAAAATAGCAAACAACGGTTAAAACATTGTGCAGTTCTCATTTTCGTCGAACTATCTGAATTTTCGAAAATTGCAAATTTGAAAATTCAGGGAAAAAGTGTGTTCTGTTGAAGCACCACTTGTTTCATTTGGCGATACCATGTAAGGAGTTGGTACTCTCACGATTGAAACATTCCTCAAAGATTCAAGAGGTAAAGATTTCTCATTTTCCATCAAAGAACATTAAACAATTTGACGAAAGCGAGAATAAACATTCCGAATGAATGATAGTCGGGACGCCATTTCTTTCGAACCATTTGAGAACCGTAGACTTCTGTCGCTTCAAGTTCATCGTTCTACCCTTTTTTATGTACTCAAAGGGTATAATTTCCTCTGCATTATGACTAAGTGAATATCAGAAACAGTGTGATTCTTGTGTTCTGCGAATTAGGGTCGAGAGAGTTAAAGCAACAATAGAAGTTCCCGAGAAAAAATATTACTGACATATTCAATGACAATAACTGATTATTATGTTGACAAGTACCATATAAGAAACGGATTTGCAAGGCAATGTTCTGTCGTATGTAATTTGATGAAAGTAACAGTAAAAGTAATATTATTATAATACAGAAAATTATCATGCTTTTGTAGCCCATAACGGCGTAAGGAAAGCGTTGCATCTCCCGGAAATAAATTCTATGTGATGTTTCCAATTAATTAGGCACCTCAAACTATACAATTTCTGTTTTAAACATTATTATCTCACTATTGTGGAAATGCGTGTGTATATTGTATAAAGTTGTCATAAATGATGACAATTATTTTCTACGCATAATACCATGCCTTGTGAAGTTTTACGTACAATCTTTTACTTATTTTGTAGACATTCTTGGACTTAAACGAGATCTTTTGAAGTTGTTATCACCTCTAACTAGACAGTTAATGCTAAAAGTTCTCCAAAATAGCTTACTTGTCGATGTAAAAATGTTTCTTCACTTTGTTTACCCGTTTAGAAGTGTGCTATATCTATACTTATTACATGCCCTCTGAAACGCAACAATTTAGTACAATTTATTTATCATATTCTGTTAACGTGATAACTAGAAGTTCTAATTTCACATTGAAAAGTAATGAATACTGTAACTTCTTTCGAATGTTAGTAAGCATTTACATCTATGAAACGTCAAGCAAGAATGAATTCATTAACTTCTTTGAGATGAATTTTTAAAGAGTTTGAACCTTTTTCAAGGTTGACTATAGATTAACGCCGTTGAAATAAATCATTTCTCAGATTGCTGCAGGGAAAAGATAGTAAAGAAAAAACAAATCAGCCGTTGGATCTGTCAAGCGAACTGTTGCTACAGGTGATGGCAGGCCTAGGTAACCAAATCGCTATTGCCGTCCCTCTTCCCCCTGGTAGGTGAACATTTCACCTTGAACGCCTCTACCACCTCTGTGCTGTCCTGACGACCTTCGCGAAGCTTGGGATTATTGGAACTACTGATTTGTTCTGAAAACGTCGCGACGTGGGGGTATCCCGACCAGCGAATTCGGGTTCTTCCAAGCAATGAATGCTCTCCCGCTAGGCCAAGGCATGTTTCAATTGTGTAGGCTATCTCGGAACGCAGCGTACGAATTGGCAATTTTCTCCAAGCGAGGCGAATCGAAGAGTGAAATGAAGACCAACTTCGCTTAAACAGTGTCATCTGAAAGAGTCCTAGTAATCCCCTTTGACATGTTTCCTTACCGAGTTTCTTTGATTTGAACATTTCAAAATGTGTACTACATTATACATGGAATGCTTAAATTGAGATTTATTGTGTCGCTGGCGGGGGCAAATGAATGCTTCTCTAGGAGGCGACATCAGACTCTCTGTGGTGGGAGGTGGAGCGAACGAACACCGGGAACACCGCGTCAATGCATTCCTTCCAGACGTGCATACGCTGCGCACGCGCTTCCATCTGGTCGGACGCTCCGATCGGGCATTTTCTATTGTATCTCCGATCAATACCAAGTGAATGTCGAAGAAATATCCTTAACAAACGGGAACGGGCTATAGGCCGCCGCGGTTTTTCTTTCCTTATCCTTGTCCCTTCCTTTTCTCTGACACCTACTATATAAATACTCTCTTACATGCACTACATTGCCACAAATGACGAATGTTGGCTTGGAGGTTGTTCCGGTTAGAGCGGTGCCCTGGTGGAAGGAGGAAAACCCTACAAGTCGACGTGTAGTTTGAAGGCGGATCTCTCGTTTCAACGTGCGAGGAACGCTGCCACCTCCCGCGATATAACATGCACCACACGTACGGGACGATTGAGCAAAGCAGTTGGCGCACCCGATACGCTCAATATTCACCCCCTGACTTTGGTGCGAGGCGGCGGGGTGTGTGGAGGGCGCAGCGTGGCGGGGTGGGGCGTCCCGGAATGCGCCCGTGCGGGGGTGGGGGGCGGGGCGCGAGGCTGGGGCGCGAGGCTGCGGCCGGGGGCTGCTGCGCCGCCGGGGGCCAAGGCAGCGGTCGGCCGACCGCTTCCGCCCTCCGGAAGTCTCTGTCAGAGCGAGTGCCATTGTGCGGCTGACGGGCGGACGCGCCACCGCCCACGCCGCCCACCGCCGCCCACGCCTCGCCCACCACCGCCGTCGCCGTCGTCACTTGCCGGGATTTGGCGGGGGAGGAGGCCTCGAAGCGCTGGGGCAGGGCGGGGACGCGGACACCGGAGGCGATGGAGAGAAGTGAGAGTGGAAGAGATGGGATCTTGGCAATAGTGGAGAAAAACAGGCAAGCAATGCAGATAGATGACTAGATTGATTGATTGATCGATTTTTCGTGTTTCCTGGCGCGGCAACTGCTTCGGTCATTAGTCCCGTTAGTGTAGTGCATGTTTTTTTCTCGGGAGATGGCGGTGATCTTCCCCCGCTGGATGGCGAGATCCGGCGCCGACCTACCGTCGGCTAGTAGGGTTTGCCCCTAACCAGGACTCTCCCACCAACGGGGCACCGCCCCAGTCGGGACAAGCTCTAAGCTCCCGACCGGTCTCCCGGAATATGTGGTAGTGTAGTGCATGTTAGTGTATGTGTGTGTAAGGGGAGAGGATAGGACAAGGAAGAGGAAGGACAGATCGCGCGAGGTCGGTGGCCCGTTTGGTAGGGTACTGCTCCGGCATTCGCCTGGTGTTGATCGGAGAAACCACGGAAAACTACCGATCAGAGCAGCCGGCCGCTAGAATTCTCGTCCAGACAGCAGCTGAATTCGACCTAACTGAAAAGCTAGTGTCGAAAATCCTGCCGCCGTCAGGATTCGAACCTAGGATCCTCCGGTTAGAGGCACCGCAGTGACATCAGTTGATATAGATGAATAGAGTTGGATAAGAAGTGGAGAGAGAAAGTGACAGGGGGAGGAGATGCGACGAAAGGCAATCTGCTAGTGCGTTCGCATTTGTCAACGCTTGTTCTTTTAAGACTTCGTTTCCACGTGGAAACTCCCCATTAACGGTAATCTGCCACCCTGATGGCAACTGAAAAACATACGTCAATAAAATATAACACCATTAAAATTCATTTGAAAAACACAAGTGATGCAGTAGTGCTTACGTTAGTCAATGTGCCTAATGCAAATCACTGCAGCTCTCCATACAAGTTGCACTACAATCTCTAATATGCAAAGAGTGTGTTAATTTTCATAACGGGAGAGAAGGAGGTAGAGAAGGAGAAGTTGATGTGGTGGTGTCCTACCAGGAAATGACTGTGGAGACAGAGAATGCGAAGGCGTGGGAGAGTTATTGAGAGAGGTGTGAAACACGAGATTCTGTCGCCCTCTTTCCTGCCACCATTATGTCAAGGTCCATTCCCAAACAATGTATCTTTCGCCTCACACACAGTGAATCCCCTCGAAAAACTATGATATCACTCCTCAATAGGAACATTTGATTTCTGTAACTCAATCTCAATTTTTTCCGTAGAATCAAGTGCGAATACGGTCAATACATATAACCAAAACAATCAGTTACAATTTCTTACAGTACGCAGCCCTGATGAGACCATGCGTTGCACTCCTGCTGGAATTTTGTCTCTAGCTGAAAACCGTTTACCATGGTAGGCGAGCTGAAGGGGCTGGCCAAGACGCCGAGGGAAGCTCAAGGGGGAGGGCTGGGGGACGGGAGGAGGAGGGGCGGAGAAGCCGGAGGGGGTCGCGCGGTCGCTGGCCAACGGACGCTGCCTGTCATCTCAAGGGCTTCCGCGACCACCTGGGCGGAGGCGTTGAGATCGCCTGCCATCGCGCTGTGCTTCCTCGAGAGCGCTGTGCATTATACATTATTGTACGCAGAATACCGGCGATTCACACCTGGATTGGGCGGAGAAGTTGACATTTTCTCTAAGATGACAAAAATTTTCAGGAGGGTGAAGAAGGAAGCAACACAATATCCTCTTGAATGGGTAGAATTTTATTCTGCTTCTCTGTATTTCCACCGTTACCTAGGATACTTTCTTCTAACCTTTTTTGTGTAAACCATTTTCTGAAGACTAAAAGGAAACGTAAGGTGGGTGACTAAGGTATTATGAGCGTTGGAGTAAGAGGAAATGCTTTCTTTTGAACATTCCACTTGCTGTACATCAACGGAGAAGCTCATTTGCGTTTCGACATTGTTCGGAGCACCTTTAGAAATTCCAGGAGAAAAGAAACGAAAATTGAGAGACACGTTTAAGGCAAATTATATGGCTTCAAATAGCTCAGAGTGAATACTGCGTGGTGCAAAGGTAACTACAATCGTGCCCACTGCGAATTTCGGATTGTAGAAAAATTGTATTTCATGCACATATAATCTTTGAAACCACCGTTTTTATTTTATAACTTGGTCTAAGTGTACGACTTGCTGAGGAACATTGAATGGAAAATTTTTAAAATAGCAATTAAATTGGAAACGTGTTTTCTTACTTGAAACCTGACGTTTGGGATCATTTATTTTTTAAACTCGAAGCATGAAAGTTAAAACAACATTGGGAAAGACTTGAAAAAGTGGGTATTAATGGAGTTTGAGAGAATCATTTCTGAGTCCTGTATATGTTGAAAATTATTCTGTTATTATACTGACTGAGACATTAACTACCAAAAATTAGGGTAAAATTAGTATTACTGTAAGTTAATTAACTGTAAAGTTATAGTACGCAAAACCTTGGTCTTCAAAATTTTCGTTTCGTTTCTAGTTTTTAATTCAATCGACAAGATTGAGTAGACAAGTATTTTTAAGTACTTTTGAATACGCTTCACCAAATTACATATGCAAAACATTCACTTCATATTTCCGGACTAGGGTCCGTTTTCAAAATTAGCACTAATGTAGTAGAATATTGAATTAAAATGCACAGCAGTTATTGCTCCTATTTTGCCTGTCCGATTTTTGCGCATCGTTGAATTCTTACCGAGGATCGTTTAGGATAAGTCACGGTAGGGAAATTACTTCTGTATGAAGTGTTTTGTTTGCCATTTTTCTTTGTTTCTGCTCTGCGCAGAACAAATACAAAGTTGTGTCATATTTCTTTAGTGTACGTGAAACAATGACAGCATGTCAACGTCAGTTACTAAAGCCGTGCTGTGAATATATATGAGGGGTTTCCTACAAGTACCAAACAAGTCCATAGTGCCGTATTTTGAGATATGTTACCAAGTTATTCCCTGCAACTGGCGTTATCTGCTGAGACATTTCCTTTCGATAAGTGTCAAACACATTGGAAAATATAAGGCGGGAAAATTATGAATTCATTACGATGAAGATCTATGCCATGGAGTTTTTGATGCCTCCTGAAAAATCTCGAATTTGGACTAGTTTGGTTCTTGTAAGAAACCCGTCATATACACTTGATACAACAGATCGAAAGGTTTTGACTTAATGTTTGTGAGCAATTTTACTGATTTGGCGATACCTGGTTTTAACAATTCATTTTGTCTCATTCTAGTTCCATCGTTTTCATAGAATCTCTTTACCTATACGGAAATCACAATTTCCTAAAAAATCATTTCTTGCGTATTATTTGCTTTGCTGTTTTTGGAAACTTACATCTTAAAATGTCAAGAAGCAAAACCACTGAATCAAAGCTATTAATTGTTTAATGTATTATTATATTAATTTGGTTGTGTTCGGTACTTCTTAGTGAAGTAATTGTCGATTTCTTATTTCGTTTCCTTGTGTCTTTAACAAATATTTCAAAACCATTTCAATTTATTTTCTTTTTTTATTGCAAAGAACATTTGTTTAATAATACATAAATTTAAGATTTCCTTTAAATCGCTTTCTTGATCTTTTTTCTAACTTCTTTGTTAATATTGTAAGATGATTATTCTTGTGGGACAAATCAAATAACAGGACTCACTTACTAATAATGAGTTCTTTTAAATTGAAAATAACACATTTACTTCTATATAAATATACATTTAATACTATGCTGACAATACACAATATTTAGAACTAGGTAACCATTTACTCATATTAGTATTTCCTTTCCAAATCTACAAATGTTTCTTTTAACTCCATTACATTGCATACCAACACGAATAATATGCAGAATGCTGTCACTCGGAGTTTGGAAACTATGAATAACAATTGTGGATTTTTATAGAGAGAATTCAATTAATGATTATTGGATTCAAAAACTATATGCCTACTGGCAGATAAATGTTCCCGCTGGTTCTACTCTCGGTTCGAAGAGCGCCGGATGATTAGTATTAATAATATGGGAACACTGCGTGTAATAATTTTAATGGAGATGAAAATCAATTATAAAAGGGAGCATGGCGAAAATTAAAACACGAATGCTTTTATTGCAAAATAAATAACAGCAAAAAAGTGAGCGAAGCCTGTGTGGGTAATTAACTGTGGCTAGAAGGCCATAATTGATTTGGACGAAAGAGCGGTGGGCAGCTGGGCGCGGACGGTGGGTGCTGTGGCGGTGTAGTGCGTGCGGGGGTGGGGCGCTGCGGAGCGTGGGTGGGGCAGCGACGGAGGCGGAGGGTCCAGCCAGCGCTTCACCGGCTGCCGTTGCCGCCACGGCCGCCGCCGCCCCCGCCCTAGCGCGCTGGCTGGCAGGCTGACTCGCGCCGCGCCTAGCCAACGCCAGGCCGCCGCGCGCCGCGGATGGCCGGCGACGCTCGCCGCCCGTTCACCCCCCCCCGCCCCGCCCCCCTCTAATGTAAACCATTTCGGCCCGAGTTATGGCTTCCGCGCGCTCGGCTCGGCCGGGCGGCGCGGAGCACAGCAGAGCAGAGCAGGCGCTCCGCCAGACCTGCAGGCTCCGGTGACGGCTGCCGCCGCCCACCCGCCCGCTCGCTCCCCCAGCCGGCGCCTTCGCCCCCGCCCTCTCACTCACTCGCCCTCCCTCCATCCCTCTCGCCCGTCATTCTGCTGAGAAAACGACTCGCCCACCGTTCGCTTTCCTACTGACTCGTTCTCTCACTCATTCGCTCGCACGTTTATACTCTCGCATACCTATCTGCTCGCATACTCGCCCGGCTACCCGCTGCAACCTCCCTTCTATTTCTATCTTTCGGCCCTCTCCCCAAAGCGATGCTGAGACTGGTCTCCCCATAGCCCGCCCCGCTCTCCTGTCCGCCTTCCAGCGCTCTTGCCCGGCCTGCTCGCGGGTCGAAGCTCGCCTCTTAGCTTCCCGCCGCCCCGCCCGCCCCGCCCCGCCCCGTCCCGCCCCGCCCCGCCCCGCCCGCCCCGCCCCGCCCCTGCGCGCCAGGCCCGTCGCGCTGCGCTGCGCAGCGCTGCAGCGGCGGCGGCGAAGACTGCGGCGGAGGCGCGGCAGGGGGCCCGGAAGGGAGGCGCGGCGTGGGCGGTCGGCCGGACGGGGGAGGGGAAGGCGCGGGGCGGAGCGGGGCGGGGCTGAAGCCTGCCGGCTCGTGGGCACGCACGCCGCCGCGCGAGCGTGCACTCTGCTCTAGTGCTGAGAGTCAGCAAGGTGCTGTCGCGGGAATACTTTTAAGGAAATGCATGAAAGCGCCTCGGTGTGTTCCAAACGAGTTCACTTGCAGCGATACACTAGCGCTGCGAATGGAGAGTTAACGTTTTAAACTGCATAACACGTAAGAGAAGTTACTTTGCATTAAGATCTCTTGAGACGAAGCTCACTACTTTGAAGTGTATAAGTCAATACCTTGAACTGTGATAACAATTGTCATAATATTTTCTTCCAAGTGGATCGTTTATTAATAATGAATGTGGTAATACATTTTATCTACATTTTACAGCTTTCAAACCGTTACACACATTTTTAGCAAACGACATGAGTGAGATAGTGGTAATACATTTTTCCCTTCCTAAAAATGTGGATGTGTTCACAATTATAATATCACATGATATGCTTTACATTTTTATTCTTATAATACCGAAGAGCTTTTGAAACTTTTAAATTCGTGTGGATGGCCGTTCATTTAATACGTATGTCTACTGTACAGTTGTCTGGTGTTCTGAGAACTCATTTTTTCCTCTTCAATGTATTTGGCAATTGTTTGTGGAATTCTAATAATATACTCAAATGAACTGCAGTCTTAAAAACGAATTATAGTAGAGAAATCCAACTTCAAAAAGGATATTATTTTATCTCGAGATGAGTTTGTTCTTACAATATTAGATTGTTATATCCAGGACAATTCAGGACACAAATAAGTGTTTATGAAAACTTTTACAAATGAGGTATTTAGAAACATTATAATGAAACATGAATTCAATCATGGTACTAAACAATGGTCAGCTCGACAGTTACACAAGCTAGTATACTCAGAACATTGTCCACCAAAAATTTTTCACTAAGATGTATGATTTTTCTACTTTTAAGAACATCTACTTAATTTTTTTTAGCCAAGAAAAAGCATGCAGGTATAATTATGATATTTCAAGGAAAAGAATTAGAAGAAATTCTATAGTTCGTGAAATTTCTATTGAAAGCGAGGAAATTTGAAATTCCTTGCGTGATTTTTGAATAATTTGTTCATATTGCTCATAAAACTGCAAGTTAAACAACGTCAACCTGTTTACTAGCGTATTGTTAAAATGTTAAAATGAAATGGGCGCATTGATGCTGAAAAAGGGTCGCTTTGCGGGCATTCGGTCCTTCGCCTGAGGACGTGTTCCAGGCAAGAACCCGCCCTTTCCGAGCGGGGCCGCCTGGCAACGAGCGAGAGGGAGCGCGGGTGGCCAGTCGCAGACGCCGCTCCGCAGGCGGCCGCAGCGGGGAAGGGCAGTGGGGTAGCGCGCCGGGCAGGGGCCGCGGGCGGTGGGCGGCGGGAGGCGCGAGACGATGTCTCTTAGGTGGGGCGAAGCGGGAACGTCGACAAATGGGGGGGGGGGTGGGCGGCGCCAGGCGGAAGGGCGGAGGGTGGGGGGGCGGGGCGGGTGGGCGGCGGGGGACGGGGGGAGGGCCGAAGGGCGGGGGCAGGCGAAGGGCGGTCAGACGGACGGACTGGTGGGAGAACGATGGGCGGATGGACGAGGGGGGAGGCGGGAGAACGAGCGGGCGGACGGCGGGCGGAGGCGCGGGCGAGCGGACGCGGGCGCCGCCCCAGCGCATGCCTCTGTGGAGACCGGGGGGACGGACGGGGCAAACAGAGATTTGCCCGACCAATTATTTTGTCGGCTGCCACCGAATCTTGACGAACAAAATAAGCGAAGGCGAAGAATCAATCAGAACGGAGCCAGATAGATGGTTACAAGAGCGCAAATATCGCTGAGGTGATGGTCATGCGTTTTTATTCGTGTCCGTGAACTTCAATCAAATGAAGAGAATGTAATACAGTTGGAAGAACTTAGCTGTTAGCTGAATAAAGTACAAATATGTTTTCATTACTACAATTAGGAAATTTCAACTTGCTTATTTAGCGAGAACTTATATTCTGTGAGGTGAACGGATATTCTTTGAAGCAAAAGTATGTAGTTTATTAATTACCTAATTAACTGTCAAAGCTTTTTAATAAAGCGTGTGTATGAGAAAGGGGCAAATGGCTTGAAGTAGACTACTCATTTACTAGGAATTCATACATTCATTAAAAGCAAATATTTACTAAATACATACTAAGGGAAAAACATTTCAAATATTTTTTCCGTTTTATGTACTCTCACGTTTTCAAAATCTAACAATTTGGCATATTTTTATTTGCTATTAGAGGTTCCCAAAACCATGAAGCTGAGACGCAATTTATCAACAAACCGACGTAGTGTAAAGGCACCAATGCATTTTATCCACATGTTAGTAAAACGAACGCGAGTTTAGGTACTTTCCATGGGTATGACAGTGCACATTCCGTGAGACATTTTTGTTTCATCGTTACTCAACACCGACTACTGAAAGTACAACAAACATGGCAAAGTTTATGTAAACCGTTGGGGACATTCAGTGTTTTTTTTTTGGCTTCTTGTGTACAAAATCAAACTATAACATCTACGAACACGTGCAAACGTGGGTCCAAAACGTAATGGGAATCATGGCGTATCAGTGGAGGCAACACAATGACTGAACTTTTAATTTGAAGTAATTGGTAATACAAATATCTTTGTCAAGTTCAAAAAAAATTAATCGGGAATTTATTTCTTAAATATAAGAGTTGAAGAAAGGCAGAATGAAACATTCTGAAAAGCGAAATGATACGCTTCAACCCCAAGATCATGATCAATTTTTCTGACTAAATAGACCGATCGTGTGCATCCATCTTCGAAATAGAACCATTTGTTTCCCCGACTAAATCTCGCACAGGTACAACATGTCACACCTAGTGTTCTCACATTGATTCGTTATCATTGGAAATCAAGTGCATCCGCCTGGAAGTTAGTAAAAATGAAAAGACGTCAATTATATCCAGTTTGTGAGCCAAAGTTCTACACATTTATTCGAAGAGAAAATGCTATAGGAATATTAGTTATATTGCACATTTATATTGGATGAATATTCTGAATTTGTCATGGTTGATTCCTGTGTACATGTGATTTACTAATTTAATGTCGGTTATAATTAAACCAAAAATATGGACAAAAATACATTTTCTTACTTTTAATAATGTTAAATGTTTCAATGTAAAAGAAATCAGTTATATTTAACAATTAATTCATATCTCAAATCCGACATGCACATGTAATTTACTTACGACTTCGTATAAGGCATGTATTCCAACGATACATGCCATGAACCGCCTTACCACTCAAAGCAGAAGCCAGATTCAATCTAATTAGATATCCGCTTGCTGCTCAGCTGAAACGTAGGGGGAACGTGAACCTTTCGATGCAAAGGGCGCTAAGAGCAGGGCAGTGGCCTCTCGAGAGACCTGAAGGAGGCGGTTCCTCCAGACCCACACAGCGACCCGCTTCAACCACTTGCGGATGACTAAGGCGCTTTATTAGGAAGTAAGAAGCCTTCGAACTCGACACCTAACACCCAGCACAGACTGCACTTCGTAGAAGGCTGAATGCATAAATATGTCACATTAATGTCACCAGGACATACTCTTTCGTTTAAAAAAGCACATTAGACACTGATACGGAGAGAGATTTCGGACACGAGATTTGATTTCAAGTACCTTGGAACCCTTCTAGGCAAATGAAAAAGGATTTTTATTGAGAAGCTTCTGAAACTACATGCAAGTGTTTTGAAATCTCGATTTATCTTATTGAACGCCAACAGTTGATTAAATTCATTTTCTCGCCAATATACGCGCTTACACATCAGACGTCAAGACTCCACTCGAGTAATGTAATCCGAGACAACGTGCTCCGAATGTGATAACAATGCCCTCGCGACTGAAATTTTCGGGGTTGAGGGCTCAAGTTTCTTTTTACAACATTACCATGAAACATCGAGTCGTTCCAAATCGCAACAGGGAAATGATACTGTATATTTTTACAAATGAGCATCGTTTTTCTGAGAATGCACATACCATTTTTTTATTAGTTTATGAGTTAATTGAAGCTTTAAATTGGAGCTTAAATACATGTTTTAAAAATGTTTTGCTTTTGCCATTGTCATCAAAATTTACTACAAAAATTAACGAAATCCTTCATCATGTCACAAGATTGAAATATTAAAGCCACTTACTATGAACCAATATTAATCATTTATTTTGCACAAATTATTTCTTCTTCAGGAACGCCACATTCCCATACATACACTAATGTCATGTAAGTGAATGTGTATCCATATATTCAAGTTATACTACTCACATGAATTATTGGAAACATTTTATTGTGCGTTCGTATATTTAAGATATAATTCATATCAATATAAATATTGTAATTTTAACTTCAATGATTCTGGAAACATAAACAGCATCCGAAATATTGGGTTTAGAGCAAGTGTTACGAAAAATGGTTTCTGATAGATTTCGCTGAAATTTTTATGTGTTTTATCTAGCAATTGTGATAGACAATTTATATAATAATGAAGCAACAAAAATGTAATTTTTATATTTTAATAACAAAATTTTACACTCAAAATATTTAAATATAATAAAATAAATATAAAAAATATAGACAAAACCTCATACTCATTTTAAATTGCTTTTCTGAAGTTATAATATATTATTATTTGTAAGAAAGAGGCAATAAACACAATGTACTCAATACAAAAATAGAATATAAAAAGATTCATTTCCTATTTACAAATACGTCTCTATCTTCTATTGTGTTTAAGTACAAACATTTCTATTACTTTCATATATCAGTTAGAATCACCCAATAAACTATTTAAAATTCTCTTTTGATTTCTTTATGCCAATATCAGGAGCTAATATTAAAATATGCAATATTTCTATTCACATTGCTCCCAGTTTCTTCAAGTAGTGCGGCAAAAATGAAATCGGAAACAACTTTTGTCTGAAGGAAAAGTCTTTATAAAATCCAAAAGATAAATCCATTCATCTTATGAATGTAAAATAGAGAAATATGAAATACATTTCATTGTGCCTGTTCATTCTCGGTGTTTTTCTACAGCATCTGCAGAAAGAAAAATGCTTGCAGCTCTAGAGCTGGATTACATCGATTGATGTTTTTGTCGAATTCTGTCTTGTCTCTGTGAGCTTGGAAACTAAATTTTGTTCGAGACCAGATATTTTGATACAACCAGAATGAAAAGTATTGTTGGCTTTAAGTGTTTAAGTGAGATACAGATAAGGGATGTATGCTCTCTGCACAAACTGAATTATGAATTGAAAATTGAACGATGTATAATATTAAACGTAAATTAATATTTCTGTCTACAAATGTATGGGCATTTTTCATTTTAAGTTTGAACAGAAATTGAGGTAATAGAAAATGTCCTAAGTTATCCATCTTCTTTCTTACAATTATTTCGACATTTATTTTAGTTTTGACTTTTTTTTGACATTTCTAATAGTTTTGAAACGACCATTCTTCAAAAATATAATTTTTAAAGCACGCTCTTTTATTTTTAGTGATTACTAATCTATCGTAGTATTAAATGTTACAATATTCTGAATTTAGTATTTTTTTAAAATGATCTGCTTGAAAACTTTTCCGAATAAATTTCAAAATAAAGGTATAACTGAATTCACAGAGCCATTTACATAAAAAAATTACTTATGAAAGAAATCAATGACATTAGAACTTTGACTGCATGAAAACCCAGTATTGCGGCATGAATTACTACAATCGACGTCTTGAAGAAAAATTGTCAATATTTACTTGTTCTAAGACGTGAGTGACGAATTACAAGAAATACCCATTTAGAACTGAATAGTTCTAATAGTGGTCAGGTGAATCGTAGAGTCTACAGGAATTACAGATGAATTTACATTGAGAATATTATTTCTTATTATTAATTAAAATAAAATTTGCTGTATAAGTAGTACATGATGAAGGTAATTAAAAAAAATTTTAATTATAGAAAAAAAAAAAAAAAAATTAAAAAATTAACGATCATATGTAGTGTATAAATCGTTGGTACACCGATGCTCCTCAAAACAGTGAAATATGTCGGGCAAATACGTATAAAAAGGTCATTAGCAATGAACCATTTATGACCAGTAAGCTCTAGAGTGTCATGAGAATGGTGGCAGATGAGCATGACCTTTTTCTAGTCCGTTCTCAATATCAATTATATTAGAGAGGATAGATGATTATTTTCCCTTCGAATTCCTACTAAGTGTACATTTTTCGTGTGCGTGAGAGAACAATCGAAGCCTTTTGTCGCCCACTTGATCGCGACTTGCGGAGCACTCGTCTGCCGGGAATCGCCTACGGCGCACTGAATAGCAGCGCGCGGCGGCGACGCAGCGAGACGGGACGCGGCGCGGCGTGGCGCAGCGGGGCGAGGCGCGGCGCGGTGAGGCGAGGCGAGGCGAGGTGAGCGCGCGACGGGCGTGGATGACGTCGGGGCGCGGGGCGGCGCCGGGAGCGGCGCCCGAGGCGGCCGTCGCCCTCGCCGCCGCGCTGCGTGCGACTGTCACGCGCGGTGCGAAACTACGCCGCAGGCACCGCCGCCGGTGGCGCCCCGCCCACCCTGCCCTGTCTCCGCCCCACCCCTAACCCCTCGGCGCTACCCTCTCGCCGCCGTCCCGCGTCCCGTCGTCACCCCCGACCTCTCCATCGCTCCCCAGGCCCCCTCACCGCCACCCACCCACTCCCTTCTCCACAGCTGCTCCGCCTCTCGCCGCTTATACCACGATTTTTACTTTGCTGCGTCTGACATGCCATCAGCTGTTACGGTGCCATCCGATTTGGGACCTTAAAGGTCACTACAGTGACGTCAGTATGGTGACGTTCAAGCTCCCGATTGGATGAAACCGTCAACAGCTGATATGTGTCAGACGGACGGTTGGAAAAATCGCACTATAGAGGGAGTGCTCCACCGTTGCCGTTCCATCGGTGGCATCGCCCTCCGCAATCATTGCTACCACCAGCGCGTCGGAGATATCACAGCCCGCTTACAATGAGAGGTCGCCGTCAGCGTTGCCACTACCACTGCCCCCTCCATCCGCCCCCGCTCGCTCTCGCCTCCCTCGCACTCGCTGTCGCCCTCGCCCAGCCTGCCACCGCCCGCCCGCCCCCGCCGCGTCCTGAGCGTTAGGGTGCATGTGCTAGGTGCCGCACGTCTCATTAAACTCGCTGCATAATGTTGTGAATTATTACACACTTGTCTACCTCCACACATGCGGCCCCTCGTGCACGTGGTCCCGCGCCCGCTTGCCTCATTTCCATATTGATAAAGCGCGGGGGAAAAATGGCATCGGTGGCGGCGGCGGCGGTGGCGGCGGCTGCAGCGCCAAGCGCCGAGCGCACAGCGGACTGGCCGGCGAGCGGAAACTCCCGCGCGCGCGCGCGCGCGCTCACGCACGCACGCACGCACACACGCTCGCGCGCGTCCCCTTCTTGCCAGCCTTCCTCTCTGAAAAATTTAACGCCAACCAACCGTACTGTTCTTTTTAGCCCGTGCGCGTTTCTGATTTCATTTCGTGCAAAAATTTAGAAACGCGAACCTTTTTCCTCTCGTTCCTTTCATACACCGCAGAACGCAAGGATATCCATTTCGATATTCCGCAATATCTCGGAATGCTTTAAATTCAGACCAAATTTCCATTTTAGTTCTCGTACGTTGCGTTGCCACAATATGTTCGTGGAACAATCGGTATAAGCAGTTCGTCGAAAAGATGTAATAATGTGAAATTACTTATTCAATATTTACTGTTACGCATTATAAAACCGATGTATGTTTTTAAAATTAGGAATGCGTAATATCATTTATTTTATTAATATTTTAACGTACTTTGTTATTTCTCTGAGTTCGCTAATAGACCAACTTTTGACGTAAAATTGTAGCTAAATCATTTCATCCGACGTATAAAGAGCGGAATTGATTCACGTTAATTGAAACAGAAAGTATTCAATGGTCCATTCTTCCTCATATATTTTCAATCATTGCTCTTGAATTTTAAAACAAAATTTATTTTTGCGTGAACATTGATTCCTAAGCGAGGAAATGTATGCAAAAAATTTACATTAAGGGCATTATAATTTGGAATACATAAAAAGTTCGACTTTACCATGATTGAAATCTGGATCATCTGTATCTAACAAACAGTGTGCCTCTAGAATAGCGAAGAAAAAAAGTAGTTTTATAACTAAGTAATAATTCAAAACCTCGATCAAGGTTTTCATTCAGTTTCCCTTACTTCAGTGAGAAAATGCTTATCACGATCCCTTGCTTAGCTTCAGAACAGTAACTGTAACTTCTCTACTTGCGCACGTATTCTCGAATATTCATTTTGTTAGATGTGGCAGTGGCGGATGGATTATATATTTTGTTTGAAGTATCGTCACTTCAAATCTGTAGATCTTTTGCCGATGCAAAAAGTGTCTATTATACGGGAGTAATTATATGTTGTTAATAAATGTTGCAAACAACAGTCGTTGGAACCTTTATTCATGATTATTCAACTACGCATTGTAAAAGATTGGGGAGGATTGCGTATGGATTTCGGAGAGCAAGAAAACATGTGCAGATTACTCTGGTTAATTCAATTGGCGGCGATGCGTAGTTCGCACATCGGTATCGATTGCAAATGTATTTACTGTAATCTGTACGATCCTCAACTGTAAGTTCTAGGCAGTGATTACGCGAACCGTTATTTTCTCTTCAGTTGACAACTAAAATAATTGGGTTTCTCCTTGGGAGACGGCAACAAGCTATACAGATGACTTCTTTTTGCGTGAAAAATTAATTTTTGGAAACTCAAAAACTCAAATTGCATTATAAAAAATTAGTCTTTTTACTTCCTCGTATACGTAGCGTAAAGAAAGTCTGTATGCAATGCTTCAAGAAATTCATGCCGAGATGAAAAATGTTTTTTTTAAATTTGTCCTTCCGTCTATCTCTCTGTGAAAAACTGAAAATCTCTAAATCGCTCACAAGACATTCCCCCATTGACATGGAAGAGCTCAATGCCTGAGTTTGAAAGTGACATTTTTATTTTTGAGATTCTGCTTATGAAGCCGGTAGGACATTTTCAGTGTTTTTAAAGAAGTAGCTCCAAATTATTTTTTCAAAGAAGTTTTTCTCGAAGACTAGGGTGCATTTCAAATACGGTAAAATGCCTTTTTTGATTCAAACCTCTGAATTTACGAAAAATTTACGTAAGTTTGACATTTTTTAACCTTTTGTATACTTCCATTATTGAAGCTATTTTAAGTGCTTCTTGATTTCAATATTTGCTCTTTAAACCGTTTCACGTATAGTTTTTTAAAGATTAATAGTTTTTGTATAATTTTGAATCGAATCCTGCAAAATATCCAACAATACCTAAACCCGATTTCCCCCAAAACGCCAACCCATTTTTATTTAAAATAGTGTGATGTTTTATGGCAGAAAGCAATAAGTGTCATTTTTATTAATATTTTTGAAATTTCGAAAAATTAATATATGATTTTTTTTAATTGAACGGTAAGCGTTCGATGAAGTTTTTCAAGAAGAGGATGAAGTATTAGTAGGATACAATATGCAATATTAATATACTGTTTCAAGTAATAGAGAAAGTAGAGAAAAGTATCCAAACCCAGGCCCGGTTCCTAATGCAAGCCCCTTAATTAGCTGTTTTCTAGAGTGCTGTTGCCTTTTGGAAACATACTAAAATTGTAGTTTTTTTGCAAGATCGCTGTCCAGTCAAGCGGCAGGGCCATCATCTTCATTTCTTGCCGAACAGACGGTCATTACTGCGAACAGTGAAAAGCAAGGTTTTTTGAAGTGTTCATTCTCAGTCGCCTGCTTTCAATACTTCATCGGTAAGTCTTCTAATTACAAGTATTACATTGTTTTGAAGTGGGGTTACAAGCTATTCATGTAGGTAATGAAATTTATTTTACATGTATTGTAAAATTGTTATTAGCATTTGGAATATAAACACGCTGGTGCCTTATCCGTGCCCTCCAAATGTTCCTAACGTGGGTCCGCAATTTTTCGTCGTGTAAAATAAAAACAATTAAGATATTTGTCAATCCTTATACATTAGAGGGCTAATAAAAAGTAAAAGCCCTCTCTGAAGTCAGTCACTTTGAGAAAACTAGAAAAAGCAATAGGTCAAAAGACAATTTCAGAATTTAATTCCAGCGAAGAGAGATTCAAAAGAATTTTGAAGTTAGACTAAAAGAAAAAAAAATCCATCTTCGGCGAGGAATCTCTGGCTCACCCGGATTGGAAGTTCTATCAGGAATATCTTTCCTCTCAGGTCAAGAAGATGCGGAGTGCATGTTTTGCCGTGTAAAATTTTCAGAGGTCTGTACAACAACTATAATGTGATGTGCCAAATGTATTCATTTAGGCTTACGTAGAATGTGAGGGGGTGGAAAAAGAATATGTGATTTTTGTCGCACTTGAATATATAATTTCTGTGCATGGCATACGAGAATTGCTTGTGTATAAGATGTTAAATTTTAATTTTGAAAGTTATGCTGATTTCATTCTATTTGCAGTTATTTCATTTATTTTTACTCGTTTCTTAAAGCGTGTGCTGGCAGCTTACACATTCGAAAACCTTTTTAAAAAATCCACAAAATGTAATGATTACGAAAAAAATTTTATTTTTAAAGATGGCCAATAAT